>CM040626.1:41357635-41384653 GCA_022817965.1 Solanum lycopersicoides | reverse complement strand
CTAGGAGTTGATCATGCGGACAGATCTGATAGCTTAAGGGCTCGTGACTTCTTAAGTTGTAATCCTCCAGAGTTCTTTGGTCAAGGCCCCAGGATGATCGCAAGAGTTTATTCGTCAGATGCAGCGTACATTGAGGATAATCAAGGCTTCGGAGACCGAGTCTGTTGAGTTGGCTACGTATCGTTTGCGGATGTAGCTATTAATTGGTATGAGTCTTGGGAGTTATCTAGGGGTGAGGGTGCTCCTCCAGCGGTATGGGATGAATTTGTGGAGGCTTTCCAGGGCCACTTCCTGCCTCCAGAGATGAAGCGAGCTAGAGTCGATAGATTCTTGCGTTTGAGGCAGAATGGCAGGAGCGTTCGAGAGTATAGCCTCGAGTTTGATTCATTGGCTAGGCATGCGCCTACTATTGTGGCTGATATGGCAGACAGGGTACATCGTTATGTGATGGGATTGGATCATTATCTGATTGACGGTTGTATGGCAGTGACTCTTCAGCCAGGTATGGACATTGCTCGGGTGCAGGCATATGCACAGGGGGTAGAGGATCGGCACCGGGGACGTCAGCCAGATAGAGATTATAATAGAGGCCAGCATAAGAGGGCTAGATCAGCAGGTTATCCTGACGAGTTTCGAGGCGGGCAGTCTCAGCAGCATGTTAGATTTTCTTCCCAGCCAGCACAGAGTGCACCCCCACGTTCCATGGGTAGGGGTTCGATCGTACGGGATATTCGGAAGCTGGTCAGAGCTCTAGGGCGTCAGGGTCACAGATGGGCAGGGTTTGAGCCAGTCGAGGCCACCTTTGCCTCGGTGTTCTCGCTGTGGTAGGTCCCATCCTGGGGAATGTCGTTGGGCTACAGGTGCGTGTTTTTCTTGCGGCCGTCAGGGTCATACTATGAGGGAGTGTCACCTTAGAGGTAGTGCAGGTGGTATGGCACAGCCTACTGGGTCCGTTGCTGGTTCATCTTCTTCTGTGGCTATGCGCCCTACGGGGCAGGGTATTCAAGCGCCAGCAGGCCGTGGTAGAGGACGTGGTGGAGCTTCCAGTTCTAGCGGTCCCTCGAACCGCATATATGCTTTGACTAGTAGGCAGGATCAGGAGGCGTCACCTAATGTGATCACAGGTATAATATCACTATTCTCCCGAAGTGTGTATGCATTGATAGACCCAGGTTCCACCTTATAATCCCCCTTCGTTGCTAGTAGGATCGGAATAGAGTCTGAGTTGATAGAACCATTTGAGGTAGCTACACCTGTAGGAGATTCTGTCATAGCTACGCGAGTATATAAGAATTGTTCAGTTGTTATATATAGTCGTCGTACCGTAGCAGATCTAATAGAGTTAAATATGATTGAGTTTGATATTATCATGGGCATGGATTGGTTGGCTGCTTGTTATGCTAATGTTGATTGCAGAGGAAAGATAGTTCGATTTCAATTTCCAGGGGAACCGATTATAGAGTGGAAGGGGAGTACAGTATCGCCGAAAGGTAAGTTTATTTCATACCTTAAGGCCAGGAAGATGGTTAGAAAAGGCTATATTTATCATCTGGTTCGGGTGCATGACATAAAGGCAGAGGCACCGACTCTTCAATCAGTCCCGGTAGTTAATGAATTTCCCGATGTATTCCCAGAGGAACTTCCAGGCCTTCCTCCAGAACGAGAGATAGAGTTTACTATAGATGTACTGCCAGATACCCAGCCTATATCTATACCTCCTTATAGAATGGCACCTGCTGAGTTGAAAGAGTTGAAAGAGCAATTGAGAGATTTGCTAGAAAAGGGCTTCATCAGGCCTAGTACGTCACCTTGGGGAGCACCGGTACTGTTTGTGAGGAAGAAGGATGGGTCGCTGCGGATGTGTATTGATTATAGGCAGCTGAACAAAGTAACAGTAAAAACAGGTATCCCCTCCCAAGGATTGACGATCTATTTGACCAGTTGCAGGGTGCTAAGTGTTTTTCAAAGATAGACTTGCGGTCAGGTTATCATCAGGTGCGGGTAAGGGAGGCAGATATTCCAAAGACGGCATTCCGGACCCGATACGGGCATTATGAGTTTAGAGTGCTGTCTTTTGGGCTGACTAATGCTCCAGCGGTGGGATTTAATGAATCGAGTGTTTAAACCATTCCTTGATATGTTTGTTATTGTATTTATAGACGATATTCTGGTCTATTCACGTTCAGAAGAGGAGCATGCAGACCATTTAAGGACGGTACTTAGGGTGCTTCAGCACCAGAAGTTGTATGCTAAGTTCTCCAAGTGCGAGTTCTGGTTGACTTCAGTGGCATTCTTGGGGCATATTATTGGAGCTGATGGTATTCGGGTAGACACGCAGAAGATTGAGGCGGTAAAGACTTGGCCCAGACCTACGACACCTACTGAGGTACGCAGCTTTCTGGGTTAGCAGGATATTACAGGAGATTGTAGAAAAGTTTGCCTCAATTTCAGCGCCTTTGACAAGGCTAACTCAAAAGGCAGCCAAGTTCCAGTGGACTGATGCTTGTGAGCGAAGCTTCCAGCTATTGAAAGACAAATTGACTACAGCTCCAGTCCTAACTCTTCCGGAGGGACCAGACGGCTATGTTATTTATTGTGATGCTTCGGGTGTTGGGCTAGGATGTGTATTGATGCAGCATGGCAAAGTTATAGCCTATGCCTCCCGACAGCTTAGGAAGCATGAAAAGAATTATCCTACTCACGATCTGGAGTTAGCAGTCGTGGTTCATGCCTTGAAGATATGGAGGCATTATTTATATGGTGTCCATGTGGACATCTATACAAATCATAAGAGTCTCCAATATATCTTTAAACAGAAGGAGCTGAACTTACGACAGAGGCGGTGGTTAGAGTTGCTAAAGGATTATGATGTTGATATTTTATATCATCCAGGGAAAGCAAATGTTGTAGCAGATTCTCTTAGCCGTAAGTCCATGGGTAGCTTGACAGATGTACAACCATAAAGGAGGGAGATGGTTCGGGAGATTCAGCGGCTATTCAGCCTTGGAGTTCGTCTGGCTAATTCAGAAGATAGTGGAGTTTCTATTCGAGAGGTTGCTGAGTCCTCAATCATAGATGAGGTAAAGATACACCAGTACGAGGATCCTATTCTGGCACAGTATAGAGATGTAGCTCTTCAAAAGGAAAAGACCCCATTTAAGGTTACACCTGACGGAGTGTTACAATATGAAGGCAGATTGTGTGTACCTGATATTGCGGGGCTACGACGGCAGGTTATGGGAGAGGCACACTCTGCCCGTTATTCTATTCACCCAGGGTCAACGAAAATGTATCATGACCTCAGATGCTTATACTGGTGGGATGGCATGAAAAAGGACATAGTGGAGTTTGTTGCTCAGTGCCCGAATTGTCAACAAGTCAAGATCGAACATCAAAAGCCTGGTGGATTATTACAGGAGATAGAGATCCCGACTTGGAAATGGGAGATGATTAATATGGACTTCATTACAGGCTTACCTCGCACTCAACGGAAGTATGACTCTATATGGGTTA
The DNA here is from genome assembly GCA_022817965.1 of Solanum lycopersicoides. Lineage (NCBI taxonomy): Eukaryota > Viridiplantae > Streptophyta > Magnoliopsida > Solanales > Solanaceae > Solanum > Solanum lycopersicoides. The sequence goes on along the minus strand of CM040626.1, from coordinate 41,381,140 downwards.
TTGTAGATAGGCTGACGAAATCGGCCCATTTTCTTCCAGTCAGGACTACTTATTCGGCTGAAGATTATGCGAGGTTATATATCAGGGAGATAGTGAGACTTCATGGGGTTCCCACGTCCATTATATCAGACAGAGGAGCTCAATTTACAGCCAACTTTTGGAGATCATTTCAGAAGGGATTGGGAACACAGGTGAACCTTAGCACAACATTTCACCCTCAGACTGATGGGCAGGCTGAGCGTACTATTCAGACATTAGAAGATATGTTGCGGGCCTGTATTATTGACTTCAAAGGTAGCTGGGATGACCACTTGCCACTCATTGAGTTTGCCTATAATAATAGCTACCATTCTAGTATCCATATGGCACCATACGAGGCCTTATATGGGAGGAAGTGCAGGTCACCTATTGGTTGGTTCGATGTTGGCGAGACTAAGTTAATAGGCCCGGATATGATTCAGCAAGCTGTTGACAAGGTGAAGCTTATTCAGGAAAGATTATTAGCAGCCCAGAGTCGACAGAAGTCATAGGCAGATAATCGGCGTCGAGATTTGGAGTTTTAGATTGGTAACTGGGTATTCCTGAAGGTATCACCCATGAAAGGTGTGATGAGATTCGGCAGGAAGGGGAAGCTCAGTCCGAGATACATTGGGCCTTATCAGATTGTTCGTAGTATAGGCAAGGTTGCCTATGAGTTGGATCTACCATCTGATTTGGAGACGGTACATCCAGTCTTCCATGTATCGATGCTACGTAAATGTATTGGTGATCCTTCTAGAGTATTCCCTGTAGATGATGTTTAGGTAACAGAGGAGTTGTCATATGAGGAGAAACCCGTAGCTATACTTGATCGCCAGGTTAGAAGGTTACGTACTAAGGATGTGGCTTCCGTCAAAGTGTAGTGGCGAAATAATAATAGGGAGGAGATGACTTGGGAAGCGGAAGACGAAATGAAGAATAAGTATCCTTACTTGTTCCCCGTACCTGCAGGTAATTCAATTCCTAGCTTGACTATATTGATTGATAAATGAGATTATGTAGTAAGTTGTGACTCTGTGAGGCATCTTGTAAGTTACGGAATGCAGGTTGATATGTATAACTGTTAGAGAGACCTTGCTGGAATTTTTTTGTAAGATGCTAACTTAACATTCGAGGACGAATGTTCCTAAGGGGGGAAGGATGTTACGCCTCGTATTTTTATACGTACTGCGCGTCATGAGCTAGTCGATGTAAGTCCGGGGAATGAGATTTTATTTTAAGTTCCAAGTGATTAAAGAAATATTAGGCAAGGATGTTAATTCCAAATGTGATATTAAGTATGATTTGGCTAATGTAAGTGTCTTTAACTTTAAGTGAGCGATTAGTTAGTGGCTGATTAGGATTAAATTAATTAGTGGGCCCCAACACTCAAGGCAAATTAAAAAAAAATCAGATTGGGAGCTGGCCCTTAGTGGGACACGTGTAGAGGGGGGCTGTCTCCACTTCATATTATGAATGAAGTGGTGAAAGGCATTGAAAACATATTCTCTTCTTCACCACTTAGCTTAGGCAGCCAAGGAAATGGAGAAAACCAATATTCTCTTCTTCACCACTTAGCTTAAGCAGCCATGGAAATGGAGAAAACAAACCATGCAACTCTCGGCCAGCAGCTACAAAAGAATTTGGTTAGTAATCTCTTTGCTTTGTGTATTAAATTCCTTAGAATGCCATTGTTAATTAGCCATTAATGTTAAGAAGGGGGCGTGACCAGTAGCTTAGGAAATTTGTTTTAGTTATTGAATGTGCTAAGTATGAACGGAAACCATAATCGGATTATTAGTGGTGTTGTGTTAGTGCTTGGGCTGTTTTGATTAAAGCAAAATGCGGGAAATTCTGTTTTGGCGTTATGTATATGTTTATTATGATTCGTTGGGATATAAGTGTGTTATTGGTATTACTGTTGATATATTGGGTTGTTGTCGGATTGGGACGAAGTAAGGAAAATAGGGGAAGTGCTGCCGGATTTTCGTTAGATTATTAGCTAGCTTACAATAAGTAGTAAAGCGCGACGTCTACCTAATTGCGGCACGATTGTTGCTTGTTATAGATTAATAGCTTGGGCAGTAAATATTGAACGTGCGGCTCGACTATACGGTATGTAACGCTATCCTTTCTTTCTTTGTTTGGCATGACTTTTAAAAATGAGCGATTGACGGACAGGTTTGATACTTACTTCTAGAGCGTCTAGGTGACGTATATTCTTGTTTCCACAAACTATTCCTCTCTCTATATCGGCTATGTCTGAGGCTCTGGTGATTTCTCATATCTATGGTAGTGCTTCTTAGAGTCATTGAGATTTTACGTTTTCATATCGTGTTAAAGGTTCATAATCTTGATAACACGTTAATCTTTGGTAATACTCCTTGCTGGTTCACGTTGATTGTTCTATTGAGTTATAAGAAATGATTTTAATTGCATATGGTTGCTCATAATGTTCTGCTCGTGCATAGAGTCATTTATCATTTCACCGAGTCTCGGGCCGGGTGATGTTCGTGCGGAGTTTCTTGCATATGTCACCGAGTCCCTCACTAGAGGGCCGGGTATGTATATTATATATATGATTGGTGATGAGGATGGTTATGATGATGATGATGACGGAGATGATGTGATGACTATTTCACCGAGTCCCTCACTAGAGGGCCGGGTACGTATGATATATATATATATATGATGATTATTTTGCCAAGTCCCTTACTAGGGAAGCTGGGCACCCTATATGTTAAAGATATGCATGATTTTCACTTATAAGATACATGTGTAGCGATATCTTGTTTCGACTTATCATGTCGGTATCCTGTCATTTTTACCTTATGCTTTACATACTCATTACATTGTTCGTACTAACCCCCTTTCCTCGGGGGGGGGGGGCTGCGTTTCATGCCCGCAGGTGTAGACGCACAGTTCTGTGATCCTCCCGCTTAGGATATCTACTCTGCTGAGTGGGAGAGCTCCACTGTTCCGGAGCCCAGTCATTTTGGTACATAACTTTCTATGTAGTCTTTTGCTTATCTATGGGTACGGCGGGGCCCTGTCCCATCGAGTTTCACTACTATACTCTTAGAGGTCTGTAGACATTATGTGGGTTGCATATATATGTTTTGGATAATGGTCTGGACATGGTTTGTTTGGGATGTCCGCTTGTACAGGGGCAGCCTTGTCGGCTGCGTACATCATTGTGTATTGTGTAGTGGCAGCCTTGTCGGCTTGCGTATGCTATTATGATTTGGATAGTGGCGGCCTTGTCGGCTCGCGTATGTTGTTACAGTTGAATGGTTATGACTCCTTATGAGGCAGATCCACTTTATATATATATGGCGTTAGGGTTGGCTTGAATTGATTAAATTCCATATTGTCTTAGTTTCAGTTGGTTATACTTAACAGGTTTGTATGTGAGTGTCCAAAACGGGCACTAGTCACGGCCCATCGGGTTGGGTCGTGACAAGGGTAATGTATTGTTGGGGTTGGACCAAATTCATGATCAACCCGAATTACCTTAATCCATAAATGAATTAGAATAGATAAAACAAGTCTCATAATCAAATCATTCTTCAATTCCCATAAATTCATGACCAAGATCCAAGATTTGGGGAAATTGGGGAAGGGAACATGATCAACATGAAATTGCATCAATTTACATCAATCAATAAACAATCTATACTCAATTAGTCATAGGAAATCACAATTTATCATCAATTTGAAGTTTAAAAGAAAATCTATTAAATTGGAAAACCCTATGGAATTGGGTATTTTGAAATCAACTTTGAGAGAACCTCTTGGGGAAAGGAATTCTAAGAGTGAAGAACCCATACCTTATTGAATCTTAATCCACGAAATTGAAGTGAAATCCTAGAGAAATTGACCTTCTTCTTCAAGCTTTCTTCCTTCTTCAATGGAGGAATTGGGCAGACAGAAATTAGAGAGAGGTGATAGCTTTTGGGTTTTGTTTTGCGAATTGGGTTTGGGTGAGTGAAAAATGACTTTAAAATGACCCTTAGCTATATATAATCACCCAATTACCAAAAACACCCCTAACTTAAATGGGTCTTTTTGTGAAGTCAAAATGTCAAAATATACGATTTATCAGATCTGGGAAGTGGCGCTGCATTGTGGGGACAACATGCATTTTATTTCCCAAAAATAATTTGAGGCAGTGAGGTCCATGTGGGCTGCGCGTCTCACAGCAACCCACTGATTCTTCACTTACGCAGGCTGCTTTGGCAGCCTGCCCACCTATGTTGGGGTCCTCCCCCATGACCCTTCGGGTGGTCCTTGGGGCATCGTTATTGGACGTTTAGACCCTCTATACTACATTCTACCTAACAAATGTCTTTTTACAAGTTTTAGACTTCATTTGACCCTCCGAAACCATCCCCAAACATAGCGATGTCAACTAGTTCAATTAAGCTCATTTCCGGACGTCATGGACGTTTTTGACGTCTTGGCTCTAAAACTTCTTGGATGACTTATATACATTATTTAGGTCTTAAAACAGTAGTTAAACATTTAAACACTCATGTTAGGTTCTAGATTAGGTCTTGACTTTACGGAGTGTTACATTATCCCCCCCCCTTAGGAACATTCATCCCCGAATGACACTAAAATTTTAAAAGGGAAAGGATAGACTCTAGACTAGTAACCCAACCAACAATATACATCCTAAACATGAGTAACAACTTAATTCAACATAACAATATGGCATTTACTTAATGACTCAAAACATCAATTTTACACATTATGGCTCAAAGTCACAAAATGAGGAATTTCCTTCTCATAACAACAACATGAGCTCAACATATAATTAAAAAGTCAATTATGCCAAAGTTCCTTTCTCAAAATATCAACATGCTCACTATAACATCATGAAGGCAACAATTTACCAAATACACAAATAAGTGCAATTCGAGCAAAAGAGCATTTTTCCATGATAAATTATTTTAGCATAAATCTTTTTACCATAAATATAAACATCTTTGCAAAACAAATTAAAATCACATTAACTAATAATTTTCATTATTAAGAAGAACAACTAACCTTAATTAGCAAAGAGATAAGGATAACGGGATTTCATGTCGGCCTCGGCCTACCATGTTGCTCCCTCAACTAGGTGGTTTCTCCATAACAGTTTTATGAATGCCACCTCTTTGTTTCTCAACCTCTTCACTTGACGATCAAGGATTTAAATCAGAACCTCCTCATAGGAGAGGTTCTTCACACCAAGACCTTCAATAGGAAGAATGGACTCGGGATTACCAATGCACTTCTTAAGCATAGATACATGAAAAACCAGATGAACCGAAGATAGTTCACTAGGAAGTTTCAACTCGTATGCAACCTTACCAACCCTTTGCAAGATTTCATAGGGACCCACATAAAGAGGACTTAACTTGCCTTTCTTGCCAAATCTAACCACCCCTTTTATGGGTAAAATTTTCAAATACACCTTATCACCTTCTTCAAATTCAAGGTATCTTCTCCTATGATCGGCATAAGACTTTTGCCGACTATAGGATGTTTTCAACCGTTTCCTTATGATAAGAACTTTCTCCAAAGTTTAATAGATCAAATCGGGACAAAGAAGTGAAGATTCTCCAACCTCAAACCATCGAATAGGAGATGTACACCTCCTACCGTACAAGGCTTCATACGGAGACATAGAGATCAATGAATGAAAGCTATTATTTTACGAGAACTCAACCAAATGCAAGTGCTCATCCCAATTTCCCTTAAAGTCAATTATACAAAACCTAAGCATATCTTCAAGAGTTTGAATAGTCCGCTCCGCTTGACCATCTGTTTGAGGATGAAAAGCGGTAACTTCACTTGAGTACCCAAACCTTTTTCGAAATGATCTCCAATATCTAGACGAACATGGGGCACCTCTATCTGATATAATGGACAAAGGAACCCCATGAAGACTCACTATCTTGTCAATATAGATCCTTGCATATTCTTCCGCCGATTAAGTACACTTACGGGAAATAAAGTGAGCGGATTTGGTAAATCTATCCACTACTAACCATATAGAGTCACATTGCTTTCGAGTTCGAGGTAAACCTACTACAAAATACTTATTAACATCTTCTCACTTCCAAGTAGGAATTTGTATTTCTTGTAGTAGACCACTCGGCTTTTGGTGCTCGGCCTTAACTTGTTTGCAATTGGGACACTTTGCAACAAACTCTGCAATATCCCTTTTTTGTCCATCCCACCAAAACACTTCTCTAAGGTCATGGTACATCTTTGTAGATCCCAGATGAATAGAGTAACAGGCTCCATGAGCTTCCTCAAGGATCCTATTCCTCAAATCATCCATATTAGGCACACACAATCTCCCTTGATATGTAAGAACACCATCCCCCTTATGGAGAATGACTCATTCATCTTACCAAGAATCGATTCATTCCACTCCATCAACAATCGATCAAGGTGTTGCTTAGACTTCACCTCAACCACCAAAGACGACTCAGAGTTATGGTTGACCAGAAAGCCACCATTTGTAGAACTTTCAATTTGAACCGCTAAACGAGCGAACCTATGAACATATTTCACTTGGTTTCTCTTGGATTCTTCCACATGGGACACACTTAGCATGGACAATAGAATTAGAGCATCCGCTAACAGATTTGCCTTGCCGGGGTGATATAGAACACTCATAACATAGTCTTTCAACAACTCTAACCATCTCCGTTTCTCGAGATTCAACTCTTTTTGAGTGAATACATATTAGAGACTTTTATTGTCCGTATACACATAAACATGAACCTTATAAACATAATGCCTCCATATTTTCAAGTCAAATACCACGATCTCTAACTCAAGGTCATGAGTCGGATTATTCTTCTCATGAACTTTGAGTTACCTAGAAGCATAGGCTATAACATTGTCATGTTGCATAATAACACACCGCAACCCAACTCGGGATGCATCACAATATACCACAAAACCCTTAGTACTTTCTGGTAGGGTCAATACCGAAGCGGATGTAAGCCTATCCTTCAACATCCGGAAGCTCCTTTCACATGCATCCGACCACTCAAATTTCACATTCTTTTGAGTCAAGGATGTCAAAGGGGAAGCAATGGAAGCGAACCCGTTGACAAACCGTCTATAATAACCGGCTAGGCCTAAGAAACTCCTAATATAAATAGGAGCCAAAGGTCTAGGCCAATTTTTCACCACTTCGGTCTTCCTTGGATCAACCTACACACCGTCACTAGAGATGATATGACCAAGAAACGCTACGACCTCAACCAAAACTCACATTGCTATACTTGGCAAACAATTGGTGTTTCTTAAGCACTTGAAACACCACTCTCAAATGATCCATGCGTTCACTCTCATTTTTCGAATATACCAAGATGTCGTCAATGAAGGCAATGACAAATGAATCTAGGTAACTTCGAAACACCCTATTCATTAGGTCTATAAACGTTGCCGGAGCATTAGTGAGACCAAAGGACTTTACTAAGAACTCATAGTGACCATATCTAGTCTGAAATGTCGTCTTGGGAATATCTTCACCTCTCACCCTTTGTTGGTGATATCCCGATCTCAAGTCAATCTTGGAAAAGTAACTCTCACCTTGGAGTTGATCAAATAAATCATCAATCCGAGGAAGCGATACTTGTTCTTGATTGTGACTTTATTTAGTTGACGGTAATCGATACACATTCTAAGGGACTCATTCTTCTTCTTCACAAACAATACCGGAGCACCCCATGGAGAAATACTAGGCCGAATAAAGCCCTTGTCTAGTAAGTCTTTGAGTTGAGCCTTAAACTCTTTCAATTCCGCGGGAGCCATCTGATAAGGACGAATTGAAATAGGATTTGTATCGCGTAGCAAGTCGATACAAAAATCAATTTCACGTTCGGGAGGAATACCAGGAAGATCATTAGGAAAGACCTCTGGAAATTCCCTCACTACGGGGATTGACTCAATGGGAGGAATTTCGAGTCTAAATCTTGGAATCTTACTATATGGTGTAAACACCCTTTAGAGATCATACTACAATATTTCAAACAAGAAATGATACAACCTCTAGGAATATAATTTCCCCCATTCCACTCTAAAACGGGTTCATTTGGAAAGTTAAACTTTACCACCCTTGTTCTACAATCTATGGAAGCGAAACAAGCATGCAACCAATCCATACCCAAGATAACATCACAATCAACCATATTGATATCTACTAACTCTGCATGAGTAACTCAATTGGGCAAAATTATAGGACAATTTATATATACTCTCTTAGCAACAAACGACTCACCCACCGGGGTAGTCACCATAAAAAGTTCATTGATGATATTGGGCAAAATGAAAAAGTTTTAGATACTACATGAGTAACAAATGAAAAATTATCAGTGGGATCAAGTAAATCATATACATCAACAGAAACGACTTTCAACATACCGGTCACCACATCCCGAGAAGTCTCTTGTTTACCCCTAGAGCGGAAAGCATAGAAGTGATTCTTCTTCGGAGCATCATCATTTGAACCGCTTGCTTGTTCACTCCCCTTGTCTATCCCTTTCAAATTAGGGCAATTTCTTACCTTGTGACCCCTTTTTTCACAACTAAAACAATTGCCCGTTCCGACTAAGCATTCACCAAAGTGACATTTCCCACACTTTGTACAAGTAGGCTTCTGATTAGGTGAGTTTCCACTTCTTCCCTTTTGGGACTTAGGTTTAGGCACCTTATCGTCACGAGCCTTAGGGAACTTAGAAGGAACTTTATTGGAGAACCTCTTCATGAACATAGTCTTGTCTTGAATTTCAAGCCTACCCTTTGAAGAACCACTATCAAATGACCTTGCCCTATTGGCATCTCTACTCTTCCTCTTCACCCTAGTCTCTTCCACTTGTTGAGCATGAACCATGATACGAGAAATGTTCATATTATCATGCAGTATAGCCGGATGAAATTCTTTTTTCAAGTCATTCGACACTCCCGTCACAGAGCAGCTCATTTCATATCTAGGATCCAAAACCAAAGAAGGAGCATATCTTGATAATTTAGTGAATTTCAAAGAGTAGTCAAGTACACTCATACCTTCTTGATGAAGGTTGATGAATTCTTCCACTTTGGCTTCCCTCTTCTCTCTAGGAAAGAACCGATCAAGAAAAGCCTTCTTGAAAATCTCCCATGTCACTGGACCACCCCTTAGAGGCCTATTGTCTCTCCATTGGACGTACCAAGTTTTGGCCACATATTTGAGTTTGTAATTGGATAACTTGGCTTTCTCACTAGTAGTCAATCCCATGACATAGAGAATCTTGTAGATTTCATCTATGAACTCTTGGGGGTCTTCCTCAACTTTGGACTCATAGAAAGAAGGAGGATTCATCCTAGTGAAATCCCTAAAATGAGAGGCCCTGGTGCTAACTTTTTGGTTTCCTCGGGGTACCAACTCCCGATGAGCTTGGGTCGTCATAGCTTGTGCTTGAGTAGTGACGACTTGTGCTTAGGGTTTACATAGACCTCTACATACGCATAATATACCCTTCGTATAAGAAGATTACATAGTATTCTACTTTTATTGCACACATATATAGTATAAGATAGTCTTATAAGAAGTCTATAACATTGTCTCATATTAAACCATCTAGATTCGTATCACAATTTGGGCATAGACCTTACATCAACAATTATAGCCACATATAGGCTTTACAATTATAGTACCAAAATGAAAGAGAATGAACAAAATTACTTTAACACTAAACAACATCCAATAGGTAGATAATAATATCCTCTTCGGAAAGTGAGGACCTACCGAACTTGGAAGATAAAAATCCAAATTGTCTAATATCAACGGCCAGATCCTACATTTGTAGTAAACATCAAACGTGGGTTAGTACACACTTGTACTAAGTATGGGTATATGCACATAAAATAAGTGAAATCGTGCTAAAGAGGACATTTGATAAAAAATAACATGGTAAAGTACTTTTAAAATCCTTATGCACTATCAATAACCCATATAAGCAAATAATAACATACTCCATAAGTCAAACTAATGTACGACACAAGACAAACATCAACAAGTAATAGTCAAGTCAACATATACAAGAGTTCATAACATCATAATATAAGCAAGATCCTTACTCACAACCCACCATTTATCCTACAAGTGCAATAACCAAGCAAAGCCCCATAACCTTACTCAATCAAACAAACCAAACAAAAGATCACAAGTAATTCCCAACTCAACATAACATAGCATCAATAGTAGTCATCATCATATTTCGCAATATATACCAATAGAATGTTCATCAATGAAGCTATTATCATAAAAGATCATTAACATGTAAAGTCAACATAAACATAATATTTACTTTATAATTTCATTATATAATAAGAACATCCTTCTAGGACTTCTGTCAAAGCCAACTAGGGCAATGCCTAGGTAGAGTCCCATACCCCTACCTAGACTAAGACAACCTCTTAAGTCACCCTATCTAAAGTTCACATCATTACTTTATTTTACTTTTGGGAACATTTGCCTTAACCGACATAGACCACAAGATCTAAGTGTGGAATCCAGTGTTGTAAAACCTTACACCAATGGAAGGTGGTCTACCGTCCAAACTAGAGCCAAACATAAACGTAGTTTTCTAGGTGGATCCACTAGCTAGTCTTCCTATGGTGGCAACATAGTTCAATAACTAGGAGATATGTATGAACCCTCTACATGCCTATTGAATTGGAGCCTCATCTCATCGGAATCCATTGGGTGAGTGTCCCTCAAATGGTAGTCAATACCTCATATGGAACTATAGGGTGAATCTCTCTCTATGAAAAGTCAACACCTCCCATTGTCAAGTTCACTCGGTGCTAAGCTAAGACCCTTTTGAAATATCTTTCTTTATTAATCATCACTTAGTTTAGGTCATAGGGTCTAATCTCTTATATAGTCATTGTCATTTAGCTAAATAGGTATTGCATGATAATATCCTTTAATGGCAACCCTCACATGTGAGATTAGCATATCATAATCATCATTTCATAACAAGGCGCATAGGCAAGTCATCACCAAACTTATATAGTTTCATCTTAAGCATAATCTCACAATCACATAGTCAAGACATTTCAATTCAACATCATACCAACACCTATATAGGCTATTCACAAGATATACTTCAATTGAACTACGTCACCAATCACAAGCAATGATACTTGAAGTAATGGTTAGGATAATGAAGACTTACCAAATCTCCTTCACAAGCCATCATCATGGTCTTACCATCAACCAACATATTACATCCAATAATAGTTGTAGTAACATCAATCAATAGTAATTGATACAAGAACAAGGTCAATTGCATCATCACTTTCCTAATTAACATCAATTCATAACCTAGGGTTAGGGGAATTAGGGTTCATCATGAATTTGGTCCAATCCCAACAATACATTACCCTAGTCAATCCATTGATGAATTAGAATAGATAAAACAAGTATAATAATCAAATCATTCTTTAATTCCCATCAATTTCATGACCAAGATCCAAGATTTGGGGAAATTGGGGAAGGGAACATGATCAACATGAAATTGCATCAATTAAAATCAATCAATCAACAATCTATACTGAATTTGTAGTAGGAAATCACAATTTATCATCAATTTGAAGTTTAGAAGAAAACCCATTAGAATTGAAAACCCCCATGGAATTGGGTATTTTGAAATCAACATTGAGAGGACCTCTTGGGAAAAGGAATTCCAAGAGTGAAGAACCCATACCTTATTGAAGCTTAATCCACGAAATTGAAGTGAAATCCTAGAGTAATTGACCTTCTTCTTCAAGCTTTCTTCCTTCTTCAATGGAGGATTGGGTAGAGAGAAAGTAGAGAGAGGTGAGAGATTTTGGGTTTTATTTTGGGAATTGGGTTTGGGTGAGTGAAAATGACTTTAAAATGACCCTTAGGCTATATATAATCACCCCCTAAATTACCCAAAACACCCCTCAATTAAATGGGTCTTTTTGTGAAGTCAAAATGTCAAATATACGATTTTACTGGATCTGGGAAGTAGCTCCGCGTCGTGGGGACAACATGCATTTTATTTCCCAAAAATAATTTGAGGCAGTGAGGTCCATGTGGTCTGTGCGTCACACAGCAGCCAGCTGATTCTTGACTTTCGCAGGCTGCTTTTGCAGCCTGCCCACCCATGTTGGGGTCCTCCTCCATGACCCTTCGGGTGGTCCTTGGGGCATCGTTATTGAACGTTTAGCCCCTCTATACTAAATTCTACCTAACCAAAGTGTTTTTACAAGTTTTAGACTTCATTTTACCCTCCAAAACAATCCCCAAACATAGCTATGTCAACTAGTTCAATTAAGCTAGTTTCCGGACGTCATGGACGTTCTTTGACATCTTGGCTCTAAAACTTCTTGGATGAATTCTACACATTATTTTAGGTCTTAAAAGAGTATTTAAACCTTTAAACACTCATGTTAGGTTCTAGATTATGTCTAGACTTTTCGGGGTGTTACATTATCCCCACCTTAGGAACATTAATCCCCGAATGACACTAAACTTTTAAAAGGGAAAGGATAGACTTAAGACTAGCAGCCCAACCATTTATACATCATCAACATGAGTTACAACTTAATTCAACATAACAATATGGCATTTACATAATGACCCAAAACATCAATTTTACAAATAATGGCTCAAAGTCACAAAATGAGGAATTTCCTTCTAATAACAACAACATGAGCTCAACAAATCATTAAAGAGTCAATTATGCCAAATTTCCTTTCTAAACATATCAACATGCTCACTATCACATCATGAAGGCAACAATATAACAAATACACAATTAAATGCAATTCTAGCAAAAGAGCATTTTTCCATGATACATCATTTCTGCGTAAATCTTTTTACCATAAATATAAACATCTTTGCAAAACAAATCAAAATCACATTAACTAATTATTTTCATTATTAATAAGAACAACTAACCTTAATTAGCAAAGAGATGAGGATAACGGGATTTCATGTCAGCCTCGGCCTCCCATGTTGGTCCCTCAACTAGGTGGTTTCTCGATAACTGTTTTATGAATACCACCTCTTTGTTTCTCAACCTCTTCACTTGACGATCAAGGATTTAAACCGGAACCTCCTCATAGAAGAGGTTCTACTTCACAGCAAGACCTTTATAGGAATAATGGACTCGGGATTACATATGAACTTCTTAAGCATAGATACATGAAAAACCAGATGAACCGAAGATAGTTCACTAGGAAGTTTCAACTCGTATGCAGCCTTACCAACCCTTTGAAAGATTACATAGGTACCCACATAACGAGGACTTAACTTCCCTTTCTTGCCAAATCTAACCACCCCTTTCATGGGCGAAATTTTCAAATACACCTCTTATCACCTTCTTCAAATTCAAGGTCTCTTCTCTTATGATTGGCATAAGACTTTTGCCGACTATAGGCTGTTTTCAACCGGTTCCTTATGATAATAACTTTCTCCAAAGTCTAATAGATCAAATCGGGACCAAGAATTGAAGATTCTCCAACCTCAAACCATCGAATAGGAGATGTACACCTCCTACCGTACAAGGCTTCATAAAGAGCCATAGAGATTGATAAATAAAGCTATTATTATACGAGAAATCCACCAAATGCAAGTGCCCATTACAATTTCCCTTAAAGTCAATGATACAAGCCCTAAGCATATCTTCAAGAGTTTGAATAGTCCGCTCCGCTTGACCATCCATTTGAGGATGAAAAGCGGTGCTTAACTTCACTTGAGTACCCAATCCTTTCTGAAATGATCTCTAAAATGTAGATGAAAATGGGGCACCTCTATCTGATATAATGGACAAAAGAACCCCATGAAGACTCACTATCTTGTCAATATAGATCCTTGCATAGTCTTCCGCCGAATAAGTAGACTTACGGAAATAAAGTGAGCGGATTTGGTCAATATATCCACTACTACCCATATAGAGTCATATTTCTTTCGAGTTCGAGGTAAACCTACTACAAATTCCATATTAACATCTTCTCACTTTCAAGTAGGATTTGGTATTTCTTGTATTAGACCACTCAGCTTTTGGTGCTCGGCCTTCACTTGTTGGCAATTGGGTCACTTTGCAACAAACTCCGCATTATCCCTTTTTAGGCCATCCCACCAAAACACTTCTCTAACTTCATGTTACATCTTTGTAGATCCTAGATGAACAGAGTAACAGGCTCCATGATCTTCCTCAAGGATCCTATTCCTCAAATCATCCACATTAGGCACACACAATGTCACGCCTCTAAACCCATTAAGACGGACAGACACCCGATGCCCTAAAGGCCCGAGAGAACCAACCTGCAACCTGTTCTTACTGAGCATATACTATAACAATTGTAACAAGTTAACCTAGGATGCAGCGATACAAAACAACGTACTTAGGTCTAAAAAGTTATATACAAGACTTGGCCGTTTAGGCCACAACTCCTTAAGACACAACTGAACCATGTACATACGTCTACAAAGCCTCTAAAAGATAGAAGACTAGAGTAGGTCGGGATAGACCCCGCCTTACCCTTAACTACGATACAATACCAAACGAATTTACCAAGGACTTAATAAAGCTCCGAATCAACTTGGAGCTCACCAAAAGTAGCAGAATTTTGAGTGCTCCTACTGAGGAGGTCTACTAGCTGGAGTACCTGAGCCTGTAGCATGAAATGCAGCGTCCCCAATACGGGACGTCAGTACAAAAAATGTACTGAATATGTAAGGCAAAAAGTATATGTAATACAAGGCTCAAATGAATTCAAGTAGAAACATATGAGTGCATAGATTAGGAGAGAAGACCACCTTTGCTTACTCTTGTGGAATCAAGTAAGCTACATTCTTTTCTTTACCTTTTTGTATATTATAAGCTTTGTTGGACATGTGATACAAGTGACCAGCTGATCAGTGGTAGAAGAGGATGACCCATGCTAGGCGTATTAACCCCTGGGATGCGGTCCTCATAATTACACAACTTGGGATCGGCCCATGCTAGGCTTTCGCCCCTGAGCTGCCACCCTTCTATACCAATAGGGATCGGCCCATGCTAGGCTTTCGCCCCTAAGCTGCCACCCTTAATTAAATAGATTTCTTCACTTAGATTCTTTAATCCTTGAGATTATTGTTAATCAGTTCATAACTCTTTTGAGATGTCATTTTGGATAATCGTAACACTTTGAGATGTTGATTTGGTGGTCATAATCATCTTGGAGATATGAAATTACGGAACAGTAGTGGAATACATGAAAACAATACTTTGAGGCAGTAACAATAACATAAGGAGCTATGAAACATCAACACCTTACTTTAAGACCTTAATGACACAATTGACTTCAATTGGCTTAGGAGAAGGATTCATCAAACTTTCTTTTGCAAATACCATTTCTATAACAGCACAAGGGGAAATTACACAAGTATAGAGTAGTGAACATATAATGAAGTAGTTCCATGTGCTTAGAATGGGGAAAGAAATATTGTTAGCTATTTGGAGATAGTACGCTGCCACTATGCTTCCTTTTCTAGAAATAGAACTTATGGGAATCACTTCATTGATATTAATTGCAGGTGGCAGATTTCATGCCAAAAGGATATAAAATCGAATAGCCTTACATACCTTATTTTTCTGACCAATACCACTATCACGATTCAGCCTTCCTTATTGGGTGCTAATCTACAACATAAGTCATGATTAAGCTAACATCAGCAGCTAATCACAATAAGGTCCTCCAAAACAGTAGCTAAAATATTTGATGGAAATCAGACCCAAACAACCCTTACATAAATGGTGAACCACCACACCCTTCCTCTACACATTAATACAACTTCATACATCATCTCCCAAGCTACCCAAACAGCCCTCAACAACAATATTCATAAGGCAGCCACTATTAATCTCAAATCTTTCAGCATAATAGGAGAATATTGACTCAAAGATTTATCACAATCCATGAATTCTTGATAAACATATACAAAATTCTCCACTCCAAACATTATCAAAGAGAGGAAAACAAATGGGTTGAAGTCTTACCTTAATTCTGAAAATTTATCCTCTACACTTGTACTTCAAGAATTCAAACTCTCCTTCAAACTCTTACTTGAAAAATTAGACAGCACTCAAGAACTCTAAGGTGTTTTAGGGCTGCTAATTGAAGCCAAGAGAGACCAAGAAAGAACTTAGAAAATCTGAAACTTTTGCAAGTTCAAAATGGAGAATAAGACTTGATCCTTATCCTTTGAAAAAGGAGGTGTTATGGCCGACACTCTTGACCATTTTGGGCCATATAATGTCAAGTAGGTGCCCCACCTGCTTGTCCTTTTAACTTGGGCCTTTTTGGACTTAATATTATTGGACCTTGGCTGTCCATTTTCCCTTTGTTCTTTTATTCCACTTGGGACAGATTAATGCAAGTAGGTGGTACACACTTGGCCCAATAACATGGTAAAACAAATCTTAGGAGGTCATGCACTTACCTAGTTTCACTTGGGCTTTATCCATAATGGGCCAATTGGCAGATTTGGCTGCTGGGCCTTCTTTCATTCACAATTTTTCTTTAATAGGTTTGGGCTTCAAATGAGCCCCTAAATATAAGCCTAAATCTGGTCACACAAACTTGGGCCCTTTAACTATAATATAGATCAAGTAGGTGATGCAGCTGCTAGCTCAATTCCCATCTTACTATAATTACTTAAATACTTTCCATCGGAGTTAACTTGCAATACATATGCTAAAACGTGCAAGGCATTACATCACCTTCCAAGCTAGTTTAAACCAACACTAATCACATAAGAAACATGATCCCTCACCTACACTATAAGTCTATGTCAAGTATAACATGAATAGAACTACCACATACAAAAATACAGGCCGTTACACACAATCTCCCTTGATATGTAAGAACACCATCCCCCCTTGGAGAATGACTCATTCATCTTACCAAGAACCGATTCTTTCCACTCCATCAACAATGGATCAAGGTGTCGCTTAGAATTCACCTCAACAACCAAAGATGACTCAGAGTTATGGTTGACCAGAAAGCCACCATTTGGAGAACTTTCAATTCGAACCTCTAAACGAGCCAACCTGTGACCATCTTTCACAAGGTTTCTCTTGGATTCTTCCACACGGGACACACTTCCCATGGACACTCTACTTAGAGCATACCCTACCACATCCTCATTGCCGGGGTGATAGAGGACACTCATAACATAGTGTTTCAAAAACTTTAACTATCTCCATTGCCACAGATTCAACTCCTTTTGAGTGAATACATATTTGGAGACTTTTATGGTCCGTATACACATCAACATGAACCCTATTAACATAATACCTCCATATGTTCAAGGCATTAAATACCAGGGCCGCTAACTCAAGGTCATGAGTCGGATGATTCTTCTCATGAACTTTGAGTTGCCTAGAAGTATAGACTATAACTTGTCCATGTTTCATAAGAACACACCCCAACCCGACTCGGGATGCATCACAATATACCACAACACACTTAGTACCCTCCGGTAGGGTCAATACCATAGCAGATGTAAACCTATCCTTCAACATCTCGAAGCTCTTTTCATATGCCTCCGACCACTAAAATTTAACATTCTTTTGAGTCAAGGTTGTCAAAAGGGGAAGCAATGGAAGTGAACCCGTTGACAAACCTTCTATAATAACTGGCTCGGCCTAAGAAACTCCTAATATCCATAGGAGCCAAAGGTCTAGGCCAATATTTCACCGCTTCGGTCTTCCTTGGATCAACCTCCACACCTTCACTAGAGATGATATGACCAAGAAACGCTACCGACCTCAACCAAAACTCACATTTGCTATACTTGGAAAACAATTGGTGTTCCTTAAGCACTTCCAACACCACTCTCAAATGATCCATGTGTTCACCCTCATTTTTCGAATATACCTAGATGTCGTCAATAAAGGCAATGACAAATGAATCTAGCTAACTTCGAAACACCCTATTCATTATGTCCATAAATGCTGCCGGAGCATTAGTGAGACCAAACAACATTAATAAGAACTCATAGTGACCATATCTAGTACGAAATACCATCTTGGGAATATCTTCACCTCTCACCCTATGTTGGTGATATCCCGATCTCAAGTCAATCTTGGAAAAGTAACTCGCACCTTGGAGTTGATCAAATAAATCATCAATCCGAGGAAGAGGATACTTGTTCTTGATTGTGACTTTGTGGAGTTGACGGTAATCGATACACATTCTAAGGGACCCATCCTTCTTCTTCACAAACAATACCAGAACACCCCATGGAGAAATACTAGGCTGAATAAAGCCCTTGTCTAGTAAGTCTTTCAGTTGAGCCTTCAACTCTTTCAATTCCGTCGGAGCCATCCGATAAAGAGGAATTAAAATGGGATTTGTATCCAGTAGCAAGTCGATACCAAAATCAATTTCCCGTTAAGGAGGAATACCGGGAAGATCATTAGGAAAGACCTTCAGAAATTCCCTCACTACGGGGACTGACTCAATGGGAGGAATTTCGGAGTCTAAATCTTGGACTCTTACTATATGGTATAAACACCCTTTAGAGATCATCCTACAAGCTTTCAAACAAGAAATGATACGACCTCTATGAATAGAATTCCCCCCCTTCCAATCAAAAACGGGTTCATTTGGAAAGTTAAACTTTCCCACCCTTGTTCTACAATCTATGGAAGCGAAAAAAACATGCAACCAATCCATACCCAAGATAACATCAAAATCAACCATATTGAGTTCTACTAACTCTGCATGAGTAACTCTATTGAGCAACATTATAGGACAATTTCTATATACTCTCTTAGAAAAAAATGACTCACCAACCGGGGTAGTCACCATAAAAGGTTCATTCAAGATATCGGGCGAAATGTAAAAGTTTTTATCTACTAGAGGAGTAAAAAATGACAAATTAGCACCGGGATCAAGTAAAGCATACACATCAATAGAAACGACTTTCAACATACATGTCACCACATCGAGAGAAGTATCTTGTTCACCCCTAGAGCGGAGAGCATAAAAGCGATTCTTCTTCGGAGCATCATCATTTGAAACACTTGCTTGTTCACTCCCCTTGTCTTGCCCTTTCAAATTAGAGCAATCTCTCACCTTGTGACCCCTATTTTCACCGTTAAAACAATTCCCCTTTCCAACTAAGCATTCACCAAAGTGACCTTTCCCACACTTTGTACAAGTAGGCTTCTCATTAGGTGAGTTTCCACTCCTTCCCTTTTGGGTCTTAGGTTTAGGCACCTTATCATGATGAGCCTTAGGGAAATTAGAAGGAACATGATTAGAGAACCTATTCTTGTACTTAGGCTTGTCTTGAATTTCAAGCCTACCCTTTTAAGAACCGCCATCAAAAGACCTTCCCTATTGGCATCTCTATTCTTCCTCTTCACCCTAGTCACTTCCACTTGTTGAGCATGAACCATGATATGATAAATGTTCATATTATCATTTAGCATAGCCGAACGACATTCTTCTTTTGAGTCATCCGACACTCCCGTCTCAAAGCGGCTTATTTAATCTCTAGGATCGGAAACCAAAGAAGGATCATATCTTGACAATTTAGTGAATTTCAAAGAGTAGTCAAGTACACTCATACCTCCTTGACGAAGGTTGATGAATTCTTCCACTTTGGCTTCCCTCTTCTCTATAGGAAACTTTTGATCAAGAAAATCCTTCTTAAAAATCTCCCATGTCACCGGACCATCCCTTAGAGGCCTATTGTCTCTACATTGGATGTACGAATTTTGGGACACATATTTGAGTTGGTAAGTGGCTAACTCGGCCTTCTCACTAGTAGTCAACCCCATGGCATAGAGAATCTAGTAGATTTCATCTATGAACTCTTGGGGTCTTCCTCAACTTTGGACCCACAGAAAGAAGGAGGATTCATCCTAGTGAAATCCCTCAAATGGAAGGACATGGTACTAACTTGTTGGTTTCCGTGGGGTACCACCTCTCAATTAGCTTGGGTCATCATAGCTTGTGCTTGAGTAGTGACGGCTTGTGCTTGGGGTTTACATAGACCTCTACATACACATAATATATTAATATCGAGTATAAATAGACCCTTCGTATAAGAAGATTACATAGTCTTCTATTTTTATTGCACATATATAGTATAAGATAATCTTATAAGAAGTCTATGACATTGTCTCATATTAAACCATCTAAATAAGAGTATCACAATTTGGGCATATCCCTTACATCAACAATTATAGCCACATATAGGCTTTACAATTATAGTACCAAAATGAAAGAGAATGAACAAAGTGTATTTAAGACTAAACAACATCCAATAGGAAGAGAATAACATCGTCCTCGGAAAGTGAGGACCTACCGAACTAGGAAGATAAGAATCCAAGTTGTCTTCAATGCCTTCCCTAATATCAACGGCCGGATCCTACATTGTAGTAAACATCAAACATGGGTTAGTACACACTTGTACTAAGTAGGGGTATATGCACATAAAATAAGTGAAATCGTGCTAAAGAGGATATTTGATCAAAAAACATGCTAAAGTAATTTGAAAAGCCTTACGCACAATCAATAACCCATATAAGCCAATAATCACATAATCCATAAGTCAAACTCATGTACGACACAAGATCAACATCAACAAGTAATAGTCAAGTCAACATATACAAGAGTTCATAACATCATAATATAAGCAAACTCCTTACTCACAACCCACCATTTAGCCGACAAGTGCAATGACCAAGAAAATCCCTATAACCTTACTCAATAAAGCAAACCAAACAAAGGATCACAAGTAATGCCAACTCAACATAACATAGCATCAATAGTAATCATCATCATATTTAGCAATATAGACCAATAGCATGTTCATCAATGAAATTTACATCATAAAGGATCATCAACATGTAAAGTCAACATAAGCATAATATTTACTTTATAAGATCATTATATCATAAGAACATCATTCTAGGACTTCCCTCAAACCCAACTAGTGCAATGCTTAGGTAGAGTCTCATACCCCTACCTAGATTAAGCTAACCTCTCAAGTCCCTTATCTAGAGTTCACATCATTACTTCATTTTACTCTTGGGAACATTTGCCTTAACAGACATAGACCACAAGATCTAAGTGTGGAATCCGGTGTTGTAAAACCTTACAACGATTGAAGCTGGTCTACCGGCCAAACTAAAACCAAACATAAACGTAGCTTTCTAGGTAGATCCACTAGGTAGTCTTCCTATGGTGGCAACATAGTTCTAGAACGAGGAGATATGTATGAACCCTCTACATGCCTATGGCATTGGAGCCCCATCTCATGGGAATCCATTGGGTGAGTGTCTCTCATAGGGGAGTCAACACCTCATATGGAACTATAGGGTGAATCTCCCTCTATGGGAAGTCAACACCTCCCATTGTCAAGTTTACTCGGTGCTAAGCTAAGAACCTTTTGAAATGTCTTTATTTATTAATAATCACTTATTTTAGGTCATAGGGTCTAATCCCTTATATAGTCATTGTGATTTAGCTCAATAGGTATTGCATGAGAATATCCTTTCATGGAAACCCTCACATGTGAGATTAGCATATCATAATCATCATTTCATAACAAGGCACATAGGCAAGTCATCACCAACCTTATATCATTTTATCTTAAGAATAATTTCACAATCACATAGTCAAGACATTTCAATTCAACATCATACCAACACCTATATAGGTTATTCACAAGGTATACTTCAATTGAACTACATCACGAATCACAAGCCATAATACTTGAAGTAAAGGTTAGGATCATGAAGACTTACCAAATCTCCTTCACAAGCCATCATCATGGTCTTACCATCAACAAACCAATTACATCCAATAATAGGTGTAGTAACATGAATAAATAGTAATTAATACAAGAACTAGGCCAATTGCTTCATCACTTCCCCAATTAACATCAATTCATAACCTAGGGTTAGGGGAATTAGGGTTCATCAAGAATTTGGTCCAATCCCAACAATACATTACCCTAGTCAATCAATAGATGAATTAGAATAGATAAAACAAGTCTAATAATCAAATCATTTTTCAATTCCCATCAATTCATGACCAAGATCCAAGATTTGGGGAAATTTGGGAAGGGAACATGATCAACATGAAATTGCATCAATTAACATCAATCAATCAACAAACTATACTGAATTAGTCATTGTAAATCACAATTTATCATCAATTTAAAGTTTAGAAGAAAACCCATTAGAATTGGAAAACCCCATGGAATTGGGTATTTTGAAATCAACTTTGAGAGGACCTCTTTGGAAAGGAATCCCAAGAGTGAAGAACCCATACCTTATTGAAGCTTAATCCACGAAATTGAAGTGAAATCCTAGACAAATTGACCTTCTTCTTCAAGCTTTCTTCGTTCTTCAATGGAGGAATTGGGGAGAGAGAAAGTAGAGAGAGGTGAGAGCTTTTGGGTTTTGTTTTTGGGAATTGGTTTGGGTGACTGAAAAATGACTTTAAAATGACCCTTTGGCTATATATAATCACCCCCTAAATTACCCAAAACATCCCTCACTTAAATGGGTCTTTTTTTGAAGTCAAAATGTCAAAAAATACGATTTTACCGGATCTGGGAAGTGGCTCCGCATCGCGGGCCAATACACATTTTATAGATAGAGCCTCACATGTGCCTAAAAAGGTTAATAATAGGTTAATTAAGTCTTTTATAGTATGCATACTTGATTTGAAGTCATTTGGAGGTCAAACGTCCATGACGTTCGAAATATTGTCTTTAGACGTGCTAGTGAGTCCTTATATGTTTGTCTTGATATTATGTGTTTTTTGGAGTTGAGAAGAAGTGTAGTTGAACCTAGTCCACTAATATACATGTTAAGTTTCAAAACATCCGGGTACGACTCCCCGGGAACCACCCGAAGGGCCCCCAAAAGGACCCAAACCTTGGACAAGAGGCTGCCCAAGGCAGCGTGCTGGAGAAAGAATGAGACCTTGACCTCGCGAAGCACGCCTATAACTCACCTCACTTCCTCAAAAATTATTTGGGGCTTGATTGGGAGGCTTCCCCGCGACGTGCAGCCCACTCCCAGATCCGGTTGCGTCATTTTTAAGTAAATTTTTACATGTCTAAGAGTACCAATTCGTGTGGGGTGTTTTGGTAACTTAGGGGATGTTTTATTAACCGTTTTTAGGAACTTTTTAAACCCTTTACCAAGCCAAAACCCCAACACCTAATAAGAAATAAATATTCCCAAAGTTCTCTTCTCTTCCCAAAACCCCAAAACCTCCATTGAAGACCAAGCTCAAGAACAAGCTATGGAGATGGATTCATGGAGCTTTCTTCTCAGATTTTCATGGGTTCTTTATTGTATAAGGTATGATGATCCTTCATCCATAGATAACCATTCATCTATGGAGTCCTTTCAAAGGTTTTCTAAACATGAATTCTAA
>CM040626.1:41257653-41356635 GCA_022817965.1 Solanum lycopersicoides | reverse complement strand
GCTTATACCCTGCAAAAAAAATTATTTATTACAAAAAAACATAAATTAAAAACCAAAACAAAATAGGAAAAAAAGTGCAAATGAACCAATTCCATGGTTCGTAAGGATTGGCATGAGTCGAACTTAAATTGAAAAACAAGGTCAGTAAGGATTCATACTAACTATTCAACTTTTTTTTTTTTGGGTGATTGAAGCATAATTGTAATTTGTACACCTGTTAAACAATACTTCAGTAACAATATTAGAAGTCCTATAACAAGACAAACATTCATGAGTAACAATATAACATGGATTCAAAAGTATTGAAGTTCTCTGAGAAGAAGAGACTTTAAAGAGTAAGGTGATCGGGAACGACAAGCCAGTAGTAAAACAAACCAAGTTCTACTTCCCCCACAAACTATAAGCACTTAACATAAACAAGACACTCACGCACTCAAACATTCAATTCCACCAACTCGGCTTCTGAAAACATCAAGCCCACCTCTGTAGGATCAGTTGCTTGCAGCTCTACCTGGAAACCATCAAGCTCTCTCTTGAACCTGTCTTTGGAGCTTGCATAAATCATCCTGCTTCTCACCCTTGCCGTGTCGGTGACCTTTCAACAAAAGACAAAACAAAAGGTCGTGATAACCAAGAGTATAAACCGACAAGATGATAGTTTATATCACCAAATTTGAGTCAAACATACCAAGCAATGAAGAAAATTCTGCTCTTCTGGCAGTTTTCTTCTGTCATGAAATCAAAGTCATAGACAGCATATCGACACTCATCAGCAGGGAGGCCTGCAGTGAAATCCTCATAGCTTTCAGTTGGTTCACCAAGTTTTTCCACAACAACCTGCTTTTGCTTCTCTTCAATCCTATAGATGATGAAACGGTAGGTTCTTTTTGCCTTCAACTCTAAAAACTTCAGCTTGCAATCATCATGCACAGCCATTCCAGATGCTGCGTTAGCCTACAGTTTTTTATAATATACAATATTATCTCACCGTTCTATAAGGCAACACATTGAACAGAAACACAGGGGAATAAAAATGGGATAACTGCCCTATCTAGATCAACAAGTTTGTCTTAGACCTATAAATCATTAGGTTAAAATTTTCCAATCAGTGCAATCACACTTCCAGATACTCACCCTCCCCTAAAGAACAAAGAATCAACAAATAGAAGAACAAAGAAAAGAACCAAAGCCTGCAGTATTTCAGATCTTCAAGTCCTATTCATTACTTCTAGAATTTATCTTTCCCACTTAAATATCTTCACCAAATGACTGTCAAGAAACAAATCACTAGAGAAAGATAACAATTGCATTTCCAACCTAACCATAATTTGGTTGGTCATTCTTCAATTCTTCTGTCTCAGAAGAGGGATGGGAAAGAACAGTGGCATCAAACTGCGAGACCTTACTATCAGATCAATAAAATTATAAAAGCTCCAAATGCAACTTCCAAGGTACAAGTGTTCCCAGTACTAGAAACTTTGTATAATCAACGCCAGCGTCATTCCATAAATTTTAAGTCAACTTAAAACTGATTTTGGGTGTTCGAACCTCAATGAATTTCTAAGAATAGAATAAAGCAATAGTGTAGAACTTAGTAGGCATTTGACATGCATAATTTGCAAAATAATGTTTGTTTTACAATTTGTCTATTATTCCAACTTCAACTTGAAATATATAATTTGACGTCCAATAACTGGTTTAGGAGTACTTCAAGTGAAATAATGATTCCATTCCACTACAACTTCAAAATAAAAAAAAATCCAGCTTCAACATCAAATATTCATTTTTCAGTCAACCAAAAAGTGTCAAGATGGAGCCTTATTTCCCAATCCGAGCAAGAATTTTATCCAATAAAATATAGATTGTAATTCTCCACACTCCTATTCTGATATCTGAGATTTACCCTGGACTTTTTTCATAATTAAACAAATAAAACAAGAAGTCCTACAAAGAACAATATCTAGATGATCCGAACATAAAAGGGTTATAGTCAAACCCACACGGAAGACTATGCATGCAGGACAGACTATTATCAAAGAACTCACAATTCAAACTATAATCTCACCAAAAGAATCAACAATAACAACTAACTGACCCAGTTTAATCCCACACGTGAGGTTTGGACCAAAAGAATCAAACATTTTTAAGAAATCAGTTGGAGCTGGTTGTCCATACAATTTTCTTTCAACACAATGTTTGATTATACATTGAATTGATTTTTTGAAAATTTTTCAAGTTGAAAGAGTTTCTCAATAACATTTTTATAAGTGAAACAAAAAAATCTATTCCAAGCAAAAAAATTCCAACTTAAATGCATGTTCGAACACAACTTCAATTCCCAAATACACTTTTCCAACTTATACTTCAAACACTATCTTTACATTTAATCAAATACATCACTGTTTTAATGTCCAAACACTACTAAGCAATCACTGAAACAAAGATCTAAATATTGATTTAACAAAAAAAAGGAGCTCCTCATAGCTCAAAAAACAATAGATCCCACAAAGCAAAATTCAAAAAATAATCATACTCATCAATCTAACCAAAAAACTGAAATCAGATCCATAAAACACTTAAGTAATCAGCAACCCAACTGAAAATTTTCATCAAAATTACAGAAAATCTTGTCTATTATACATATACTTTACAGATCGAAGTAATGCTAAATTAAAATCATTAATATATAAAATTTTCGTATATAATAAAGTTTATATATATATATATATATATATATATAAAGAGAGTAAAATCAACTAACCATGATCGAAGGAGAGAGAACTGATTGGAAAAAAGATGAGAAAAAATGGAGAAAATTTAGGGCTCCGATAAAATTGGTATTTGGGGGAAAATGAGACCAGAGAAAATGAGGTAAGAATGCCTCTAAAGTTTTCAATTAAAACAAAGGGACAAGTGGGTCCCTTTTTCCCCCTCTATTTTCTTGTTTTTAACATGGAAAAAGGGTTGAGAATATCTCTTAATTTTATTTTATTAGTTGAATATGCTTTTGTCGTTAAAGTGAAATTATTTTTATTCCTGCCATTTATAAACTTGTCACATATACCTCTCAATTGGATGGAAAATCCTAAATTAACAAAAATTACCCAATTTACTTAAATTCACCAATTTAGACCCGATTCGATCCACAAATCATTTAACCCACCTATATTCATCTTTATCTTTTTGGATATACACATAAAAACTTGTCTTCATCTTTTAACCAGCCTTTTTGTAAACTACAAGAAAGATACCCCTCTGAACGTTTTAAAGTGAAGCTTTGTCAAGTTGTTTCACTTGGAAAAATTAGAAGACTTTCCAACTGAGATCAGACTGCTATCGTGAGGTTTATTTACAAAGTGATTGTAGCTTGAAATTGCATTTCAAACTGAATTATTTTCAGGGAGAAATTAAACGAACTTCATGAATTTGATGTCGATCTTTTTCTATTTCATTAAGTGATTGTTCAAGTAAGAAAATGAAATAGTTGAGTTATGAAATTCACGAAGTAAAAATGTGTGTTTTGACTTCGAATTTATGCAACATGAAACTTATGAGGAGGGAGGGTGAAAGTTTTTGATACTTAATTTGGATTCCTTAGGTTGTATAACTATATATTTAATTCAGCTCTTCCAATAATGATAGAACAACAGGAGAAGCAATTGCCTGGATTTATTTAAGTTTATAATCTTCAAAGTGTTGACAGAAAGCATTGCTAATCCAACAAAATATGGTATTTTCTAGCCATAGTATTGGCAGAAAGCATTGCTAATCCAACAAAATATGATAGTTTTAATTGGTTAATTTAAGTAAATTGAGTTATTTTTGTTGATTTAGGATTTTTCATCCAATTGAGGGGTATATGTGACAAGTTTGTAGACGACAGGGGTAAACATAACTTTATTTTAACGGCGAGAGTATATTTAACTAATAAAATAAAGTCGAGAGGTATTTTTAACCCTTTTCCCTTTTAACATTAATAAAAAAGGACCAAACTACTAATTTTAAAATTTAATGACTCAAAATAATATTTTTAAAATTTTGATAAACTCTCAACTTAAAAGGACTTTGAAGAGTTTTTCATTAATAGAATAGAACCAAAAGGCAGGGACGGCGAAGAAACGACAAGTTGAAAAATAATTCAATTTTTTTCAATTTTAAATCATTATTCAATAATTTCCATTGTGTTTTCTTCCTAGTAAATTTTCTTCTCTATTCTATTTCAAAATATCAAAACTAGGGTTTCACAAAAAAAAAAATCATTATCATATATCTATAATATTTCTTTCGTTATATTGCATTGCATTTATTCCGCTTGAAGTTAAAATTAACTCAAAAAAGCTTTTTAGTCCGAATAAAATCATTTTGTGTTAATGATTTAGCCAATTTAGTTGCTTCAGCCAACAACTTTTACAGTTGTTTAGAGAACTACTGAAGTTATTTATAGGAATAATTATGCATATCTTTTCAGATACAACAGGTCCAACAACTGCATGTAGTTGTCGGACGATTAGATAAGTTGTTTCCACAACTACGACAGTTGTTAGACAACTGTGTTCAGTTGTTGATCAATTGATTAGTTGTAGGACAAACAATATAATTATTGATGTTTAATGTACTATAATTACACATTTTCTATTGATCCTATTAAGTTAATTTTATATCATTTACTAACTTTTTAACTGTTTTAGTGCAGATATAATGCGTCAATATAAGAAAAAATGAATTGAAACATCTTCGCCGAATCCAAATGCTAGAAAAAATGATGAGAGCTATACGACTGTTAACAAAAGAGGTACTGCAACACTTTAAACTAGTACGAGCAGCAATGACTTATTAGCAGAATAAAAAAGTGATGAAAATAGCGAGAAGCAATCTAGTGATATGTAAAAAAAATTGTAAGAGCAGAAGTGACCTATTAGGTGAAGAAAAAAGTAACGAAAATAGCAAAAATTCAAGCGAAAAAAATAAAATGATGAAAGTGATGGAGATAAATCTAGCAGAGAAGAAAAAAATTATGAAAGTGAAAGTGATGGAGAAAGGCTTGATTGAAGTTTATGATTGCAATAATCATGTGTATGATGAGCTTACTTTTTTCACACTAATCCAACTCATTCTCATATTGTGGCCCAAACTACTCAAGCAAAGCGGGATGTTCAATTATTTGTCTGAAAATTTGTTGAATGATGCATGGTCATATGAGCGTCTAAAAAATGTGTCAAGTAACCATTCTTGTGCGGCATATGGACCATATGCTTGTATTTTTATTGGTCACTTGCTTGTTGGGATGAATATGACTTGCCTTAACTTAGTTTATACTTAATAATGTACGAAATGGCTAGATTGATCTTCAATTATTATTAAACGACTTAGTTGATACTTAATAGTTTACAAAACGACTAAATTGATATTCAAGTATTATTAAACCACTTAGTTTATACCTAATAATTTTACAATATGGTTAGATCGATCTTCATTTATTATTTAACGACTTAGTTTATACTCAATAGTTTACAAAACGACTAAATCGATCTTCAACTATTATTAAATGACTTAGTTCATACTTAATAATTTACATAATGACTAGATCGATATTGAGTTATTATTAAACGACTTAGATACTTAATAGTTTACAAAACGACTAAACCTATCTTCAATTATTATTAGACGACTTAATTTATACTTAATAGTTTACAAAATGGCATTGATCTTCAATTATTATTAAATAATTATACCTAATTATTTATAAAATGGCTAGATCCGATCTTCAACTATTATTAAACCACTTAGTCTATACTTAATAGTTTACAAAACAACTAAATCGATCTTCATTTATTATTAAACGACTTAGTTTATACTTTATAGTTTATAAAACGACTAAATCGATTTCAACTATAATTAAATGACTTAATTTATACTTAATAATTACAAAATAACTAGATCGATCTTCAGTTATGATTAGACGACTTAGTTTATACTTAATAATGTACAAATGGCTAGATTGATCTTCAATTATTATTAAACAACTTGGTTTATACTTAATAGTTTGCAAAACGACTAAATTGATCTTCAATTATTATTGAACCACTTAGTTTATACCTAATACTTTACAAAATGGTTAAATCGATCTTGAGTTATTATTAAGCAACTTAGTTTATACTTAATAGTTTACAAAAAGACTAAATCGATCTTCAACTATTATTAAATGACTTACTTTAAACTTAATAATTTATAAAATGACTAGATCGATCTTCAGTTATTATTAAACGACTTAGTTTTTACTTAATAGTTTAAAAAACGATTAAATCGATCTTCAATTAATTATTAAACGACTTACTTTATACTTAATAGTTTACAAAACGACTAAATAGATCTTCAATTATTATTAAACGATTAGCTTACACCTAATAATTTACAAAATGGCTAGATCGATCTTCAGATATTATTAAACAACTTAGTTTATACTTAATAGTTTACAAAATGACTAAATCGATCTTCAACTATTATTAAGTGACTTAGTTTATACTTAATTGTCACGCCTCAAAATTCATTAAGACGGACAGGCACTCGATACCCTAAAGGCCCGAGAGAACCAACTTGCAACCTGTTCTTACTGAGCATATAATATAACAATTGAGACAAGTTAACTTTGGATGCAACGATACAAACCAACGTAAGTAGGTCCAAAAGTTATATACAAGACTAGGCCTTTTAGGCCACAACTCCTTAAGACACAACTGAACCATGTACATACGTCTACAAAGCCTCTAAAAGATAGAAGACTAGAGTAGGTCGAGACAGACCCCGACTTACCCTTAACTACGATACAATACCAAACGAATTTACCAAGGACTTAATAAAGCTCCGAATCAACTTGGAGCTCACCAAAAGTAGCAGAATTTTGAGTGCTCCTACTGAGGAGGTCTACTAGCTGGAGTACCTGAGCCTGCAGCATGAAATGCAGCGTCCCCAATACGGGACGTCAGTACGGAAAATGTACTGAATATGTAAGGCAAAAAGTATATGTAATACAAGGCTCAAATGAAATCAAGTAGCAACATATGAGTGCATAGATTAGGAGAGAAGACCACCTTTGCTTACTCTTGTGGAATCAAGTAAGCTACATTCTTTTCTTTACCTTTTTGTATAATATAATCTTTGTTGGACATGTGATACAACTGACCAGCTGATCAGTGGTAGAAGAGGATGACCCATGCTAGGCGTATTAACCCCTGGGATGCGGTCCTCATAATTACACAACTTGGGATCGGCCCATGCTAGGCTTTCGCCCCTGAGCTGCCACCCTTCTATACCAATAGGGATCGGCCCATGCTAGGCTTTCGTCCCTAAGCTGCCACCCTTAATTAAATAGATTTCTTCACTTAGATTCTTTAATCTTTGAGATTATGGTTAATCAGTTCATAACTCTTTTGAGATGTTATTTTGGATAATCGTAACACTTTGAGATGTTGATTTGGTGGTCATAATCATCTTGGAGATATGAAATTCGGAACAGTAGTGGAATACATGAAAACAATACTTTGAGGCAGTAACAATGACATAAGGAGCTATGAAACATCAACACCTTACTTTAAGACCTTAATGGCACAATTGACTTCAATTGGCTTAGGAGAAGGATTCATCAAACTTTCTTTTGCAAATACCATTTCTATAACAGCACAAGGGGAAATTACACAAGTATAGAGTAGTGAACATATAATGAAGTAGTTCCATGTGCTTAGAATGGGGAAAGAAATATTGTTAGCTATTTGGAGACACTATGCTTCCTTTTTTAGAAATAGAACTTATGGAAATCACTTCATTGATATTAATTGCAGGTGGCAGATTTCATGCCAAAAGGATATAAAATCGAATAGCCTTACATACCTTATTTTTCTGACCAATACCACTATCACGATTCAGCCTTCCTTATTGGGTGCTAATCTACAACATAAGTCATGATTAAGCTAACATCAGTAGCTAATCACAATAAGGTCCTCCAAAACAGTAGCTAAAATATTTGATGGAAATCAGACCCAAACAACCCTTACATAAATGGTGAACCACCACACCCTTCCTCTACACATTAATACAACTTCATACATCATCTCCCAAGCTACCCAAACAGCCCTCAACAACAATATTCATAAGGCAGCCACTATCAATCTCAAATCTTTCAGCATAATAGGAGAATATTGACTCAAAGATTTATCACAATCCATGAATTCTTGATAAACATATACAAAATTCTCCACTCCAAACATTATCAAAGAAAGGAAAACAAATGGGTTGAAGTCTTACCTTAATTCTGAAAATTTATCCTCTACACTTGTACTTCAAGAATTCAAACTCTCCTTCAAACTCTTACTTGAAAAATTAGACAGCACTCAAGAACTCTAAGGTGTTTTAGGGTTGCTAATTGAAGCCAAGAGAGACCAAGAAAGAACTTAGGAAATCTGAAACTTTTGCAAGTTCAAAATGGAGAATAAGACTTGATCCTTATCCTTTGAAAAAGGAGGTGTTATGGCCGACACTCTTGACCATTTTGGGCCATATAATGTCAAGTAGGTGCCCCACCTGCTTGTCCTTTTAACTTGGGCCTTTTTGGACTTAATATTATTGGACCTTGGCTGTCCATTTTCCCTTTGTTCTTTTATTCAACTTGGGACAGATTAATGCAAGTAGGTGGTACACACTTGGCCCAATAACATGGTAAAACAAAACTTAGGAGGTCATGCACTTACCTAGTTTCACTTGGGCTTTATCCATAATGGGTCAATTGGCAGATTTGGCTGTTGGGCCTTCTTTCATTCACATTTTTCTTTAATAGGTTTGGGCTTCAAATGAGCCCCTAAATATAAGCCTAAATCTGGTCAATCAAACTTGGGCCTTTAACTATAATATAGATCAAGTAGGTGATGCAGCTGCTAGCTCAATTACCATCTTACTATAATTACTTAAATACTTTCCATCGGAGTTAACTTGCAATACATATGCTAAAACGTGCAAGGCATTACATCACCTTCCAAGATAGTTTAAACCAACACTAATCACATAAGAAACATGATCCCTCACCTACACTATAAGTCTATGTCAAGTATAACATGAATAGAACTACCACATACAAAAATACAGGCCGTTACACACAATCTCCCTTGATATGTAAGAACACCATCCCCCCTTGGGAGAATGACTCATTCATCTTACCAAGAACCGATTCTTTCCACTCCATCAACAATGGATCAAGGTGTCGCTTAGAATTCACCTCAACAACCAAAGATGACTCAGAGTTATGGTTGACCAGAAAGCCACCATTTGGAGAACTTTCAATTCGAACCCCTAAACGAGCCAACCTGTGACCATCTTTCACCAGGTTTCTCTTGGATTCTTCCACACGGGACACACTTCCCATGGACAATCGACTTAGAGGATACGCTACCACATTATCCTTGCCGGGGTGATAGAGAACACTCATATCATAGTGTTTCAAAAACTTTAACTATCTCCATTGCCACAGATTCAACTCCTTTTGAGTGAATACATATTTGGAGACTTTTATGGTCCGTATACACATCAACATGAACCCTATTAACATAATACCTCCATATGTTCAAGGCATTAAATACCAGGGCCGCTAACTCAAGGTCATGAGTCGGATGATTCTTCTCATGAACTTTGAGTTGCCTAGAAGTATAGACTATAACTTTTCCATGTTTCATAAGAACACACCCCAACCCGACTCGGGATGCATCACAATATACCACAACACACTTAGTACCCTCCGGTAGGGTCAATACCATAGCAGATGTAAACCTATCCTTCAACATCTCGAAGCTCTTTTCATATGCCTCCGACCACTAAAATTTAACATTCTTTTGAGTCAAGGTTGTCAAAAGGGGAAGCAATGGAAGTGAACCCGTTGACAAACCTTCTATAATAACTGGCTCGGCCTAAGAAACTCCTAATATCCATAGGAGCCAAAGGTCTAGGCCAATATTTCACCGCTTCGGTCTTCCTTGGATCAACCTCCACACCTTCACTAGAGATGATATGACCAAGAAACGCTACCGACCTCAACCAAAACTCACATTTGCTATACTTGGAAAACAATTGGTGTTCCTTAAGCACTTCCAACACCACTCTCAAATGATCCATGTGTTCACCCTCATTTTTCGAATATACCTAGATGTCGTCAATAAAGGCAATGACAAATGAATCTAGCTAACTTCGAAACACCCTATTCATTATGTCCATAAATGCTGCCGGAGCATTAGTGAGACCAAACAACATTAATAAGAACTCATAGTGACCATATCTAGTACGAAATACCATCTTGGGAATATCTTCACCTCTCACCCTATGTTGGTGATATCCCGATCTCAAGTCAATCTTGGAAAAGTAACTCGCACCTTGGAGTTGATCAAATAAATCATCAATCCGAGGAAGAGGATACTTGTTCTTGATTGTGACTTTGTGGAGTTGACGGTAATCGATACACATTCTAAGGGACCCATCCTTCTTCTTCACAAACAATACCAGAACACCCCATGGAGAAATACTAGGCTGAATAAAGCCCTTGTCTAGTAAGTCTTTCAGTTGAGCCTTCAACTCTTTCAATTCCGTCGGAGCCATCCGATAAAGAGGAATTAAAATGGGATTTGTATCCAGTAGCAAGTCGATACCAAAATCAATTTCCCGTTAAGGAGGAATACCGGGAAGATCATTAGGAAAGACCTTCAGAAATTCCCTCACTACGGGGACTGACTCAATGGG
Organism: Solanum lycopersicoides; assembly: GCA_022817965.1. Lineage (NCBI taxonomy): Eukaryota > Viridiplantae > Streptophyta > Magnoliopsida > Solanales > Solanaceae > Solanum > Solanum lycopersicoides. The sequence goes on along the minus strand of CM040626.1, from coordinate 41,345,865 downwards.
AGGAATTTCGGAGTCTAAATCTTGGACTCTTACTATATGGTATAAACACCCTTTAGAGATCATCCTACAAGCTTTCAAACAAGAAATGATACGACCTCTATGAATAGAATTCCCCCCCTTCCAATCAAAAACGGGTTCATTTGGAAAGTTAAACTTTCCCACCCTTGTTCTACAATCTATGGAAGCGAAAAAAACATGCAACCAATCCATACCCAAGATAACATCAAAATCAACCATATTGAGTTCTACTAACTCTGCATGAGTAACTCTATTGAGCAACATTATAGGACAATTTCTATATACTCTCTTAGAAAAAAATGACTCACCAACCGGGGTAGTCACCATAAAAGGTTCATTCAAGATATCGGGCGAAATGTAAAAGTTTTTATCTACTAGAGGAGTAAAAAATGACAAATTAGCACCGGGATCAAGTAAAGCATACACATCAATAGAAACGACTTTCAACATACATGTCACCACATCGAGAGAAGTATCTTGTTCACCCCTAGAGCGGAGAGCATAAAAGCGATTCTTCTTCGGAGCATCATCATTTGAAACACTTGCTTGTTCACTCCCCTTGTCTTGCCCTTTCAAATTAGAGCAATCTCTCACCTTGTGACCCCTATTTTCACCGTTAAAACAATTCCCCTTTCCAACTAAGCATTCACCAAAGTGACCTTTCCCACACTTTGTACAAGTAGGCTTCTCATTAGGTGAGTTTCCACTCCTTCCCTTTTGGGTCTTAGGTTTAGGCACCTTATCATGATGAGCCTTAGGGAAATTAGAAGGAACATGATTAGAGAACCTATTCTTGTACTTAGGCTTGTCTTGAATTTCAAGCCTACCCTTTTAAGAACCGCCATCAAAAGACCTTCCCTATTGGCATCTCTATTCTTCCTCTTCACCCTAGTCACTTCCACTTGTTGAGCATGAACCATGATATGATAAATGTTCATATTATCATTTAGCATAGCCGAACGACATTCTTCTTTTGAGTCATCCGACACTCCCGTCTCAAAGCGGCTTATTTAATCTCTAGGATCGGAAACCAAAGAAGGATCATATCTTGACAATTTAGTGAATTTCAAAGAGTAGTCAAGTACACTCATACCTCCTTGACGAAGGTTGATGAATTCTTCCACTTTGGCTTCCCTCTTCTCTATAGGAAACTTTTGATCAAGAAAATCCTTCTTAAAAATCTCCCATGTCACCGGACCATCCCTTAGAGGCCTATTGTCTCTACATTGGATGTACGAATTTTGGGACACATATTTGAGTTGGTAAGTGGCTAACTCGGCCTTCTCACTAGTAGTCAACCCCATGGCATAGAGAATCTAGTAGATTTCATCTATGAACTCTTGGGGGTCTTCCTCAACTTTGGACCCACAGAAAGAAGGAGGATTCATCCTAGTGAAATCCCTCAAATGGAAGGACATGGTACTAACTTGTTGGTTTCCTTGGGGTACCACCTCTCAATTAGCTTGGGTCATCATAGCTTGTGCTTGAGTAGTGACGGCTTGTGCTTGGGGTTTACATAGACCTCTACATACACATAATATATTAATATCGAGTATAAATAGACCCTTCGTATAAGAAGATTACATAGTCTTCTATTTTTATTGCACATATATAGTATAAGATAATCTTATAAGAAGTCTATGACATTGTCTCATATTAAACCATCTAAATAAGAGTATCACAATTTGGGCATATCCCTTACATCAACAATTATAGCCACATATAGGCTTTACAATTATAGTACCAAAATGAAAGAGAATGAACAAAGTGTATTTAAGACTAAACAACATCCAATAGGAAGAGAATAACATCGTCCTCGGAAAGTGAGGACCTACCGAACTAGGAAGATAAGAATCCAAGTTGTCTTCAATGCCTTCCCTAATATCAACGGCCGGATCCTACATTGTAGTAAACATCAAACATGGGTTAGTACACACTTGTACTAAGTAGGGGTATATGCACATAAAATAAGTGAAATCGTGCTAAAGAGGATATTTGATCAAAAAACATGCTAAAGTAATTTGAAAAGCCTTACGCACAATCAATAACCCATATAAGCCAATAATCACATAATCCATAAGTCAAACTCATGTACGACACAAGATCAACATCAACAAGTAATAGTCAAGTCAACATATACAAGAGTTCATAACATCATAATATAAGCAAACTCCTTACTCACAACCCACCATTTAGCCGACAAGTGCAATGACCAAGAAAATCCCTATAACCTTACTCAATAAAGCAAACCAAACAAAGGATCACAAGTAATGCCCAACTCAACATAACATAGCATCAATAGTAATCATCATCATATTTAGCAATATAGACCAATAGCATGTTCATCAATGAAATTTACATCATAAAGGATCATCAACATGTAAAGTCAACATAAGCATAATATTTACTTTATAAGATCATTATATCATAAGAACATCATTCTAGGACTTCCCTCAAACCCAACTAGTGCAATGCTTAGGTAGAGTCTCATACCCCTACCTAGATTAAGCTAACCTCTCAAGTCACCTTATCTAGAGTTCACATCATTACTTCATTTTACTCTTGGGAACATTTGCCTTAACAGACATAGACCACAAGATCTAAGTGTGGAATCCGGTGTTGTAAAACCTTACAACGATTGAAGCTGGTCTACCGGCCAAACTAAAACCAAACATAAACGTAGCTTTCTAGGTAGATCCACTAGGTAGTCTTCCTATGGTGGCAACATAGTTCTAGAACGAGGAGATATGTATGAACCCTCTACATGCCTATGGCATTGGAGCCCCATCTCATGGGAATCCATTGGGTGAGTGTCTCTCATAGGGGAGTCAACACCTCATATGGAACTATAGGGTGAATCTCCCTCTATGGGAAGTCAACACCTCCCATTGTCAAGTTTACTCGGTGCTAAGCTAAGAACCTTTTGAAATGTCTTTATTTATTAATAATCACTTATTTTAGGTCATAGGGTCTAATCCCTTATATAGTCATTGTGATTTAGCTCAATAGGTATTGCATGAGAATATCCTTTCATGGAAACCCTCACATGTGAGATTAGCATATCATAATCATCATTTCATAACAAGGCACATAGGCAAGTCATCACCAACCTTATATCATTTTATCTTAAGAATAATTTCACAATCACATAGTCAAGACATTTCAATTCAACATCATACCAACACCTATATAGGTTATTCACAAGGTATACTTCAATTGAACTACATCACGAATCACAAGCCATAATACTTGAAGTAAAGGTTAGGATCATGAAGACTTACCAAATCTCCTTCACAAGCCATCATCATGGTCTTACCATCAACAAACCAATTACATCCAATAATAGGTGTAGTAACATGAATAAATAGTAATTAATACAAGAACTAGGCCAATTGCTTCATCACTTCCCCAATTAACATCAATTCATAACCTAGGGTTAGGGGAATTAGGGTTCATCAAGAATTTGGTCCAATCCCAACAATACATTACCCTAGTCAATCAATAGATGAATTAGAATAGATAAAACAAGTCTAATAATCAAATCATTTTTCAATTCCCATCAATTCATGACCAAGATCCAAGATTTGGGGAAATTTGGGAAGGGAACATGATCAACATGAAATTGCATCAATTAACATCAATCAATCAACAAACTATACTGAATTAGTCATTGTAAATCACAATTTATCATCAATTTAAAGTTTAGAAGAAAACCCATTAGAATTGGAAAACCCCATGGAATTGGGTATTTTGAAATCAACTTTGAGAGGACCTCTTTGGAAAGGAATCCCAAGAGTGAAGAACCCATACCTTATTGAAGCTTAATCCACGAAATTGAAGTGAAATCCTAGACAAATTGACCTTCTTCTTCAAGCTTTCTTCGTTCTTCAATGGAGGAATTGGGGAGAGAGAAAGTAGAGAGAGGTGAGAGCTTTTGGGTTTTGTTTTTGGGAATTGGTTTGGGTGACTGAAAAATGACTTTAAAATGACCCTTTGGCTATATATAATCACCCCCTAAATTACCCAAAACATCCCTCACTTAAATGGGTCTTTTTTTGAAGTCAAAATGTCAAAAAATACGATTTTACCGGATCTGGGAAGTGGCTCCGCATCGCGGGCCAATACACATTTTATAGATAGAGCCTCACATGTGCCTAAAAAGGTTAATAATAGGTTAATTAAGTCTTTTATAGTATGCATACTTGATTTGAAGTCATTTGGAGGTCAAACGTCCATGACGTTCGAAATATTGTCTTTAGACGTGCTAGTGAGTCCTTATATGTTTGTCTTGATATTATGTGTTTTTTGGAGTTGAGAAGAAGTGTAGTTGAACCTAGTCCACTAATATACATGTTAAGTTTCAAAACATCCGGGTACGACTCCCCGGGAACCACCCGAAGGGCCCCCCAAAAGGACCCAAACCTTGGACAAGAGGCTGCCCAAGGCAGCGTGCTGGAGAAAGAATGAGACCTTGACCTCGCGAAGCACGCCTATAACTCACCTCACTTCCTCAAAAATTATTTGGGGCTTGATTGGGAGGCTTCCCCGCGACGTGCAGCCCACTCCCAGATCCGGTTGCGTCATTTTTAAGTAAATTTTTACATGTCTAAGAGTACCAATTCGTGTGGGGTGTTTTGGTAACTTAGGGGATGTTTTATTAACCGTTTTTAGGAACTTTTTAAACCCTTTACCAAGCCAAAACCCCAACACCTAATAAGAAATAAATATTCCCAAAGTTCTCTTCTCTTCCCAAAACCCCAAAACCTCCATTGAAGACCAAGCTCAAGAACAAGCTATGGAGATGGATTCATGGAGCTTTCTTCTCAGATTTTCATGGGTTCTTTATTGTATAAGGTATGATGATCCTTCATCCATAGATAACCATTCATCTATGGAGTCCTTTCAAAGGTTTTCTAAACATGAATTCTAAGTCAAAAATCCTATCTTTCAATCTAGCCATGGGTTCATTCTCAAATTGATTTCAAAAGCATTCTAATGATGAATATATGTTTATCTACTAATTTTATGATAAATTTCTATCCAATTTTATGAAGAACCCATGATCCTCCTAATTTCTCAAATTAGCCTATGATGTGGGTCTTGTGATCTTGATTTGATGTTTATAGAATTGTGACTAGATTGTATTGAATTGTTTATTGCTATTACTTCATATATAATTTGAATATGAATTGTGGAGGAATTATCAAAGATGATCATTAGCTTGGAAATTTGGTAAATTGACCTATTTCTTCTAATTAGCCAAGAATGTACATTGAATTGTGTTGATTGGTATGGTCCACTTATGGTAGCGCTGTTTACATGCTTGTACATATTTATGTGTTATGATCATGGCCTTGAAGGCATTAAATGCAATATGAATTTATATGATTATTTCTATGTTAGGAAGTTGAAGTATTTAGCCTTGATTTTAATATCATGTCTAAGTGAATTGATGTTATGTGTTATGATCATGTTAGGTTAGGTGTGGCCTATATGGCTAATGACGAAGAATATCCTTATAGCATGACCCCTACCCATATGAACCCTATATGAATGTGTGATCAAAGTATGCTAGGAGTCTTATATTATATTGTTGAATATATACTTGCCTCTTATGATTTAATGTGAGTGTGTGTAGTTTATATTCCTCAATAATGTATATGTTTGTATGACTTGAGACTTGAAGAATGTTGTATATGTGTTGTGGTCTTTAGAGGGTGGCTTTCTCAATACTATATGATAGCCATTATGTGATCATAACGACCAATGTACACAGACACTTCATGCATATCAATGAGTAGGGTAGATTTGTGATGACTAAGGAAAGGATAGTTCTCCTATGCATCATTACCTATTTCTATGCATGTGAAGTATATGATTTACAAAGTTATGAACATGTGTGACTATAGTTGTTATGTGAAGGTAGATCTCACATTGTATGCACACACACATGTATGTATGAATATGATATGATTATGTGAATGGACATTCTCACATAAGGTAGGTTCTATGGTGAATGTAGAATTCTCACCTTAGATACCTTGAGCTATATTGTATATGAGGGAGTAAGCCGCTAAGGCCTATTCATTATTAACTAATGTTATCTAAAGGCTTAATGATGTTTAAGAAGGGAGTTATTGTTTAGCACCGAGTGAACATGACAAATGAGAGTGGGAGATTGACGTCTAGTAAGTCCGACTTTCCACAAGAGAATCTTCACGTTAGTAAGTACGGGTTCCCAACCTAGATATTGTCTCATGAGATGGAAACCTTCACGCTTAGTTAGTCAAGCTTTCTAGAAGCAATCTCCTTGTTCCATAACTATGTGCCCACATAGGACTCTAGCATAGTGGATCCACCTAGAATAGGTATGTACGAATGATTGCACCTTCGGCAAGTGTTAACCCTTTCTTTTTGGTGTGGGAGTAGAGCACCGGATTCCATGTAGCTCACATAGTCTATGTTGGTTATGGATATGTCTCCTGAAGGTTAATAATTAACTAAGATAAGAATATGAACTCTAGTCTAAATTCCTTGAGAAGTGTACTTGGTATGGGAGGACTATGGACCCTACCTATACATTGCAGTAGATGACTTCAAGAAAGGATAGGAGTGGAGACCCTTATGAAGTAAATAGTTATGTTTTGTATGACTTGTATGAATGCATGTTAAGTGACCTTGTTATGTTAAGACATGAAATATGACTATGCATGTAATTACACTTTTGGTTTCTAAATGAGTTTACTTAGTATATTTGGGGGTATGGGACTCCATGTGTACATTGCACAAGTAATCTTGTGAAGGGATTATGAGTGTAGTTTACCTATTACATGAACTAAGTGATTTATGACTAAGGTTGTAGTAAAGGAAAGAGTCATTATACAATGATATGAAGTATGTAACCTTATGTCTAGTTTTAAATGAATATGTTATCACTTGTTGAAAATGTTATGCCTAGTCTAGGGTGACTTTTTAGGTACACTGGTGGAAGTAGCATTATGGGATGTTACCTACACATTGCACCAGTGTGACTTAGGAGTTGTCTTAGGTGATGTTCCTTATGTGAAGTTGATTTCTTTGATGTGCTTATGACTTGTGAATATATGTGGTTGTGTTTATGAAGCATATTATGAAAGACTATTTTAAGGTGACATCAAGGTGATACATTGCACTAGTACACTTGAGGGTTACTTACGAAAAGAAGTAAAATAAAATGAGAGGTAATGTATTATGTGTATTGAATATGCTTGTAAGTATGATAAATAGCTTTATGTGCTATTATGCTTATTATCCATGTCTATATAAGTATGTGAACTATATTGAGCTTATATGTGCCTATGTTCATGAAGTTTACTAAAAAGACATATTGCATGATTTCAAATGAAATGTCCTCTTTAAATGCATGTTTTTGCATGGTTGCCATACTTAGTGCATTCTTTTACTAATACCATTTCCTTTATCTTTTTACACCAAGTGTAGGTGGTGATGGCTAGAATGTCTCCTAGGTGAAGAGCTTTGATAGATCATCCAAGTTCAAGAAGAGGGATCCTTATGATTCAAGGATTTCCCTATGTCAAGTTCCTATTCAATTATGTTATAGCTTAGATATTATTTTATGTTGTTAAGGGTCGTGTCCCTATTATATTCTATTGAGTTGTGTTTTAAGATATATATATACACACACACACACATATATATAGAGAAAGTAATGTTCTAGCATATGATGTGCTATGAAAAGGATGGCAAAGTCAGGTGATGATGCCGGTAAGTATAGTTTTCTCTCTTTAGTTGTTATTGGTTCCCTATAAGTGGGGGAGTGTGATCAGTAGTTAGGTTGTAGATTGTTGTCTCTTCTCTTCTATCCTATTGAAGCTTGAGAGTTAGAATGTTATAGTAGCATGTTGCATGTTCCATTTTGTTTAGGAGTTTAAGTGAAAATGAATTTCATTGTTCTCCTTGCATTGTGCATTTTCACGAATTATGTTTATGTTGTAAAATGAGTTTATATAATCTTGTCTCATATTGTCATGCTTTTTTAATAAAATTGCTAAAATATTGCATTAGTGATCTAGTGAGCATTCCTTATTGTGTGGTATTTGAAAATTTTGCTTAATTGTGTTCTTATGATAGTTGGTTGTAATGAAGCATAAAAAAGGGTGTCTGTGAGCATGATAATGTGTGGAGAAGGAAGTTCCTCTTATATAATGTAAAATGGTAAAATCTTATTGCATGATGAGTTGTAGAGGTTGTGCTTACTTTCTTGTTGTGCTTTGAGTCCCTTGTTATGAGGAGTGATATTCCTCGTATCTATGTATATTGTATATTGTGTGGTATGGTTAGACCTGATAGTCTTGAGTTCTTATCCCCTGAAAGTGTTTAAAGTGTTGGAAGTGTCATTCGAGGACGAATGTTGTCATAGTGGGGGAGAATGTAACATTCCTAAAACGAACTAGGTGAAACTAGAGCCTAACATGTGTGTCATGAGTCTATAAGGTTTTAATTGATTAATTATAGTGTTTAGAGGAAGTGTATAATGTTTGGAAGTGTTTGGAGGTCAAACGTCCAAGAACGTCTGAGACAGTTGAAAGTTAACTTTGAGACGTGCTTGGGTGTTCTAGTGTGACTTTGCATGTTTAACGTGTTCGTTTGAGTTAACATTTATAAGGAAGGTTCCTAACACCTAGACGAGTGTATTTAAGTTTGGAACAACCAGGAATGACTCCCCAAGGACCACTCTAAGTGTCGTTGAGGAGGACCCAACCTTTGGGTAAAAGCTATCAAAAACAGTCTCTACCAACGATGGCAAACGAAGCCCCATCGTCTAATGAAAGGACCATCTTTTGGGGGCGTCGCTCCACACTTCGGCGTGGGAGCTTAAGCCCCCATTTTCAGAGTCTCTGAACCAAACGACGCTTTCCAATATGGCTTTTCCATGGTTCTAAGGCTCGTGCCTTGTGTTTGTCGATTGACACATGCAAATTTTCTGCAGGTGTCTCGGCAAAGCTAAGGGCTTTTTTGGAATTTCACCTGGACTTCTAAAGCTAAACTAGGAGGTTACTTAGGGTCTTTTGTGTATTTTAACTGAACTATTAAGTCTTGAAAATATAGTTAAGTTCACAATTAAAAATCAAAACCCAAAACCAAAAGAATAATCCTCTAGAACTCCATTGAAGATAGATGCAAGGTTGGAGCTTGGAGCTTGATTTCTCCATCAAACCTTCATCATTTTTGTGGCTTTGCATCAATCAAGGTATGGTGTTTCATCCTTGGACTCAATTCTTCAAGGACCAAACTTCAAAAGGGTTTTCCAAGACGTTCTTAAAGCATGACCTTCTATTTTGAATTCTAGCCATGGTTCATTGCATAAAACAATTTGAATCAATGATTTATGAATTGATTGATGTTACATTGATGATTTTAGGTCAAAAACTCTATGAACCCATGCAAATCATGATTTCCTTATTTTGTCTCTAATATGGTTGATTTGATTATGGCTTAGTTGAATTGGATTATTTTGTTGATTACTTTGGGCTGTTGAATTATGTAAAGATCATGTTAGAATTTTTTATAAGCTACCTTAATTTGATGATTTTCATATTGTATTGTAAGACCCCCAAAATGAGTTAGGGTTTCTAGAACCTAACATGTTCGTCATAATGGTCAAAGGTCCAAAAATGGTTTATAATGTGGTATTGAGGCAGTGTATAAAGTTTGAGGTGATTTGGAAGTCAAAGTCAAGGGACGACCAAGACGTTCGACGACTAGTCGTCAAAGGGGCCTTAGATGCTTTTATGTGTTTTTAAGTATGTCATGGGATTATGAAGTCTTAAATAGAGTAATAATGATGTTTATAGGAAGTGTATGGATTTTCATGAAGTTTGGAGGTCAAACATCCAAGAACGTCTAAGACATTCAAAAGTTAGCCCTTGAGACGTTCATGTGTGTCTTGAGTCTGCCTTGAATGTTTGGATGTGTTTTATGTGTTCATTTTGGGTGAAACATGCATGGAAGGTATTCAACATGTTAAGGTGTATATTTACGTTGGAAAATTCCGGGTACGATTTCACAAGGGTCCCTCAAAAGGGCCCACAAGAAGGACCCAAAGGTTGTCGAGACACTACCTTGGCAGTGTCAATCGACTGAACCAAATGACGCCCCATTTGTTGAAAAATGGCCCGTCAATGGTGGTGTCGTAAATGGAAACTTAGCCTGGATAAGTCTCAGCCAAAAGAAATCCTTATACCCAATCAACGGAAGCCACAGATGGTCCGTCGATGGACCTACTAGGCGTCGATTGTGGCTGTTGGTGCAGGCTGTGTAATTATGCACTGTTTCATTAAAGGGTGAATGGGAAATTCACCCCACGTGCTAACCTGACCCTGATGGTTTATTTGGTGATTTTTGGGTGTATTTAAGTGATAAAAAACGTGATCAACCCATTCCCAATCCAATTCACACAAATTAGACTTTCCCTCAAAAAATATTTTCCCTAGAAACCTCCATTGAAGGTGAATCTCAAGAACAGCATGGAGCTTAGATTCCCATGGATTCTTCATCAAGTTTTAGAGGTTTTATTCTATATTAAGGAATTGTGATCCTTCATCTCTATTTATCCTTCCATCTAGAGAGTTAATCTCAAAGTTTTCAAAAGAGATTTCATGATCAAACTTCTCCTTCTTCAATCTAGCCATGGGTTCTTTCTAAAAACGTTTTCAAAGGCTTAATCATGATTAAATGAAGATAATTTATTGGTTTTAACGTGAAATTTCAATCCAATTGCATTTTGAACCCATGTCCCTTCCCAAACTCAATTTAGCCCTTGCATGGGCATTGTGATCGTGGCTAGTTATTCATTCAATCTTAATTCTATTACATTGAATTGCTCATGTGTATTGTTATTTAAGTATATTGATGATGAGTTGTTGATGAATGATCCATGTGGATCAATGTATGAAGATTTGAACATGACTAGCCTTATGCCTCTATGTGTTCATTGTAACATTGACCTTAAAATGTATGAAAGTGGAATTCGATTATGTTAAGATGCTTGTAGTTACTGCCTTAGGTAAATATCATGTTTGAATTCTGGGTATGAATCTTTTATGATCAAAGTAAAGAAGTTTTGGTATGGATTGATCTAGGTTCTTCAACTCTATGAATTGATAATGCTATATATGTGACGTGATCTAAATTCTAGGATGAATGAAGCATGATTTAGTATTCCTTTGTATCTCTTTAGCTACTTCCTAACATGTACATGATTGATAAAATATAATTAATGATCAAGGCTTTGGGAATTGGTAAGATTGCCTACTTCCACCCTCTATTGAATTGCTAGTTTAGTGCCTATGTTTGTATCATGATCTTGTAGGGATTTAAATATGATTTTGTTTATGTTAATGGTATATTTAGCTACTGCCCTATAATTAATTGTTCATGGAAAGGGTGTATTGATCAATGATGATCAAAGGATGATAAATTGGGAAGGATGGCTTTTTCCCTCTACTTTTCTATAGTATTGTTAATTGATGAAGCCTGTAAGGCATTGTGTGGTATGGTCCACTTATGGTGGCGGTGTTTACTTTATTGTAAATATATATGTGATGAGAACATGGCTTTGAAGGAAATTATACTATTAATGTGTGTTGGTGATGGTCACCCTATGTGAAGCCTATGCCTAGATTACTATTCTAGTTATGAGCTAGGTTGTGTTGCTAATGTCATGAGCATGTTAAAAGGTTATGTTAGGGTTATGTGTAATTGCTGCCTATGATGAGGTCCTATAATATTATATGTGATGTAAAGCTAAGATAGGTTCACAAAGACTAGAGATTACTGTAAGATGTTGTAAGTTTTGAAATAAACGAGTCTTGTCCTATGCTATCTATTCTATGATGTTGTGTGATGTATCATTCACTAGGATGACTTGATAGGTGCACTAGTATGGGCAAGGGTATCGAATCCTTGTCTATGCATTGCACATGCGTTCCTTGATAGGATAGTTCCTAAGTTGGTCTTGTACATGCATAGAGTTTTATGAACATGTTATGAGTATGACCTATATGCTATGATTTAAGTATATGATATGATAAAATATGAATGTGCATAGTATCTTAATGTGTTGATATGAAAGGATTGCACATATAGTTACACCTATAGACTTATGCATTGATGTATGAACATGTGTGATATTTATGTGTTATGTGAAAGGTTTGCTCGCATATAAGTATACGCACACATGTATGAAGATCTTGTCAATAGAGGGGCCTTGAAAGGTGTGCTCAAGTGTACCCTAAAATAGATAGGTGCTTACATATGATATGTCCATGTGAAAGGGTTTCTCAAATTATATAGGTTGATGAACTCTCATCTATGACCTATGAGCTAAGCATATGAGGGGATGACTCTGCTAAGCATAATTTTATGAGATAAAGTTAATAAATGCTTTTTAATAAAATGGGAACTTAGCTTAGCACCGAGTGAACTTGAAGATGAGGTGTAAGACCCCGAAAATGACTTAGGTTATCTAGATCCTAACATGTTGGTAATGATTGTCTAAGGTCCTTAAAGTGTATATAATGTTGTGTTGAGACAGTAGCTAAAGTATTAGGTGCATTGGAAGTCAAACGTCAAGGGTCAACCAAGACGTTCGACGACTAAGTCACCTAAGTGTCTCATGTGAGGGCCTCTGTGTTTATGTGTACCATATGAGGTTCTAAGTCTTAAATGAGTCTAATATGATGTGTTTAGGTAGTGTGTCAATTTTTGTGAAGTTTGAAGGTCAAACGCTCAAGAACGTCCATGACGTTTGAAAGTTGTTCCTAGGAATGACCTTGTGTGTCTAAGCATGTTTCGTCGAGTTTTACGTGAACGTTTTGAGTGAAATTCAAGTGAGAGGTCCTAAACTCATACACGTTCATGTTTGGGTTGAAAATGTCTATGCAAACATCCCCAAGGACAAACCAAGGGTCCTTGACGAAGGACACAAACTTAGTGTAAAAACTGTCCCAGGCAGGACCCAAACAACGGAGGCATCGACGGATCGTGGGCCAATAGATTCCCCGTCGATGCGTGTCTTCGGTGGAGACTTGGTCTTGGGTGAGGAGGTAACCTTGGCAAGTCTCTGACCCAACCAACGGAAGGACAGGACGGACCGTTTGTGGACAAACGGTCCGTCGACTGCCTTCCGTCTGTGAAGCCATGTCCCTGCGCAGGTCACTGTAACATTCCAGAAAAACGTATATGTCTAGTAAAGAGCCAAAATAGGTTTCAAGAATGTATTTGGGAAAATGTAGGCATCCCAATGCCCAATATTGAATAGTATTGGTTATAATATAAAAATATTGGCTAAGGGTGATAGCCAATATGCATTTGGGAAAATGTAGGCATCCCAATGCCCAATATTGAATAGTATTGGGCATAATATAAAAATATTGGCTAAGGGTGATAGCCAATTTTCTAAGTATGAATAAGCACTCTTTAAGAAATGTACTGTTACATCCGGGGAGCACCCCCTAGAAGTAACATGGCGTACTTGACCTCTCGGAGGTCTTATACAAGCCCATAGTTATCATTCATCGCATTGACATAGTAAATTTAGCGGAAAATTTAAAACTTTTCATAGCACATCATATGCTAGAAACTTCATCTCTTATATATATAAAACATAAGCCATAATACATTTATAGACCTTAAGTCTCTTTGCCATCTTAGACTCAATAACTTTATAGTACATAGGGACACAACCCATAAGACACATTACATAACTATACAATATTTAAAGACTTTACATTAAAGATATAAGTAGGAGATCCTTGAACTTTAAGGATTCCTTTCATTGATCTTAGGGATCATCTAACAAGCTCTTCACCATTCAAGACATCCTTTAAGCATCCATAACCTACACTTTGTGTAAAAATTAGAGGAGAATGGGATTAGCACAGGAATGTACTAAGTATGACAACCATGCAAAAACATGCATTAAAAGGGACATTTTCTTGAAAATCATACTTCATGCTTTTTGAGTAAATCTCCATAAAACCTTTCCCAATAACATTTATATCATTCACATACATCATATAAATATATTCAAAGGCCAAACATTACATAAGATTACATATAGGATTTATTATATTTTTAAGCCACTTTACAGTAAGCTACCTTTACCTTAACAGTGAACCCTTTTTCCCTTTAACTCATCAACCTTCTAGTGATACTAGGTGCAATGAATCACCCTAGGGCCACAATGAAAACATACATACAATCTATACAAGGCAACACATACCATCATAGAAGCATAATACATCAAAGACACATTTGAGTCAAAACCTTAGGACAATACAGTAAGCCATATCGAGCCACACATACATTTACTTCTTTGCACATACTTCATTATTAAACCTTGTTCATGAACCCAATCTTAGCCTACTAGTGCCATGTACATGTGAAACCCCATAACCATACATGTACTTAGTTAACTCTTCATGAGACCATAAACCTTAACATTCAATTCATACATCAATATACAAGTAAAGACAACTGCAATCATGTCAATACAAGAACCTCATCATATAGTCATTTAGACCAACATCATACATATAGACTCATACCATGCACATCTTTATAACAAGTAGTCCAATACTACAAATTCATACATAAGGAATCATATACATAGACACATGCATTAGAAGACCTTCCTAGAATTTCCTAAGGAGATACTTGTGCAATGTCTAGATGGGTTCATTACTTCCACCTATCCTAAGTAACATCCCTTAAGTCATTCTAGTTAGGGTCCTAGTCAATTACTTCCATTGTCCATTTTACTTTAGGGAAACTATATCCTTAACCGACACTAAGACCATGGGTGCTAAATATGGAATTTGGTGTTGTAGAGACTTACACCAATGGAAGGTGTTCCTACCTAGCAAAGGTAGAACATTAACATACATCCTAGAATCTTAAGTGAATTAACTTTGCCAGATCCTATGTGGCAAGCATAGTTTATGGAACTTGGGGCAATCATGGAAATATCAACTCTACACCCTTTGTTGGGTCATGAGGCTATCCATCCCGTGAGAACCATAGCGAACCCCTACCTTTCCTTTGTGGAAAAGCGTCAACCTCTCACATGAGGACCGTAGTGAACCCCTACTTCCCTATATTGGAAAAGCGTCACCGACTCATCTACAATTTCACTCGGTGCTAAGCTAATTTCCCTTTATTGAAAAAGCCTTTATTATCATTTATTCATAAAACATAGGCTTAGGAGAAGTCATCCCCTCATATGCTTAGCTCATAGGCCATAGATGAGAGTTCATCAACCTAATTCATGTGAGACACTCTTTCACATGGACATAGCATATCTTTTAGCACTATCTAGTTAAGGATACACTTGAGAACACACTTCAAGGATCCTCTGTTGACTAGACCATCTTTCATGTGTGTGTGTGTATACATATATGTGAGCAAAACTTTCACATAACACATTAAGTCACACATGTTCATACAACATATTCATACATATAGAAACCAAAACTAGAACTACCCTATCAAGGTACACATGTGCAATTCATAGGCAAAGTCCCATACCCTTGCCCATACTAGTACACCTATCAAGTCATCCTAGCTAAGGAAAATACTTATCATACTTTCTTAAACATCATCTTAAATATCATCTTAACATGCATAGTAGTAGACACTAGTGAATATGAGAACTACCTTTTATTACACACTATGAACCTTTACTACCTATAAGCATGCATGAAGTGTTAGTGTTTGTACATTGGTCACATGATCACATAATGTCTAACAACAACCTATTGAGGCAGCCACCCTCTTATACCACAATACTCTTCAAGCTTAGACCACACAACACACAATAACATAGGAGACAAGTTAACTTCATAGAACACTTTAAGACTCCTATCATTAACTATTCACAGATTCACATAGGGGTACATGGGTAGGGATCATCAACCATTATCACCTAAGACATGGAAGCACCTACACATGATAGTAAACAGACCTTCACATGCTCATAACAACGGTAACGTAACCTAGATTCACAACGCAAATATAAGACTAGGTACAAACTACACATAAAGTAATTATCATAACCACTCCTTCATATATTCATCAAATTTGCCTTCAAGGCCATGGTCAACACATATATAATGAAATAAAGTAAACACCGCCACCATAAGTGGACCATACCATACAATGCCACTCATGGCTTCATCAACATTATTATAGAGAAGTAGAGAAGTAGAAGAATAGAGCAATTTTTACCAACCCTTTAGCCTTTGGTCATCATTGACCTTTTACTCTTTCATCAACATTTAAAGTATAAGGCAGTAGCTTAAGTACAATAATAATAAAAGAAACCATGTACAATTCGCTACAAATTAATGTTACAATCTAATACATTACAACACATATATACTAGAAAGTAGAAGAACATAGATCTTTAACCCCATTTCACTTGCATTGATCATCAATTATATTTCATTAATATCATAAGTCTAGGGAAGTAGCTTGAAGAAATCATAGCTTAAACTAGATCCTACTACAATTGCCAAAGAACTATAGATCACTGTAAACATGCTTCAAGTTAGATATTCATGGAAGATAAGTTTACATAGGTTCACTCTATTCAAACTATCATACATTGATCCACATTTTATCTATTATCTATAATTCATAACCACATTACATCATAGGCAGTAGCTAAGGACAATTAACCATGATCAATTCATATAACAACTATCCCATAGACTAGAAGAACCTCATTCAATTCCCATAAGCCATCATTACTTCAATCATACAAGATTCATATTCATAATTAAAACATGATATTAACATAGAACAGTAGATACAACCAACTTAACATGATCGAAATCCACATTAATTCATCTAAAAGCCAATGTTAGAATGAACTTTGGAAACTAGGCTAAACATGCTCAAATATTCATGCATTGATACTCATGGATCCTTCAACATAAATTCATGTAAATAACAGTATATACAATCACTTCAACGTAATAGAATCATAATTCAATCGATAGGAATTTAAGATCACAAAGCCCATGCAAGGCTAAAACGTTTGGGTGATGGAGCATGGGTTCATCATGCAATTGGAGTAAAATTCACTTTAAAACTACTGTAATAACTTCAATTAATCATTATTCAATCATTCAAAACCTTTTTAGAAAGAATCCATGGCAGATTGAAGAAGACATTGTTTGATCATAACTTTCTTCTTTGAAATCTTTGAGAATGGCTCTCTAGATGAAAATATAACTAGAGATGAAGATCACCATGACTTAATCTTCATAAAAATCTCTAAAACCTGATGATTCACCCACAAAAATCCAAGCTCCAATCAGCTCTTGAGCTTCACCATCAATGGTGGTTTCTAGGGAGAAGAATTTTAGAGAGAATATTGTTACGTGTGTATGGGATTGGGAATGGGTTGATCACGTTTTGAATGACTTATATACACCCAAAATCAGCTAAATTAACCTATTACAGTCAGGTTAGGACGTGGGGTGTATTTTCCATTCACCCCTTAATTAAAACAGACGTAGACAGTAACTTAGAGGCCACCATAGATAGAGCAATCGACTTGCCGTCCTTTGCCTTCCGTCGACTGGTCCTTAGACAAATTTTAGGTTGAGACCTGCCCAATCTAAGTACCAATTGACTATACCGCACCAACGGGCCGTTGGTTGACCAACTGGTCGTCGTTTGGTCCGTTGATTGACAGTGCCAAGGCAGTTTCTCGACCAGCCTTGGGCCCTTCTTGTGGGGTCTTTTGCGGGCTCCTTTAGAAGTCGTACCTGGACATTTCCAATGTAAATACAACCCTTAACAAGTTTTAGACATTCCAAAAAAGTTTCACCCAAAATAAACACCTGCAACTCGTCCAAACAGGCTAAGCCCCATCAAGACACACGTTGAGCGTCTTAAGGGCTATCTTTTGAATGCCTTGGACGTTCTTGGTTGTTTGACCTCCAAACATCACGAAACTTCACATAGTACCATTTGACATCATTATAAACCATTTTAAGACTTCATAAGCTCATTACATACAATTATAAGCATGAAAAGACTCATGAGGCACAAAGGTGACTAGTCATTGAACATTTTGGTCGACCCTTGACGTTTGACTTCCAAATCACCTCAAACTTCATACACTGCCTCTAAACCATATAATAAGTCATTTTAGGACATTATAATATTAAGACGAACACGTTACGCTCTAGACACCCTAACTCATTTTTGGGGGTCTTACAATATCTCCCACTTAAGAACATTCGTCCTCGAATGTCACTTAGAACACATTAATTACAAAAAGGACTTCAATGCATCATAGAGCAGTTCATCATATTCATAACATCATCATATAGAAGTTAATGCACCGAACTTACAAGGAACACAACTTTACACCATTTAACACTCAATGCACACAAGCAAGCAAAACTTTAATTTACTCACTCCTTAACGCATTAATCAAAGAGGTTCTTATCATGTTCATAGGAGGAACATACTTCTCCTAATCATAACATGGTCATTACAATTCAATTCATTAAGAAATCATTACGCAAGGCCACAGATAGGCAGATTACAACACATACTCAAAAGCCATTTTAAGCACTCATACTTCATGCACAAAGGCCATCTTTACACTAATATGAGAATTTCTCACTTCCAAACCAAGACATGATCATTATTTCTTCCTAGTGAGGTCCAAATGGTAAATCCCACCAAGCACATCACAACAAATAGGAAGCTATTTCACAAAATGTCAATTTCTTAACATAACACTCACCTTCATAATAAGCATCTATTAGGAACAACAATACAAATTATAGGCACCTACATGAATACTAAGCTAAACATGTTTTCACTTTTCAATAGTGAGCCTACAATCATGCCTTGCAAGCCGTACAAGTCACATAATTTTCAAGAGACTCCACATATTTCATTTTAAAAAGACTCAACTTTTCATTATAAGGCTAAACCTTACATATCACAAGTGACTAAAAATCAAGTTTCCTACTTTATCTCATGAAGTCAAGTGTACCATTAGCATGTTGGGATGCACAATACTCATGAGAAACATGTATTTAATCAAAATATCTATTCATGCACTTTGGAATACTTATAAGATCTTTAATATGATGTCAACCAATACATACCAAACATATAAAGTTTATGCAATTCATACTTTATGCAAGACTTTATTCATGAACAAGCTCATCAAGACTTCATTAAATTCAAGATCAAGCAAAAATAGAAGGTTAAGGTAGACAATACCAATAACCTTACTATTCCATCACCATCCCCCACTTAGGGTAAACCCAATTAAGAGAAACTTAACCCAACCTTAAGAGGATCTTATCTTAACAACATTCATATTTCAACAATTACAAGTGATGACTATTTAAAAGAATTTACAGTAACTCAACATAATAACACCAAAGTATTCTAAACCTTATCATTTTAGGCAAATCATCCTCAATTCTAGGGAAACATCAATTCCACAATAATCAAGGACTCACAACACAATAAGAAGTTAGAAACAAATCTACGACTCATGATGCCATAAGACTCTCTTTCTTCATTCCAAATAGCAAATCTCTTTTTTACATTCATTATCATGTTCATATACATCAATTTTATACAAAGAACTCCAATCCATACTAGGAAACTTATCAAGGACCACCTATATACCAAGGGAAACATTGAACACTTTTAAGCACACATTCTTAGGGTAGCATGCTTCCATAGGTAGTCACTAAGCATTTCAAGTTCAAATTATAATAATAAGCCACAAACATGTAAAACCATATAGTAACACACCATTTCAAAAGAAAGTCATGTCAACCATAATAACTTCTAACATGCTTTAACTATATCATGACATACCTTCTTCAACATAACATGCTATTTCACATAAGTCTCATACATAGCCATAATTGACATCACATCATTAAGACAAGCCAAAAATTTACCTTCAAACATACTCATTCAACCATAAAACCAAGTTAAGCATTAACTCACCTTTTCTCCCTCAAGCATAGAGACAATCTCATCCAAGTAATCACATCTAAAAGACCACCGGACAAGAAAACATAAAAGAGAGATCTTATAGAGTTAAGTTCTATGGCACGATATGAGAATGATGAAGAAGGGAAACTCTATCGTCCTATAGCCTCCCGTACCATTTGATGTGTCGCGACTCACCACCAATGCTACGAGACTCTACTAGACGTGGCAATATGAGACTTTTAGAACCTAACACAACTTTATAAACCTCATGCTCTGATACCACTTTTGTCACATCCGGGGAGCACCCCCTAGAAGTACATGGCGTACTTGACCTCTCGGGAGGTCTTATACAAGCCCATACTTATCATTCATCGTATTGACATAGTAAATTTAGCGGAAAATTTAAAACTTTTCATAGCACATCATATGCTAGAAACTTCATCTCTTATATATATAAAACAAAAGTCATAATACATTTATAGACCTTAAGTCTCTTTGCCATCTTAGACTCAATAACTTTAGAGTACATTAGGGACACGGACCATAAGACACATTACATAACTGTACAATATTTAAAGACTTTACATTAAAGACATAAGTAGGAGATCCTTGAACTTTATGGATTTCTTTCATGGAGCTTGGGGATCAGCTAACAAGCTCTTCACCATTCAAGACATCCTTTAAGCATCCATAACCTACACTTTGTGTAAAAAGTAGAGGAGAATGGGACTATCACAAGAATGTACTAAGTATGGCAATCATGCAAAAACATGCATTTAAAAGAGACATTTTCTTGAAAATCATACTTCATGCTTTTTGAGTAAATCGCCATAAAAACTTTAACCAATAACATTTATATCATTCACATACATCATATAAACATATTCAAAGGCCAAACATTACATAAGATCACATATAGGATTTATTACATTTTTAAGCCACTTTACATTAAGCTACCTTTACCTTAACAGTGAACCCTTTTCCCTTTAACTCATCAATCTTCCAAGTAACCTCTAGTGATACTAGGTGCAATGCATCACCCTAAGGCCACAATGAAAACATACATACAATCTATACAAGGCAACACATACCATCATAGAAGCATAATACATCAAAGACACATTTAAGTCAAAACCTTAGGACATTATAGTAAGCTACATAGAGCCACACATACATTTACTTTTTTCCACATACTTCATTATTAAACCTTGTTCATGACTCCAATCTTAGCCTACTAGTGCAATGTACATGTGAAGTCCCATAACCACACATATACTTAGTTAACTCTTCATGAGACCATAAACCATAACATTCAATTCATACATCAATATAGCAAGTAAAGATAAATTCAATCAAGTCAATACAAGAACCTCATCATATAGTTATTTAGACCAACATCATACATATAGACTCATATCATGCACATATTTATAACAAGTAGTCCAATACTACAAAGTCATACATAAAGAATCATATACATAGACACATGCATTAGAATACTTTCCTAGAACTTCCTAAGGAGATACTTGTGCAATGTCTAGATGGGTTCATTACTTCCACCTATCCTAAGTAACATCCCTTAAGTCATTCTAGTTAGGGTCCTAGTCAATTTACTTCCATTGTCCATTTTACTTTAGGTAAACTATAGCCTCAACCGACACTAAGACCATGGGTGCTAAATATGGAATTTGGTGTTGTAGAGCCTTACACCAATGGATGGTGTTCCTACCTATCCAAGGTAGAACATTAACATATATCCTAGCATCTTAAGTGAATTCACTTTTATAGATCCTATGTGGCAAGCATAGTTTATGGAACTTGGGTCAATCATGGAAATATCAACTCTACACCCTTTGTTGGGTCGTGAGGCTATCCATCCCGTGAGAACCGTAATGAACCCTACCTTTCCTTTGTGGAAAAGCGTCACCCTCTCACATGAGGACCGTAGTGAACCCCTACTTTCCCTATATTGGAAAAGCGTCACCCCCTCATCTTCAAGTTCACTCGGTTCTAAGCTAAGTTCCCTTTATTGAAAAAGCCTTTATCATCATTTATTCATAAAACATAGGCTTAGAAGAAGTCATCCCCTCATATTCTTAGCTCATAGGTCATAGATGAGAGTTCATCAACCTAATTCATGTGAGACACTCTTTCACATGGACATAGCATATCTATTAGCACTATCTAGTTAAGGATACACTTGAGAACACACTTCAAGGCTCCTCTATTGACTAGACAATCTTTCATGTGTGTGTGTGTATACATAAATGTGAGCAAACCTTTCACATAACACATAAGTCACACATGTTCATACATCATATTCATACATATAGAAACCAAAACTAGAACTATCCTATCTAGATACACATGTGCAATGCATAGGCAAAGTTCCATACCCTTGCCCATACTAGTACACCTATCAAGTCATCCTAGCAAAGGAAAATACATATCATACTTTCATAAACATCATCTTAACATGCATATTAGTAGACACTAGCGAATATGAGAACTACCTTTCATTAGACACTATGAACCTTTACTACCTATAAGCATACATGAAGTGTGAGTGTTTGTACATTGGTCACATGATCACATAATGTCTAACAACAACCTATTGAGGCAGCCACCCTCTTAGACCACAATACTCTTCAAGCTTAGACCACACAACACACAATAGCATAAGAGACAAGTTAACTTCATAGAACACGTTAAGACTCCTATCATTAACTATTCACACATTCACATAAGGGTACATGGGTAGGGATCATCAACCATTATCATCTAAGACATAGCAGCACCTACACATGATAGTAAACATCCCTTCACATGCTCATAACAATGGTAACATAACCTAGATTCACAATGCAAATAGAAGACTAGGTACAAACTACACATAAAGTGATTATCAGAACCACTCCTTCATATATTCATAAAATTTGCTTTCAAGTCCATGGTCAACACATATATAATGACATAAAGTAAACACCGTCACCATAAGTGGACCATACCACACAATGCCACTCATGGTTTGATCAACATTATTATAGAGAAGTAGAGAAGTAGAAGAATAAAGCAATTTTTACCAACCCTTTAGCCTTTGGTCATCATTGACCTTTACTACTCTTTCATAAACATTTCAAGTATAAGAAAGTAGATTAAGTACAATAATCACAAAAGAAACCATGTACAATTCGCTACAAATTCATGTTACAATCTAATACATTACAACATATATATACTAGAAAGTAGAAGAACATAGATCTTTAACCCCATTTCACTTGCATTTATCATCAATTATAATTCATTAATAGCATAAGTCTAGGGCAGTAGCTTGAAGAAATCATAGCTTAAACTAGATCCTACTACAATTGCCAAAGAACTATAGATCACTGTAAACATGCTTCAAGTTAGATATTCATGGAAGATAAGTTTACATAGGTTCATCCTATTCAAACTGTCATGCATTGATCCACATTTTATCTATTATCTATAATTCATAACCACATTACATCATAGGCAGTAGCTAAGGGCAATTAACCATGATCAATTCATATAACAACTATCCCATAGACTAGAAGAACCTCGTTCAATTCCCATAAGCCATCTTTACTTCAATCATACAAGATTTATATTCATAATTCAAACATGATATTAACCTAGAAAAGTAGATACAACCAACTTAACATGATCGAAATCCACATTAATTCATCTAAAGGCAAATGTTACAGTGAACTATGGAAAGTAGGCTAAACATGCTCAAATCTTTATGCATTGATCCTCATGGATCCTTCAACATCAATTCAACATAAATTCATGTAAATAACAGTATATACAATCACTTCAACGTAATATAATCATAATTCATTCGGTAGGAATTCATAATCATAAAGCCCATGCAAGGTTAAAACGTTTGAGTGATGGAGCATGGGTTCATCATGCAATTGGAGTAAAATTCACGTTAAAACTACTGTAATAACTTCAATTAATCATTATTCAATCGTTCAAAACATTTTTAGAAAGAACCCATGGCAAATTGAAGAAGACATTGTTTGATCATAATTTTCTTCTTTGAAATCTTTGAGAATGGCTCTCTAGATGAAAAGATAACTAGAGATGAAGATCACCATACCTTAATATTCATGAAGACCTCTAAAACCTGATGATTCAACCACGAAAATCCAAGCTCCAAGCAGCTCTTGAGCTTCACCATCAATGGTGGTTTCTAGGGAGATGATTTTTAGAGAGAAGATTGTTACGTGTGTATGGGATTGGGAATGGGTTAATCACGTTTGAATGACTTATATACACCCAAAATCAGCTAAATTAACCTATAAGAGTCAGGTTAGGACGTGGGTTGAATTTTTTTAATTCACCCCTTAATTAAAACAAACACAGACAGTAACTTACATCGACGGAGCAATCGACTGGCCGTAGGTCAGTCTACTGGCCTTCCTTTGGCTTCCGTCGACTGGTACTTAGACAAATTTTGGGTTGAGATCTGACCAAGCTAAGTACGAATCGATTATACCTCACCAACGGGACGTTGGTTGACCAACTGGCCGTCGTTTGGTCCGTCGATTGACACTGCCAAGGCAGTGTCTCGACCAGCCTTGGGCCCTTCTTGTGGGGCCTTTTGCGGGGCCCTTTGGTAGTCGTACCCAGACGTTTCCAACGTAAATACAACCCTTAACAAGTTTCATACATTCCATAAAAGTTTCACCCAAAACAAACATCTGCAACTTGTCGAAACAGGCTAAGCCCCATCAAGACACACGTTGAGCGTCATAAGGGCTATCTTTCGAACGCCTTGGACGTTCTTGGTCGTTTGACCTCCAAACATCACGAAACTTCATATACTACCATTTGACATCATTATAAACTATTTTAATATTTCATAATCTCAGGAAATACAATTATAAGCATGCATAGACACATGAGGAACATAGGTGACTAGTCGTCGAACGTTTTGGTCGACCCTTGACGTTTGACTTCAAAATCACCTCAAACTTCATACACTGCCTCTAAACCATATAATAAGTCATTTTAGGACATTAGAACATTAATAAAAACACGTTAGACTCTAGACACCCTAACTCATTTTTGGGGGTCTTACATGTACCTGCAAGGAAGACCCTAAGCTAAAATATTCGCTTCATAATATCTGCAAAATATGTACTAGGCATCCAAGTGTCAAGCCTAGAACAATAGTACATGAACATTTAAAATGATCATATAAATTAAGCAGTGCCCAAGGACATGGTGAGGGTCCTTGGGATAATAAGTAAACATTCCAAATGAACCATCAAGAATAGTTAGTTAGGAAAGTACAACCAACACATGTGAAAGCACATGTGCAAGACATGTGAAAATCGGCCAAAGGAGGGGACCACCCTAACCGAATTCGGTTAGGGTAGTTAAGGGGCAGCATGTGCGGACGTGTCCCTCCATATGGGGCCTAACATCCTAACCAACTCTAGATTCTAACAAACTGCCCTAGCTAGATAATTAACGTAGGACTAACCGAAATGGACCAATTAGTGCACCCGACAACCTAAGACTTAACCGGGTGACATTTACCTAGTAATTAGTTAAAGAGACAACCTAGTACCTAACCTAGGATGGTCCAAAAGCGTTAGTTATGGTCCCAAAGACTTAGGAGTACTTTAGTAATTACCCTAGGTCACTTAATTAATTAAATTAGCAATTAAATTAATCAATTTAAATGGTCAAAAACGAAATCCTTACACTAACCTATTAACTAGTTCAAGAAACATCCTAGTACCAAACCTAGGATGGTCCAAAGGGTTGGTTGTGGTCCTAACGACTTGGGGGTACTTTAGTAATTACCCTAGGTTACATAATTAATTAAATTATCAGTTTAATTAATTAAATTAAATGGTCAAACCGAAATCCTTACACTAACCTAGTATAACTCAAGAAACATCGTAGTACTTAACCTAGGATGGTCAAAAAGGGTTAGTTATGGTCCCAAAGACTTAGGGGTAATTTAGTAATTACCCTAGGTCCCTTAATTAATTAAATTTAGGATTTAATTAATTAATAAAAATTTTACATGTTGACCGAAACCATAGTCAACACCAATTTCGAGATTTTCGGTCAAGTTAACATTCTCCTATGTTTAGTCAACTTAGGAGGGGCGTTTTGGTAATTAACTAATTAATTTACTTAATTAACTTATTAAGCCTTAGTTGAATGAGTCAAGATCAGTTCCTAAGACTTAGACTCACGTTCAAACACTAAGAGTTTCAGAACGCAAAATAGTAAACAAACGAAAGCATAACGGAAAAGTTTCTATCAATTTCTCTAGGGCGATTTCAAGGTTTCTTAAAGGTTTCGTGCAAGGTGGTCTTCGTGGATTAAGTTCTACATAAGGTATGGGTTTCTCTCCTTGAATTCTTTCTCCAAGAGTACTTTCCATCGTAACGAGTCCATGAAATCTCGAAACTAGGGTTTTTTCCCAAGGTTCTCGTCGAACTTCCCTTTTCCCTAGTATCCTTGTTACGTTCTCAATGTTGTATAGATTAGTCTTGATCATGTTGTTGGTATGTGGTGCTTGCTGATCTTAATGTGTAGGGTTCTTGATTTGTAAATGTCGAATGAACCTACGAATTGAACTCGTATAATGTTAAGTGTTCCTTACGTGAATTAAAGAATGATGCTGTGTTACTTTGTTCCGAAATTTTTTAGTATTGAGATGTTATAGTCGTGATGTGCATACCTACTGTTAATTGTGATTTGATGAAAATGTTATGTTCATTAAAGTGTTCATATGAGGCTGTCCAAAAGGACTACTAATGTGATGTTTAAGATATATTATAAGGTTGGCTCAAAAGATCTCCATGAAATCATAATTTGAGTGAATGTTTTGCTTATGCCAATAAAATGGCTAACACTACATTGTCAAACAAGTTGAATGAAATTGGCTATAATGTTATCTTTAAATAATTAAAAGATTGGCTAATGAATAATGTATCCCAAATTAAGCATGAATGAATGTAACTCTGGCTTGTGCCAACAAAGATGGCTATGAAGTCTTTTCCAAATTTTCTAGGCCAATACTAAATCTATGCCAATCATATATAGCCAAAAGATTGAAATGACAACTTAAGTACACCTAAAGTAATTCAATGAATCCATATCCAAGGGCATGCCATTCATTGGAACAAGTCGCAACATGCCCTAAACGAATGAACTATGAACATATGTAACTCATTGAATGAAGTGCTCATCGTCCATAAACGATGATATGAAGCTACTAAACGAATGCAACCAATTAAAGTGAGTATTAACATATTTAAATATGTATAAGTTAAGGAAGTGACCATAATGAGGTGTTAAAGTAAGTGAGACAAGTCTCACTTACACCTAAAATGCTATGTTAAAATAGTCACGAAAGATGTTGTTAGAACGTGTGAGATAAGTCTCCTTAACACCAAAAGATGTTATGTAAGGACAATTCACATTTCATCAATGTAAAGAAAGGGATGAGAAGTCATTAATAGAGTAAGTAAACCTAAATCTAGAAGCAAGCTTCCATAATGTTTGAGTCAACTCTATAAGATAAGAAGATAAAGAAAGTGAGCAAAGCACCGATAGACTAGCTATGAGCATGTGGTTGCACGTGTAAGTATCATGAGATGAGGCTAACACCGAGGTGGATAAGTAGTCTCCATATGTCTCCTAGTCTTCGAACTATGTCTAGCCAACATAGGAACTAGCCTGTGGTTTCCACCTAAGAGAGCTAGGTATGTTTCGATCTCACCTTGGCCAGTGAGATCACCTCTTTTCGGTGTGGGGTACACACTGGATTTCATGTTTAGCTCACATGATCTATGTTGGTTAATGCTAAAAAGAATGTTCTTGGTTCACTATAGCCATGAGCCGCCCCTTTTGGTGTGGGGTAAACACTTGACATGGATTTACCTTAGCCGGGAATCACCCCTTTTCGGTGTGGGGCAGACAGTAGATTTCATGTTAGCTCACATGATCTGGATTCATTTTTATCGGGGAATCACCACTTTTCGGTGTGGGGTAGACACTGGATTTCATGTTAGCTCGCATGATCTTAATTCAAAAAATGTCTCTAAGAAAGTAAGAAAGAAAGAAGAAGGAACGTGTGTTCAAAGTGAGCTATGAAAGGAAGAGCTTATGAATATCAATCGTCAGTGTTGATACCAATGAAGTTTTCAGCAAATAATGGGCATTTCCAAATAAGATTGGCTTATAATGACTTCTTTGAGAAAATAACAAGAAAGAAGAGATATAAGTTCAAGACGAACTAAGAAAAAGTAAGAGCTATGAATGCCAATGTTGATAAGAATGAAGTTTTAACAAGTTATTGGCTTGTGCCAAATCAAGATATATGCTTCATTATCTTCACGTCATGAAAATGATCAAAGACAAATAAAATTGGCTTATAATGACTTTTTTTATTATGAAAATGATCATAGCCAATAATGAATTCAAATATTATCCAAAATGATCAACTAATGTATTTAGCCAATAAAGATTGGCGTATAAAGACTTCATGCCCAAAGTAAGCAAGATCATAAGTTTTAATGATATGCCCCAAGAACTACACATATTATGCAATCAATTAAAGAATGAGTATTGCCAATAAACATTGGCTTATAAATACATTCATGCCCAATCTAACAAGAATGGAAAATCAAACTTGAGAGTAGGGTAGCCAAATCATTTCCTTAATTCTTTGGATTACTTACTCGATTCATTGTAGGTATAGGACTACAATGAATCATTACACTTGTAAGTAAAACATAGGACCAAAGGAATTATTGAACTACACAACAAGAAGAAGAAAAAGACCAAACAATAAACTAAGTGTAAAAAGAGGAGCTCTCGGGTTCAAGGGGATCAAAATCTCAAATCTTCGCCCGAATTGTTATAAAATGATGTTGATAATTCTAATGTCTTGTAATCACATAGAAAATGAGTTTTGTGCTTGAATGCATTAAAATACATCATATTCATACCACAATTCACAACTAACGAATTAGGAAAGTCTAGTGACTACACTTTCCAGAAATGGCATGTTGTATAGGAAGATCTTTCCTTTATCATGCATAGCCTTATGTGTATGTGTGCATACACCCATACTTATTACAAGAGGTTTAATAACCCTATACAATTTACAATTTTATAGGTGCAGGTCAGAGAGCAGATTGAAGACTCATTGCAGCGGTTTGGACTCAGCGTTCCCCAAACCATTTAGTAGGTCCTCTTGATTTCGAGGATGCTACAGTTTTAGTCTATCCTAGTATTTAGACATAGCTAGAGGATGTTGTACCTAGCGTTTCTTTCAGATGTTTTATTTTCGAAGCTTTTGGATGTAAGGACGTTTTGGCAACTTATTATGATATATTCATCTTTTCTTTCGAATTGGTTCTTTAATGATAGATGGTTGTTCTTTACTTTGAGCTTAGTATATAATGAATCTATGTAACAACTATATTAAGTCTATGTATACTTCATACATTTAAAAAGTTTTAAATTTTCCGCAAATTTAACTATATGAATGTGATGAATGCAAGAAGAGACTTGTCTGCGACCTCTCAGAGGTCAACAACACCTGTTGCGATTCGGATTCCAGAATTCGGGTCGTGACAACTGTTAAGTGAGGGGTGAAATGGGAATTTCACCCCACTTCCAAATAAAGACTTTGGCGGTTCCTAAGGGGTATATTGGGTATTTTAAAGGTGTTTATAAGTCATTAACACTTAGAACATTTCATTCTTCAAAAAAATCAAAACCCCAAAATCCCTTAAGAATTCCCAAAGACTCCATTGAAGTCCAAAGTCAAGGAAGAGCTTGGTGTGCCGTTTTGAGTGGAGATTCTTCATCAAAGTGAAGAATTAGATTCATTGAGGTATGACTTTTGATCCTTGAAACTCGTTTCATCAAGGAGTCCAACTTTCAAAGATGTTTTCAAGGTTTTCAAAAGGTGAATTGTCCAATTTCATGATTCTACCATGGGTTCTTGCATTAAACGTTTTCAAACGTCTATTATGGATTCAATTGATATTGTATTGATTATTTTAACCTTATTTACCTATGAACCCATGAAATTGATGAACCTAAGATTTTGACAAAATTATGGGTTACTTGATATTGGCTTAATGTTGATGAATTCATGTGTAGTTTCTTATGGGCTTTCTATTGGTGTAAGAATTGTAGTCAATTGTTATTAAATTGGTATTGGATTGTCGAATCTATGTTGAATTGGTTTAGATTTCATTGACTTCTATAATTGTGTATTGAGTTGGTGTTCATGGTCATGGGTAAGGGCCTTATGATGTTGAATTGGGTGATTTGGTATTGGCTTGAAGTGTTGATGATGAAGTGGTGGTACGCTTCCCTATTTCTTCATATTCAATGTTAATTATACTTCATTTATTTTATGATTGGTTTGGTCCACCTTTGGTGGCAATGCTATGTGAATTAATGTGGCCTTGTCGGCGTTATTTTAAGTACATTGATGATCATGGCCTTGTCGGCACTACTTGAACTTAAATGTCCATTTGTGTATTTGAGTTGATGATGTATGATCATATCTACCTATATGTTAAAGTATGTGTTAGACTATTGATACTATCTAGTTAATCATGATATGCTTTGACTATGTGTTAAGTGTGTAGACGTAGAGTTGATACATGGTTGTTCCTAATTTGGCTATATGAGTCTAAAATGGTTAAGTTGATAATGTTAAGGTAGTGAATAGGTTGACTAAATAAGGTTAAGGGTCATTCCTAAGTGTCTAAAGAAAGATAGGTTATATGTGTTAAATCAAAGTATGTTGTGTCTTGTTTAGGTAGACTTGTGTCCCTTACTTGATGCTTTTGTCAATATGTGATGTCTTGACTTAGGAACCTGAAGGGCATTAGTCTTGAATAAATTATAGGTGAGACCTCGAATAATGATAAAAGGGTCATTTATGTGTAACCTTGAACCAAGTGGTAAGGTTATGAATCGTGAAGTAGTAAGCCGTAATGGTATCCTTCATGTAATGAATGATGGACTTAAGGTTGATTTGCTGGAACGGCATCATATCATACCTTAGGAAAGTCATGATGAGCTTCTTGTTGCCATAGTGAGATAGCCCTAATGGACCTTGCTTTGGTAGGGTAAATGTAATTGGGTCATGAACTTGATATGGGACCCATTTGCATGAACCTTAATGTGAATTGATCTATGAGAACTAAGGCTATCACCGAGTGAGTATGGTACAGGGAAGTAGTTCTAGTTAAGTATGAGACTAGAATACAAAGCACGCCATTCATATTCCTTAACCATGTGCCTACATGGGATCTCTATATTCTACCATTGGCAAGTAGAACACCTCATCGAAGTAGGATAGAATTTCGGATTCCATGCTTTTCTACCATGGTCTATGTCGGTTATTTCCTATTCTCATCATATGGGATACCTATTAGCATTAGAGAAGTTCTATGAAGTTTAGGTTGTAGTATGGGACGCTACTTAGACATTGTACAATAGGCTTTGAAGATGTTAATGAGAGTGAGTCCCTAGGTCTTATCCAAGAACATTATTTGAATGTCCTTTATGTGATGTATGTCTCTTAAATGAACTAATGAACTAATGACTTAATGATAATGAGTATGTAAATGAATAAGTACCTAACCTAAAATGACTTAAGGATTCCTTAGGTAAAGTGTGAAGAGGGCATAAAGGATGATCTCTTCATGTCTTATCTTTGGAAGTCTTGAAAATGACTCTAGTTAGGGAAGTTGCTTGATATGTTTGACATGATCTAAACCTAGAAAGTCTTAAGGATTATTTAGGTAACCTTGAAGTGAATGTATAGGCGTTCTCTTCTAGGAGTACTTCAGTATGTCTTTTGATAGCCTTGGTAGGGGAGATTGTCATATCTTGTATGTCTTGTATGTTGATGTATTGTAGGTGTGTATGTCTCTCATTATGAGCAATCTTGAGGATCGTTTAGGCACATCTAGAGAGGGTGTATGGGCGATCTCTCTTCGTGTGACTTAAGTGAATATTAGGATGGCTTTATTGAGAAGACTACATGCTAGAAGGTGTGCAAAAGAGAAGATTTGGACTTCACTGTCACAGTGAAGTGACTTCACTGTACAGTGAAGTGAACTCACTGTAATGTGAGTCTTAAAATGTGATAATTCGTTAAGTATTTTCTTATGTGATTCTAAGTTGTTAAATGTTATTCTTATGATGATATTATGATGTTTTAAAGAAAAGAGGCATATTTCCAATAAAGTTCATTTTCATGATTTTATGCATAATGTCATACTTAGTACATGTGGTTGTACTAATTCCATGCTTTATTTTCTATCTATATAGTTCTTGGTAGGTGAAGAGCTTTGGGAAGAAGACTTGGACAAGGAGATCGTTCAAGAAGAGTTGAAGTATGTCCTCACTTGACTTGAGGGCATATATGTCATTTTATGTTTCTTTTAAAGAAGTTTTGTAATAGACTATATAGTAGTATGTTTTCAATTCGTATGGGCCGTGTCCCAAGAATTATCGTGTCTTAAGATGATGAATCGAGACTTAGTGTTTTTCTATTTCTACATATATGAAAGAGTTTAAGACTTCTATATTGTTTTTATGAAAAGTTTTCATTCCTCACTACTTTTCATTATGTATATGCAATGAATGATATGATAGGCTTGTATGAGACCTCCGAGAGGTCGAATACGCCGGTCGCAATCCAAGATTGCACCCTAACTTCTAGGGTGTGGTTTCGGGATGTGACATGAGGGGTATCCCTTCCCATTGTAGGATGGTATGTCACCATAGACCTCACGGGGTGGATAGACTCATGACCCAAAAAGGGTGTAGAGTGATGTTTCCATAATGACCCCCAAGTTCCATAAACTATGCTTGCGACATAGGATATAGCAAGTGATATAAACTAAGATGCTAGCATCATGTTCTACCTTGGCCAGGTAAGAACACCTTCCATTGGTGTAAGACTCTACAACACCGAATTCCATGTAGCACCCATGGTCTTAGTGTAGGTTAAGGCTATAGTTTCCTTAAAGTAAAACGGACAATGTAAGTAAAGTAAGGACCCTTACTAGGATAACATATGGATAGTTGCTTAGTGTAGGTGGGGGTATGGGACTTCACCTATGCATTGCACAAGTGTCTCTTGAGGGAAGTCCTAGGAAGGTGTCCTAATGCATGTCTCTATGTATATGTTCCTTATGCATGACTTTGTAGTAATTGTCTACTTGTTGTGATGAAGTGATGGTATGAGTCCTAATGGATCTATGTGATGTTGTCTTGTTCTTATATGAAATATGTTGGTCTTAATTACCATATGATGAAGGGCTTGCTTGACATGAATGAAGTTGTCTTCACTTACTTGTTTGTGTATGAAATAGAGTGTTAAGGCTTGTGGTCTCATGATAGATTTACTAAGTATGTGTGAGGTTATGGGGCTTCACATGTACATTGAACTAGTAGACTTAGATTGGAGTCATGAGTAAGGTCTTATAATGATTTATGTGAAGTGAAGTGAATAGATGTGCAAGTTGATGTAGCTTACTGTAAAGCCATTAGAGTCTTGACTTAAGTGTGTCTATGATGCATTATACTTCTATCATGATATGTGTGGCTTATGTAGGTTGTATGTATGCTTTCTTTGTGGACATAAGGTGATGCATTGCACCAAGTATCACTAGAGGCTTACTTGGGGGGTTAAGGAGTTAAAAGAAAGTATGTTCACTGTAAAAGGGAATTAGTCACTGTAAAATGAAAGGAGCTCACTATAAAGTGACCCCAAATGTGGCTTAAATTCTGTGTGAAATTTTATATGATGTTTGGCCTTCGAATATGTATATATGAAGTATGTGAATGATATAAATGCTATTGTATCAAGGTTTTATGAAGTTTTCTCAAAAAGGCATGAAGTATGATTTTAAGAAAAATGTCCCTTTTAAATGCATGTTTTTGCATGGTTGCCATACTTAGTGCATTCTTGTACTAACACCATTCTTCTCTACTTATTACACAAAGTGTAGGTTATGTATGCTTAAAAAGGATGTCTCTATAATTGAGGAGCTTGATATGTGATTCCCAAGATCAAGGAAAGGAATCCTTAAGTCCAAGGATGTCTTAATGTTTAGTTTACTGTAAAGTTCTTAAATATTGAACTTAGGTATTATG
This sequence comes from Solanum lycopersicoides, assembly GCA_022817965.1. Taxonomy (NCBI): domain Eukaryota; kingdom Viridiplantae; phylum Streptophyta; class Magnoliopsida; order Solanales; family Solanaceae; genus Solanum; species Solanum lycopersicoides. The sequence goes on along the minus strand of CM040626.1, from coordinate 41,311,590 downwards.
TTGTAAGGCCGTATCCCTAAGGTACTCTTATGATGTTGAGTATAGAATGGCAAAAAGAGACTAGAGTTTAAATATGTACTTATTATATTTTATATATATGAAGTGAAGTTTCTAGCATATGATGTGCTATGAAAAGTTTTACATTTTCCGCTAAATTTACCTATGATAATGCTATGAAAGATGACTATGGGCTTGTATAAGACCTCCAAGAGGTCAAGTACGCCATGTTACTTCTAGGGGGTGCTCTCCGGAAGTGAAATGTATCTTAATGGATGAATATATGGTTTGATTATTGATTTGGATTGGTGTGTATGTATATTGTAAGAGCGTTTGTGAAATGAATTGGTCGGAATTTGTAAGGATTGGAGGTGTTGTTGATGGAACGGTGGTATGTTGACCTGGCCTCTTCTATATTGTATATTATAGGCCTTGAATTGTGTTGATTGGTATGGTCCACTTATGGTGGTGGTGCTTATGTGTTATAATTGTGAAGAACATGGCCTTGTCGTCATAACTTTATGAATTATGAAATTATTATGTGATAGCTTGTGAAGTTGATCAATGTGAAGTATGATTGTGTTTACGTATATGTGTAAAGTGAAAGCATGTTTTCTCCTAATTGATTATCGGTGATCATGATACAATATGGTAATGTCCTTATGTGTGTATACTTGATATTGAAATATAATTATTCTTAATTTACTATATGAGTCTTATTATGGAGTATGTTGATGTTTCTATAGGGATGGATAGGGTGACTTGTAATAGACTTAGTTATCCAAAATGTGCCACTTGAATGTTGGTGTATATGTTATAAGATGATGATGAAGTGTGTCTTGTTTAGGAGACCTATGTCCTTATACTTGATACATGAAGAATGTGAATATCAACTCTTGACTTAGTAGGCTAAATCCCCTTTGTCATGTATGCATATGTTTGATTGAAATATGACCTTGAACATGGTTAAGAGGTTCATTTACTTAGAACCTTCAAACTAGAAATAAGGTTATGATATCTTTTAAGTTTAAAGTTGTAATGGTATCCTTCTTGTGTGAATGATGGACTTAGGGATAGGTTGGCTGGAACGACATGAAACCATCTGTAAGAAATTCATTGAGCTATACTAATTGACCATTGAGTGGCAGCCCTGGTGGACCCATCCTTGGTAAGGTGTATTATGATTTAGTAGTGAGTACTATATGGTACCTTTTCATATGCCCTTGTGATTGAACTTACTCTATGAGAACTAAGACTAGCACCGAGTGAGTATGCTTGGAGAGTGACTCTACTTAAGTTTAGACTAGAGTACAAAGAAACCCTTGATATTACTTAACCATGTGCCTACATGGGATGTGTCCTAGTTCTACCCTTGGCAAGTAGAACACCCTCCATCGGAGTAGGGAAGACTCCGGATTCCATGCCTATATAGTATGGTCTATGTCGGTTAATGCCTATTCTCATCATGTGGGATAAATTCTAGTATTGGATAAGTTATACAATGTTTAGGTAGTGGAATGGGACTCTATCTAGACATGGCACGAGTAGGCTTTGAAGGTGCTAGGGTGTAGGTTCCCTAGGTCTTTTCCAAGAACATTATGTGAAGTCCTCTAAATGCTTAATAGAATCTTAATTGACTTACTGAATGATAATGATTTGAGTTAATGTAAGTTGAATAAAAGTGTCCCTATCTAGGGTAGCTTTGAGGGTTGCTTAAGTAGGCTTGAAAAGGGTGTATGGGCGGTCTCTTCATGTTTTACTCATGTGAATCTTAGGGTTACCTTAGGTGGTGATTTGAATGATAAATAGGGAATAATCTTATCTTAGATAGTCTTAAGAATTATTTAGGTGTTCTTTTAGAGGGTGTATGGGCGGTCTCTTCTTGTCTTACTTAAGTAAGTCTTAGGATAACCTTTGGTAGGAGGATTATATGCTTATATGGTTTGAAGTAGTGTTGATGCTATATTGTGGATTACTTGGAATGTGACTTATGTGTGAAGTTGGTGTTGAATGTAGTTCTTATACTTATGTTATGAAGTTTTCCTCAAAAGAGCATAAAAGAGCATGTTTTGTACAAATGTCCTTTTAGCATGCATTCTAATATACTAATTCCATATTTTTCTTATCTTTAAAGGTGTAGGTGGAAATTGAGAGGAGTCATTTGAATTTAAGCTTGGATATTAGCATTTTTGAAGCAAGTTGGGGTATGTCCTCAATTGATTCGAAGACATAGCTATGTTTAGCCTTTCTTGTTAAAGACATTGTAATAGACTTAGATATTTCTATTTTTTTGAAGTATGGGCCGTGACCCAAGATATTCGTGTGTCTAAGATGGCGACAATGAAACTTAGCATTTCCTATGTTTTTCTATAAAAGAGATTTTAAGATGTTGTGAAAAGTTTTTAATTCCGCACTACTTCTCATATATCAATGCGATGAATGAATATCTAAGTGATTGTATAAGATATCCGAGAGGTCGAATACGCCGTGCAACAACTTGAGGATACCTTTTCTTCTAGGGTATATGCTCTGGTCATTACACTGATGAAACAAATAGACAAGCTACACTAAATGCATCTAAACATGAAGGACTAAAATGCATGAAAACTCATTTTCCCATTTAACAAGAATTCAACTAAAACATGCATATCATAAGGAGAATATTTTGAAACTCATTTTTTCACAAAAGACTCAAACAAGAACAAAGATACTAGGAACTCTTAGTTTTAGGCTTGAATATGCACATACGGAAAAAATAAGGATATATAACTCCCAACACCCTTACTATTCACCATACTCCCCCACTTAGGAGAAACCCATCTAAGGTCAACATGAACATACTATAAGGATCTCCATCAAGAAACCATCACCCTTACCAACTCTTCAATTCACTAAGGCTCTTGAAACAACTACATCAATCAAGTCTACCTCATAAACACTAAAGACTATCAAAAGTCTCATCATCTAGCCACAACATCCCCTACTAGGAGAAACACAAACTTACTCTTTCAAATATCACCTCCTCCCTCTCTTAGGTCGGAATAAGACAACCTCAAACCTCTTTACTCATCACACTGAGGTTATCATCACAACCTCTATATCCGATCTAAAAATCCACTCATAAATTCTTTTTCTCTCCCTCAACCTCTAGAACTAAATTCCTCATAGGCCAAACTCTAAGGACCATCATAGAGGGTACAAGTTAAAGACATCATAAATCATAGCTCTTAGACACGATGAGAAGAATGAAGAAGTGAATCTTTCTTAGCATCCAATAGCCTCCTATTCAGAATGTGGCACACTTCACATTGTGAACAAGACTCTACTAAATGTGGTTTTCGAGACAACTTAAGACACTCCAAAACCTTATGCTCTGCTATGAAGTTTGTAACGGTCGGGGAGAACCCCTTAGAAGTTACCGGCGTACAAGACTCCGAGAATTCTCATACAAGCCTCTTAGATCATGCATTGCACTCAAAATAAGTAAGAATTGAAAACTCTCTACACACACGAAGAACAATTTCATTAACAACGAAACAGAAGACTTCTAAGAAAAAACATTAAACTTTACAAAACTTTTGTCTCATAAACCATCTAAAACTTTCGAGTATATCATAGGGACTTAAGACCCACAAGACATAAAAAAAATGACATAAAAGGAATATGTGGGTATTTTCGTCGAATATATGAGGACTCACCAAAACTTCATCTTCAACCCTTAAAAACCTATCCATCATCCATGGCATATCTAGACTTTCATCCCTACACTTAAGTTAAAAATGAAAAAGAAGGGGTTAGCACATTGAATGCAGTAAGTATGGAAGCCATGCAAAAATAATGAAAAAGGGACATTTAGAATAGAAACATGCTTTCATGACATTTTGATAAAAACCTTCACATTAAGAGTTTAAGAGACATAATACAGGTCAACAATCACATATAAAACAATACCCAATTAATCAACAAGATACGACCATAATCACTTAGAATACATATAAGAATTTACACCCCCTCCCAAAGGTTATCCTAAGACCCACCTAAGTAAGATATGAAGTGGCCGCTCATACAACCCCTTCAAACATACCTAGATGATCCTCAATACTACCTAAAGTAAGTATATTCATTTTTATCACATGACACTTAGTTACATATTCATCAAGTAAGCCTTTACATCATTTTGACTCTCTACCTCTAAGACTCTCCTAGGAAAGACATGAAGAGACCGCCTCTCCAAGCGCAACTAAGCAATCCTCAAAGCTACCCTAGATGAGAACCTTTTTATTCAACATGCCTTTACTAAGTCAACATGTCACGACCCGAGAGCCCACCCTAGAAGTTAGGGCACAATCTCGGATTGTGGCATGGCGTATTCGACCTTTCGGAGGTATCATACAAGCCTCTCATATCATTCATCGCATATACATAATGAAAAGTAGTGCGAAATTAGAACTTTTCATAAAAACAATAACATAGTCTTAAAACTCTTTCATATATAGTAATAGGAAATGCTAAGTCTCGAATCATCATCTTAAGACACGATAATACTTGGGACACGGCCCATACGAATATAAAACATACTACTGTATAGTCTATTACAAAATTTCATAAACGAAACATAAAATGACATATATGCCCTCGAGTCAAGTGAGGATATACTTTAAACTTCTTGTTGAACGATCTCCTAGTCCAAGTCTTCTTCCCAAAGCTATTCACCTACCAAGAACTATATAGATAGAAAATAAAGCATGCAATTAGTACAACCATATGTACTAAGTATTGCATTATGCATAAAATCATGAAAAGGACATTTATTGGAAATATGCATCTTTTCATTTAAATATCATAATATTATCATAACAATAACATTTAGCAACTTAGAATCACATAAGAAATCATTGAAACCAAATAACATATTTTAGAAATCATATTACAGTGAGCTCACTTCACTGTACAGTGAAGTTACATTACTCCCCTTTTTACTTATTCTAGCATGTAGTCTTCTCATTAAAGCCATTCTAAGATTCACTTAAGTCACACAAAGAGATACCGCCCATACACCCTCTCTAGATGTGCCTAAACGATCCTTAAGATTACTCATAATGAGTCACATACACACTTACAAGTATCATAAACATAAATGTAAGATTCTTCTACCAAAGGTGAATTCTAAGTCTCTCTTGAGTGAGTTGTGAAGAGACCTCCCATACAATCCCTTATACACACACTTAAGAGATCCTATAGACTCCCTAGGATAGAATCATTCTCACTAAACACAATAACACAAAGATGATAGGACATTCTCCTTCCAAAGACTATCGAAAGACCTACTTAATTAAATTAAGAAGATAACGTCCATGATTGACCTCTTCAAGATTACCTAAATAGTCCTTAAGACTACCTAAGGCTTAGATCATGTCAACAACACCAAACATCTTCCCTAACAAGAGTCATTCTCAAGACTTCCATAGATAAGACATGAAGAAATCATCCTTTATGTCCTCTTTACACATTAACTAAGGAATCCTTAAGTCACTTTAGATTAGGTACTTATTAATACTCTATATCATTAAGTCATTAGTTCATTAGTTCATTTAAGAGACATACATCACATAAAGGACATTCAAATAATGGTCTTGAAGAAGACCTAGGGACTCTTACTAACATCTTCAAAGCCTATTGTGCAATGTCTAGATAGCGTTCCATACCACCACCTAAACCTCATAGAACTTCTCTAATGCTAATATGTATCCCATATAATGAGAATAGTCAATAACCGACATAGACCATGGTAGAAAATCATGGAATCTGAAGTTCTATCCTACTTCGATGAGGTGTTCTACTTCCCAATGGTAGAACTTAGACACATTCTATGTAAGCACATGGTTAAGGAATATGAAGGGTATACTTTGTACTCTAATCTCATTCTTAACTAGAGCTACTTTCCCCTTGACATACTCACTCGGTGCTAGCCTTAGTTAACATAGATTAATTCACATTAAGGTTCATACAAATGGGTCCGATATCATGTTCATGGCCCACTTACATTTACCCTACCAAAGCAAGGTCCGCTAGGGCTATCTCATTATGGCGACAAGAAGCTCATCATGAATTTCCTAAGGATTGATGTGATGTCGTTCCATCCAATCAACATTAAGTCCATCATTCATTACATGAAGGATACCATTACGGCTTTCGACTTCAAGATTCATAACCTTACCACTTGGTTCAAGGTACCACATCAAGGACCCTCTTATCATTATTCAAGGTCTCACCTAACATTCATTCATTCAAGACTAAGATACTTAGGGTTCCTAAGTCAAGACATCACATAGTCATATTCATACAAGCATCAAGTAAGGGACACAAGTCTACCAAAACAAGACACAACATTACATCAATTTAGCACATATAGCCTATCATCTTTTAGACACTTAGGAATGACCCTTAACATCATTTATGTCAACCTATTCACTACCTTAACATCATTAACATATCCATTATACACTAATATAACCAAATTAGGAACAACTATATAACAACCCTAAGAGTATACACTTGAAAGTTAGTCCTAGAAAAACATGATTTACCTAGATAGCATCAATAGTCTAACATATACTTTCACATATAAGTATATATGATCATACATCACTAAATCAACAACACAAATAGCCATATAAATTTAAGTAGTTGCCGACAAGGCCATGATTATCAGTGTACATAAAATAACGCCGACAAGGCCACATCAATTCACATAACACCGCAACCAAAGGTGGACCAAACCAATCATAACATAATTGAAGTATAATCGGCATTAAAATAAATGAATTAGGGAAGCGTACCACCACTTCATCATAAACACTTCAAGTCAATACCAAATCACCCAATTCAACATTATAAGGCCCTTACCCATGGCCATGAACACCAATTCAATACACAATTATGAAAATCAATGAAATCTAAACCAATTCAACATGGATTCAACAATCTAAGATCAATTAGACATCAATTGAATACAATTCTTATATCATTAGAAAGTCCATAAGAAACTACACATGAATTCATCGATATTAGACGAATATTAAGTAACCCATAAATTAGTCAAAAACTACGGTTCATCAATTACATGGGTTCATAGGTAAATTGAGTTAAAATCATCAATACAACATCAATCTAATCCATATTAGACATTTGAAAACCATTAATGCAAGAACCCATGGTAGAATCATTGAAAAGGTCAATTCATCTTTGAAAACTTTAGAAAACATCTTTGAAGTTGGTATCCTTGATAAAACTAGTTTCAAGGATCAAAAACCATACCTCAATGAAGCTAATACTTCACTTTGATGAAGAATCTTCACTCAATTCGTCACACCAAGCTCTTCCTTGACTTTGGACTTCAATGGAGTCTTTGGGAATTTCTAAGGGATTTTGTTTTTTATTTTATTTTGAAGAATGAAATCTTCTAAGTGTTAATGACTTATAAACACATCTAAAATACCCCAAAGACCCTTAGGGAAAATCCAATACACTTATTTTGAAGTGTGGTGAATTTACAAGTTCACCCCTTGACTTACGGTGAACCTGCGTGCAGGTCACAGTGCCATCGACGGTTGCCCATCGACGGTCCGTCCCTTGACCAACTGACCGTGCTGCTGGTCCGTGGTCTGGGATAGAGACCTGTCCTTGGATACCGCTTCCTCATGTCTAAGTCCTAACGACGGATGCCCATCGACGGGACGTAGGTCCACACAAGGACCGTGCTGTCCACCGTCGATGGGTTCAGAGACTTCGGACTGGTCCTCTTCCCTTCCCCAGCCTAAGGCCCAATCGACGGACCAACCTACTGGCCGTCGACTGCCTTCCGTGGTTTGGGCTGTCTTGGGCAGCTTAGGCACCAACTTTGGGTCCTTTCTCGAGGACCCTTGGTTGGTCCTTGGGGATGTTTGCCCGGACGTTTCCAATTCGAACATGACTGTATACGAGTTTAGGACATCTCACATGAATTTAACTCAAAACGAACAGGTAAAACTCAACAAAACATGCCTAGACATACAAGGTCATTTCAAGGCACATCTTTCGAATGTCATGGACGTTCTTGAGTGTTTGATCTCCAAAATTCTCGAAACTTGACACACTACCTATTCACATCATATTAGACTCATTTCAGACCTTAGAATCACAAAAGTCACACATAAACACATAGGCCCTCACATGAGATACTTAGGTGACTTAGTCGTCGGACGTCTTGGTTGACCCGTGACATTTTGACTTCCAATGCACCTAATACTTTAGCTATTGACTCAATACAACATTATAGACATATTAAGGACCTTAAAACACCTTGAAAACAATGTTAGGCTCTAGATAACCTAAGTCATTTTCGAGGTCTTACATTCTCCCCCACTTGGACAACATTCGTCCTCGAATGACACTTGCCACTATCCGAACACTTCCAAGATTAGAGAATCAGCTTAACAGAACATAACCACACCATATAACTTACAATGAAGGATAAGACATCAATATCATATAGTCAAGAGATTCACAACACAACAAGAAACTAGAATACAATTCTATAACTCATTATGCTACAAAACTCACATGCTTCATTCCAAGTAGCAAAAACTCATTTTGTATTCATTAATATACTTATACACATCAGTTCTAACCACATAAAAACAATTTTAGACCAAAGAATCAATTAGTCATATTTTCAAAAAAATCCAGTGAACACTAATAGTGCTACAGTGATTTTTGGCAAATATTTCAAAAATGCAATCTTAAGAAATTCATGATATAGACATGCTAATATTCAAGGTAACATCATATAAACACCTTTTATAACATGATTATAACTCAATAAAACACACAATGCAAGAAGTTAATGAAATTCAATTTCAACCAAACTCCTAAACATCATGCACATGCAACAATCTAGCACATCTATCTAGCCATACTCCCCCACTTAGAAGGAACTCATACCATAATAAGAGAAACATGGACTTACCAACATCATCATCACTCTCATCCGGCTTCTCTCCTCTAGTCCGGAGTGCTTAGAAACGTCTCCTAGTTGGAGCATCTTCCTTTGGAGCACTAGGATCAACTTTCTTACCCTCCTTTGTAGAAGAAATGTTAGGACAATCTCTAACTTTTTGTCCATATTTTCCACATCCAAAGCAGCTACCGGTACCCAATATACGCTCACCATAATGTTTCTTACCACAAGTGGCACATGTAGGTTTGTCATTTTGAGAACCACCTCCTTTCTCAAACTTCTTCTTAGGAACACTAGGTCCATCTTGAGTTTGAACCCTCTTTTAGAACCTAGGTTTCACTTGATCACTAGCAACACTCCTTTTCAAGTTCCTTGACATCCTCCTATGTTTAGACTCTTCAATTTATTGTGCATACACCATTAGTCTAGACAACGTCATATCATCATGCAACATAGACGTACGGCATTCCTCCCTCCCTAAGTCGGCTACACCCGTCACAAAGCGACTCATTTCATCCCATGGATTAGACACTAGGGAAGGTGCATATCTAGAAAAAGTTGAGAATTTCAAAGTGTATTCCTCAACACTCATATTTCCTTGCTTGAGATTGATAAACTCCTCTACTTTTACTTCCCTCCTCTCACGGGGAAAGTACTTACCAAGAAAAGTTTCCTTGAATTCTTCCCACTCAATAGGACCCGACTCCACCGGCCTATTGTCCTTCCATTGAGTGTAACAAATTTGAGACACATCTCTTAATTGATAAGAAACCAACTCCGCCTTCTCCCTAGATGTAACCCCCATAGAAATCAATACTTTGTACACACCATCAACGAATTCTTGTGGATTTTCATTCACCTTAGAGCCAAGAAAGATTGGAGTATTTAACCTCACAAAATCTCTCAACCTAGATGACATAGTGCTTTCTATAGCATTAACCCTAGGCACCATATTCAAATTCACTTGAGTAGTTACAGCTCGGGCTAAAGCAAGCATAGCCTCTCTAATCTCTTGATTAGTCAATTCCGGGGGAACCACCGAACCTCATTACCTCCTTCCATAATAGGAACTTCATCACCTTGGGGAGGCCCTTGAGCACCTTGGAAACCTTTCCAATCTCGAAGCACTTGCTCAACTTTCTCAACATGAAGAGGATCTTCCTAATTCACCCTTCCCTCTTCAATACTTCTAGCGGCCATCCTCCTAGTATTCATCACCTAGAAACACAAGGAAACACATTTAGAAGGATACTCATAACATTACTCTACCGCATGATATAGGAGTAAAAAATAAAGGGAAACACTATCGTCCAATAGACTCTCGCCCATAGATGTGTCGCGACTCACACCGCTGGTCGAAACTCTACTAGATGTGACTTTTCCAGACTTTTTGATTCCTAAGACCACTTTCATTAACCTATGCTCTGATACCAAGCTTTGTCATGACCCGATACACCACCCTAGAAGTTAGGGCACAATCTCGGATTGTGGCACGGCATATTCGACCTCTCGGAGGTCTCATACAAGCCTATCGTATCATTCATCGCATATACATAATGAAAAGTAGTGCGGAATTAAAACTTTTCATAAAAACAATAACATAGTCTTAAAACTCTTTCATATATAGTTATAGGAAATGCTAAGTCTCGAAACATCATCTTAAGACACGATAATTCTTGGGACACGACCCATACGAATTTAAAACATACTAGTATATAGTCTATTACAAAACTTCATAAACAAAACATAAAATGACTATATGCCCTCGAGTCAAGTGAGTACATACTTCAAACTTCTTGTTGAACAATCTCCTAGTCCAAGTCTTATTCCCAAAGCTCTTCACCTACAAAGAACTATATAGATAGAAAATAAAGCATGGAATTAGTACAACCACATGTACTAAGTATGGCATTATGCATAAAATCATGAAAAGGACATTTATTGAGATATTTGATGGCAAAGAAGGATGCAAAACCGAGGTTGATTCGTTGGGTATTACTATGCCAAGAATTTAACTTTGAGGTGAAAGATAGAAAAAGGGACAAAAAATCAAGTTGCTGATCAGTTGTCCCAATTAGAAGATGAAGCAATGAGGGGGTTAGGTGAAAAGGCTGAAATTGATGATACATTCCCTGATGAGCATGTATTGGCTGCCTCCCAAGAGTTGATTCCATGGTTCGCAGATTTTGCGAATTATCTGGCTAATGATATCGTCCCACCGGACTTGTCCTTTCATCAAAGGAAAAAGTTCATGCATGATGTGAAAAAGTTCTTTTGGGATGAACCATACTTATATATGAGTTGTGCCGATGGGCTTATTCGGCGTTATGTGCCGGAAGTTGAGATGTTGAGTGCTTTGGAGGAATGCCATTCTTCGCCTGTAGGAGGGCATCATAGTTGTATCCGGACTACCCACAAGATCTTGCAATGTGGCTACTATTGGCAAACTATCCACCAAGATGCTCATGAGTTCGCCAAGGCATGTGATAGATGACAAAGAGATGGTGGCATTTCAAGGAAGCAAGAGCTCCCTTTAAATTCCATCCTTGTGATTGAATTGTTTGCTGTGTGGGGCATTGACTTTATGGGCCCTTTTGTGAGTTCTCATGGGATGAAGTACATTCTTGTGGCAGTCGATTATGTGTCTAAATGGGTGGAGGCTATCGCACTTGCAAATAATGAAGGGAAAGTGTCACCGCGTTCTTGAAAAAGTACATATTTTCCAAATTTGGCACCCGAAGGGCTATTATTAGTGATGGGGGATTCCACTTTTGCAACAAGCTATTTAAGGGATTACTGGAAAAGTATGGGGTTCGCCATAATGTGGCCACTCCGTACCATCCTCAAACTAGTGGGAAAGTTGAGGTGTCAAACAGGGAGATTAAGCAGATTTTATCTAAAACGGTGAATGCTAGTAAAACAGATTGGTCAAGGAGGCTTGATGATGCTCTTTGGGACTACCGGACAATACAAGACTCCCATTGGTATGTCCCCATACCAACTTGTATATGGGAACGCTTGTCACTTACCGGTTGAATTAGAACATAAAGCCATGTGGGCAATGAAGAAGTTGAAAATGGTTTGGAATGAGGCTACGGAACAGAGGTTAAATGGGTTGAATGAGCTTGATGAATTTCGCTTGAAGGTATATGAAAGTTTAGCCTTCTACAAAGAAAAGATGAAGAAGTACCATGACCAAAAGATTGAGAAGCGCAATTTTTTGGTTGGGGATTTGGTACTTTTATTCAATTCTAGATTGTGCTTGTTTCCGGGCAAACTCAAGTCCAAATGGACTGGTCCCTACTTGATCACCCAACTATTCCCTCATGGTGCGGTTGAGTTGGAGAACAAGGAGGGTGTGATGTTTCAGGAGAACGGACAACGAATCAAAATCTATCCGAGGCATGCTGAATCGGTGAATGAAGTGATCGAGGCATACCATCTTTATGAAGCCTAAGTAATCAAGAATCCTCCGTCGTGCCGCGACATTAAATCAAGAGCTGATTGGGAGGCAACCCAATATGTATCCTCTAGCCAACTATAGGTCTTTCGTTATTTTTCTAGGAAAAGTTCCATTATTTTTGCTTTTATTTATTTAATGTTCCGTCTGACCGCTCTTTTCTTTTTCGTTAGTAGTGTTGGCTAGAGCATAGATTAGGATCCGTGTCCAAAAAAAAAGTGTCCATAAAATACAAAAATATTAGCTTAATGGGTGTTAAATGTGCAGGTATCAAATCACCAGAAATCTGCAGAAAATTGGTCTGCTGCACCCATCGACGGACCGTCGTGCCATCGACGGACCATCGGTGGGATCCGTCATGCCCATGTATGTCTTTCAAGTTTTCCAAGTTAGGGAAACCTCGACGAACCCCCATGACGGACTATAGACCCTGTTATGGTCTGTCGACGAGAAATCGTCGCGTCTTTACCCACCGACCCGACCCGACCCAACCCGTCCGGCTGAATATTATAAGTTTTAAACCTTTAAAATTCCCACCTCTTCACATAATCCCTCATAACCGTTTCTCTCCTCCCTTCCTACCATTTCTCCCCACTTCATAACCATTAACTCCCATTCCCTCTCCTTCTTATGATTTCCCTCATTTTCTCCACATTCCCACAGTCCCTTTCTCTCCCAATTCTCCCAGTTTCTTAAGTCCATCGCCGGTCGGTGTTCATGGTGTTTTGTGCTTCTGTTCAACCACTAGTGTCTTACTTCTTCTCCCTATACTCCAGTTATCAGGTATGTTCTTCTGATCTGTAAACTAACTATCGTTAATTTTTTTTTTATATTAAACTTGATGTCTTTTAGTGTGGGTCTCCAATTTTGGACCCTTATTGCATGCTAGAACTCACCCCTGTAATCCTAAGTTCCGGTAGAACACTGAATATGAAAAGGAATGGGGGTGTTTAGTAAAAAAAATGGCGTGTGTTTCCTAATTTTGTTTCTGACCTAGGGTTGATAGGATGTCAAAAAATTGAATGCTAAAACTCGAAAAAAACTTTTGCCCTAGGGATGATGGAATGCTGGGTATTTGCTTGGGAATCTTGGGTTGCCGCATTAGTAAGTTAGGGGAACTAATTTGGCTGAAAATTATGTCCCTAAACAACAGTATGAGACCCCGTAGATGGACCATCATGCCCTCGACGAACCGTCGTGGGGGTCCGTCGCTACCCACTTCTCATTTTTAGTCTAAGTGCCCCTCGACGGACCCCTATAACGGATCGTCGTGCCTTCGACGGTCCGTCCTGCACAACCGTCGACACTGTCAGAACCTTTGCTTCTGTTGTTTATAAATTTTAGTCTAAGTGTCCCTCGACGGACCCCTATGACGGACCGTCGTGCCTTCGACGGTCCGTCCTGCACAACCGTCGACACTGTCAGAACCTTTGCTTCTGTTGTTTACAAATTTTAGTCTAAGTGTCCCTCGACGGACCCCTATGACGGACCGTCATGCCTTCGACGGTCCGTCTTGCACAACCGTCAACACTGTAAGAACCTTTGCTTCTGTTGTTTACAAATTTTAGTCTAAGTGTCCCTCGACGGACCCCTATGACGGACCGTCGTGCCTTCGACGGTCCGCCCTGCACAACCGTCGACACTGTTAGAACCTTCGCTTCTGATGATATACAAAAATTTCACTAAGTGTTCCTCGACGGACCCCCTTGACGGACCGTCGTGCCTCCGACGGACCTTCTATGGGTCCGTCCTACAGTGATGCAACTGCTGCACTGCCATTCCATTTCTATTTCTACTTTGTTGCTTTCTTCTGTTGCATGTACTGGTGTTAATTGCTTTTCTTGGCAGGTACTAATGGCACAAAAACAAGACCGCGTCTACTCACGAGGGCGTTCCAAGTCAGTCGCCCCATAGAACCGGCTCATTATAGGCTCAGATGATGAGCGTGACCCAGAGTACGTGCCACCAGGTACCCGTACTGCTACCCCTGCTGCCTGCTCCACCAGAGCCACTCCCACGAGGGTGGAGCTCGGCGTAGTCACTGCCTCCCAGTCTGAAGAGGAGCGCATACTGACCGACACACCTTCTGGGTCGGCTGCACATTCAGAGGGAGTGTCTGGCTCCGTGGAGGCATCCGGTTCTGAGGAAGCTTCCGGTTCTAAGGAGGTCTCCGGATCTATGGAGGCTTCTGCTTCTTCCTCGGCTGATGAGGCTGACAGTGCTGACTCAACTCCAGCACCCCAGACTGGCGTCCCCGCTCCGGTTACTGATTAGCCCAACCGGTGGTGTGTCGAGGGGCAATACCAGATATATACTGATGCCAAGATGCCCAATGACAAGGGTGTCTTTACCCGAACACTAACACTTGAGAGGCGGGTTCTCACGGGTAGCCTTTCCACCATGCCAGCCATACATGAGTTGTTCACCAGACATCGGCTGGAGTGGACGGCTCGAGATGTAGGCCACTACAGTGAGGAGATGCTCCGAGAGTTCTACGCCTCCTATGTGGCGACTCTCCGATCTCAGATAGACAGGCGGGCAGCCCCCGCCAAACATGCTCCTTTGGATTACGTTTGAGTCTGCGGCAAGTGGGTTGACATTTCCTTGTCGGCCATCCGCAGGTTTCTCTATGGTGCGAATGTTGATGCCACCCGGACACCTATCACCGCTGAGTTCAACTATCGGTGGAAATTGATTAAATATGGACGGTTCCAGCGTGATCCAGAGTTGAGAGAGACCACCAAGCGGTGGATTGCACAGTACCTTTCAGTTGATGGTGAGGCTGCCGATTGAGTACTGGTGCCCAAGGGAAGTATCAAGAAGGCTAACCTCACCTTCCCAGCCAAGTTTTTGGGGTTACTAGTCCGACACTGCCTTTCCCCCACTCCAGTTGACAACATTGTCACTTGGGATCGTGCGGTACTGATGGCGGCGATGATTGCGGGGTTTGAGGTGGACTTCGCATGGCTACTACAGGCGGTGATGCACGAGAGGGCCTTCAAGTCCACTACTACTTACCCCTTCCCGTGCATGGTTTTTTCTTTGGGCAGGTTAGCAGGAGTGCCCGTATGGCACATTGATGTGCTCAAGACCCCGCCGTGCACAATAGATATCGGCCTCATTCGGGATGAGGACAATGAGTTGGCTCCCCACAGAGGGCCCCGTCCAGAGGTGCAGCTGTTTGGTGAGACCCTAGTGGCAACGGTAGAGCAAGCCCAAGCAGCTAACCCGGCTACATCTAAGCCTACCGACACCACTCCGGTTGAGTCTATCCCGGGTGGTAGCACCGTTTCGAGCTCCTCCCGATCGACTCCATCTACTACTCTGGTCCCACTTACTAGGGTCCAGAATCTTGAGGCCCAAATGGCCACACTTCTGCACCACATCCGGCCGTGGATGCAGAAATCTATTGCTGAGGCAAAGGAGTGCTTAGAGAGGAAGATGGCCCAGCACACTGAGCGGAAGGTCATGGAGGTCCACCAGTGCTTGGACGGTTTTGAGCTGCGGGTTCTTGCCCGACCAGCCCCTACAGTGGATGTGACGTCTCTCTAGGCTGTTGTGGCTAGTCTGCGAGCCGACTTAGATACTATACTAGAGGCTCGGGTGCCGGAGTCTGAGGCCCCTTCTGCAGAGCCTGCTGAGGACACGGTGATGGCGGCTTTGTTCGCCACTACTGATGTACCACCACCTCCACCACGAGAGCGTGCCAAGAGGCACCGGACTAGAGATGAGGATGAATCCTGGGCTCGGAAGAAGGAGCGCCATGAGTTGGAGGCTGCGAGGAGAGCCTCGCTGATTGATGAGGAGGCCCGCCAGTTGAGGGTTATGGAGTTGTCCGCTGGGGCGTGTAGTTCTAGAGTTGCAGAGGCTGAGAGGAGCACTACTGATGGTACTGTCATTGATGAGGACACTACTTATGGTGTCCCTACTATAGAGGGAGCGGGTTCCGGGGAACCAGACCCTCCAGCTTGTTGATCACCGGCGCTTTGCGCCTCAGGGTTGCTTCACCTACCACTCTATTTTATATACTTTTATGCATTGGGGGCAATTGCATATCATTTTTGTTGGGGGTGGGGTAAATGGAAAGAGAGTGCTAGGGTGAAGTCTGAGTAGCCCAACTCACGATCCTCTCTTGGGGTTTTCTTGCCTGTGTTCTTTTTCCCCAAGAGACTGGTTACTTTATTGTTGAACTGACATGTTGGTATCTTTTGTACATAGTATAGAAAATGGACTCTGAAGCATGATGGCTAAACAAAATGATATCTTAATTTAAAGAAAATGATGCGTGACTAGGCAAAGTAACTGATAAATATGTGGTTGTAAGCATGACATAGAAATAAACCACTTCATGACCCTAAATCTAAAACTCAAACTAGGTTTCTGATAATTTGGTAGAGTAATGAGATGTCAAGTGAGTGTGAGGAAAATTTGAATATTCCACCATTGGTACTAAGCTAGAACTTGCCTGGTTAGTCCTGCTAAAAGTAAGTCGTAATAGACAATTAGGAAAGGATCATAGGCCCTTGTTCAATATAGCCAATCTTTATCCTAAATAACAGAAAACTGAAAGAAATTAATCCCTTCTTGATCCAAATTATTTGAGCTTAAAATAGACCTTTCTTTTTCACCCCAACTGATTTTTTTTGGGAACAATGTGTTCTCCCTGGTCCCTCCTTGGACATGTGCACCTCAGCTTATGCCAACAACATAAGTTGAGGGTGGACAATGCAGCAAACAACCTTGTCGTGGCCCTGACCCAACTTTGGATATTGTGTACCTTGACTCATGGCAAAGCCATGAGTTGAGGGTAGATATTATGAGGAATGCCCCGGAAAGTGGGGTTGAAAGAATAAAGAGAGAGAGAATAAAAGAAAAGTGACTTAAGAAAAGTTGAAAAAAAGTGAAAAAGTTGAAAATTTGAAAATACAAGTAAAAAAAGAAAGAAAAAAAAGAAAAGAGTCACTTACGCAAAAGGAGAAAGAAGGGAGAATAGCAAGGGGAAAGAATGCAAGGAAATTAAGAAATAGGGCGGAATAAAATGATGAAAAGGTAGGACTCTTAGTCGTTATGTCAAGGAGGGCAATAAGTTACTATAAATACACCTAAATGTATTCAACCTGACCCCGAGCCTAAGTTACAAGCTAAGAAAGTCCTATCGTGATTCTAAGAGTCTATTATGGTGAACTTAAAGTAGTGAAAATAAGGGCAAGCTTATGGCAATAAGTATAAATGAGGTATGAAGTTGTTTTGAGAGTGAGTGTTGAAAAATAACCCTTATACTCAAATTGAAATCTTTGTGTGAAAAATGAGGATGTTGTTTTGATGTGAGGACACTAGTTGCAATACCGGAAAATTGGTACCTTGGTGAGAGAACAAAGAGGATAGGTGTCGGAGTGTGGTGAGTCTGTGTCATGTTCTGATCCGCATGAGCGAGCCTAATAGTGATAGCATGCATAAATCAATTTGAAAATAATCAGGATTGATAGCCAGAAGATTGCAAAAAGCAAAAATAAGGATACTCTTGTACAAAAATTTTGTGGTGAGTCATAGTGCGTCGCTTGAGGACAAACAACGAATTTAAGTTGAGGGTGTTGATGTACCGTGGTTACACGGTACTTTCAATGCTTTTTCCTTAAGTTTAGTGTGTGTCTAAATTATTTTTTTATTGGTTTTAATGTAGTTTTCTCTTTGTTTGTAGGAAATCTGTCCAAAAGGAGAACGTTGGAGTATTGTGCTGAAAATTGCAGAAGTGACGACCTACGGAGCCATCGACGGTCCATAGGTGGCCACCGTCGTCCGAAGAGTAAAGCTGCTAAATGAAGTTGGGGAATTCTGACTAAGTGTGGGGCTAAGGAGGCTCTCGATGGACCGTCATAGCCACGATGGACCATCCTGCACATCCGTCAAGGTTAACAGAAAGTAGCCCCAGTACCCATCTTCGAAAAGATTCTAAGAATGGAGGAACGGAAGCCATCGACGGACCGTCATAGCCACGACGGACTGTCCTGCATGTCCGTCGATGGTAACAGAAAGTGGGTGAAGAAAGCAGCAGAAAAAGAAGTTAAGTATGGGCAAATTTTGGGCAAATTTTCCTTAAATAGATTTCCCTCTTTTGTTAGGATTCTAGTATTATAAATACTTGTAAAAACCTCGTTTTTGGGGTTAGACTCTTGGATATTTTTAGTTTCATTGTTCTAAGTGTTGAATTTTGGGATTTTGGAAATTACTTTATTTTCCGGAATCGTTTGTTACAAGTTTTTGATTAATTCAAGTAATTTTCTGGATTTTCTTCAATCACATCAAAGTAAGTGCATAAATTCTTATCTAATATATGAATTGTGTGATTATGAACATGGGTAACTGAACTCCATAACTAGGGTTGTGGGAACCATGGGTAAATAACAAGGTAAAACCTAGCTAAAATAACAATTCTAGAT
Organism: Solanum lycopersicoides; assembly: GCA_022817965.1. Taxonomy (NCBI): domain Eukaryota; kingdom Viridiplantae; phylum Streptophyta; class Magnoliopsida; order Solanales; family Solanaceae; genus Solanum; species Solanum lycopersicoides. The sequence goes on along the minus strand of CM040626.1, from coordinate 41,292,698 downwards.
TAGTGTCTTGCATGTATTGATAATTCTTTCGTTTAGAAGTCTTTTTAACGAGTGCACATGTTAGAACTCGCCTTATTGCTACTTGCCGGACCAAGGAGGTAGATAATAAGAAAAGAATTATCAACATAGATTTAGTATACACTATCTAATAGGCTAGTGTCGATTGGTGCGAAGTAACAACTGAGCCAAACATCGATTATGATGCTTAATATGAGGTAAAGGTAAGGTTTAGTAAAGCATACACACGTAACCGTACCAAGGTGCGGAGTGAAATTTCCTACTTGCCGGACCAAGGAATTAGGCATACATAACTTACCACTTTGCATGCAAGATATTAGGAAAGGATTGTTATACTTAGAATTACCGAGTTATGAACCTATGGGGAACACTTAAGCCCTAGTTACTTTCATTACTTGATAAAAATCAAATCTTTGAACTCGTCACTTATTTACTTAGAAATATCTAATTACATTTGTTATTTAAAACCCCCTTTTTGTTATTTGTTTTCGAAAAGGACTTGACTATAAGTCTAAATCATTTTCCTCGTGGGATCGACCCCAACCTCATAGTTGGGTTCTTTACTTGATACGACCGCTTATACTTCTTTTTGAGAAGTAAATTTGAGCGTATCACCTTAACCGACATAGAACATGTTGAGATACAAGGAATCCTGTGTTAAGTACCTCACCCAAAAGAGACGTCCGACTTTCCTATGGTAGAACTAAAAGTATGAGCTTTTAGGAGGATCAACTAGCTAAAGACCTATATGAGAACATAGTTATGGGATAGTGTGAATGATCCTATAAACCCCAAACCTACTTAATTGACGGGGGACCTTCACTCTCATGAGCTTACTATAGATCGCGCGACCTATTATATTGACGGGAGAGCCTATAGCTCATATTAAATATCTGCTCGGTGGTAAGCATACTTTCCCAAAATTTACATAGTTAGTCTTGAATTGTATTTATAGGTGTGAAGGAGTATCTTACCCTTCATTCAATACAAATCACAAAATAGATCACGGATTGAATTAAGTGATAATGGACTTTCAACCATAAAATCATTAATATGTGAGTAAACCATTCACATCATGTTCATAGTGTTTCATGAGAATATCCTTTAAACTAACACAACAACATTATCATAATCCTAGACATTTCATGCGTAGTCATTTGTAATGGTAAGGGGAGAATGATCTTTAAATAGTAAAACAATTAGACAATAGTGATAGGATCTTCACTTTCTAAGTGAATCATAAGAGCATACACAATTCTCATCAACATGTACAAACCCTGATAATCATCCCTTCAAGGCTATGAATAAAACTCAACACAAATATCTACAATTACTACATTAGATAAGGGAATATCATGATTCATTAACTCAATCAATATAGATATAATGAATTGACATGCTTGTATAATCAATCAACCCACATCATGATTTCATAACTTAATATTATGGGGGATTTATGGGTTCTTCGGGGAATTTCATCATATATCAATTATTGAACATCAATTCAATCATAATCAATCATAATTCAACAATTGAAAACATTTTGAAAGAGAACCGATGAATTTGATTGAAACCCTAGATTATTGGGAAAATATGAAGCATTGAAATAATGTTTAGATGAAAATACACCATACCTTTTGAATATTTAGTGGTGAAATTACACAGAAAAGGCTGCTCCTTGAACCGTAAACTTGACCTTGTTCTTGTTCGTCAGTGGAGTTTCTAGAGAGAAAATATTTTTTTAGAGGAGGTGGTTATTATTTTGGGTTTTGAAATTATGAAGCTTAAGGGGGTAGTTAATTGTTTAAAAGGTCTTAAATATGTTTAATTAATCAATATAAGATGAAAACAAACTTTACTAATCACCCTTAGAATTTACCGTCTTGGGCCGAGACTAGACTGATTTTGGGGGTGACTCACGATTTGATGACCTACGGATCGTTGGTGGATCAACTGACCATCCTGCAGGTACTAAGGTCGGTTAAGACAGTGGAAAATTGAGGGAAGGTCCATCATTGAAATGCGAACCACACATATAGGGTATGGGTCTACCCACAGACAATGGGTGCCCATTTTGTAAGTCACTTCTTCTTGAAAGCTTTTTGGCATCCACCAAGGTCCTCCTCAAGGACCCTTGATTGGTCCTTGGGGGGGGGGGGTTCATGCCTGGACGTTTACATTCTAGAAATATCGTCCTAATTAAGGGGGTTATTTTACGACTCTAATATTTACGTTCAATCCTATTTAGGCTCCTAGTTTACATATTAGGCTATAACTTTGTTTATAAATTTTCTAGAGTGTTTCAGGCACGACATTAGATTTCAACATTTTGTAGGTTTCATCCACGGTAGCCAACCATGGCCCATTTCTTGAACCACGGACCAGAGGTAGGTCCGCTGATTGGTAACTCAAAATTTTCTATGTAACGACCCGCAAGTAAACCCTAGAAGAAGGGAGCACTCTTGAGTCATCACAACACGTACTTGACCCATCGGAGGTCTTGTACTAGCTCTTAGCTATCATTCATTACATAAGACATGAAAAGTAGTGCGGAATTGACACTTTTCACTACATTAATAATAATAATAAGGATATATCTTTCATAAAATTACTAAAGAGTAAGTCTCATCGTCACAAGCCAACTTAAAGACACAACCTAACTATCATTTGGACATAGAAAGAAAATACATAATAAGTCTTATACAAGTCTTAATAGAAGGAACTAATGAAACATAGACTATGTTCTCGAATATATGAGGACATACCGAGTCTTGAGAGAGTCGATTCCCAATCTTTGCCTCCTACACTTCCACTTGCCTCCAACGTATACTTATAGAGTATAGAAAAGTATGGGGTTAGTACAAACATTGTACTAACTATAGCATAATGCAAAAACATGCAAAAGAGGACATTTTAGTAGAAATACGGTTTTATGCTAAGTAAGTGAAACCTTCATTAATATAGAAGTAAAAAAAAATATAAATCATCATTTAACACATAAAATATAACTTCCATAATTTTAGTACCAAAAAGCACATTACAGTGAACTCAAGCAACTTTACAGTAAACTCATTTTCTTTTGAAGTTTCCCTAACCAAGGTTATATACTAAGGCTCACTAAGGTGAGACATGAAGGAACCTCCCATACAATCCCTTCTATACACACCTAAGTGATTATCAAGACTACCCATTATAGGCTTACTTCGCACAGGTAACAGGTCCACATTCCTATAACAAGACATTAGAGAAACATACTTGCATTAAAGAACTTCATATAAGTGCCCTTCTCAAAGTGGATTTCAAAGTTACACTAAGTGCAATGTGAAAGTAGCATCCCACACTACTCCCACAAAGTGATCCTTGAGGATTACATTAGCTTAGTCACACCACATTCATCCTTCATAAACTTCATCATACATGAGATAACTTTAACATACTTTCTTAACATTAGACATTAAGTCACATAACTTCATTTTCCTTACATAATGACCCATTCATACATGACATATTAAGACACAACAAGACTCCCCTTTCAACTGCCTACTCGTGCAATGGATATATTGCGTTCCATACCACCACCTACCTTCACTAGTACACTCTTTACGAACTTAGTTCATTACAATCTTTTGTGGGGGATATATTTAACCGACATAGACCATTAGAGCTAGACATGGAATCCCAACATTAACCCCTATTGGATGAGGGATCCCCACTTGCCTAGGGTAGGGTCAGTCTTTTAGACTTTACATGGATTCTCCAATAGCTACACACCTATGCGGGCGCATAGTTAAGGGATAAAGAGGTTGATTAAGTAACACATTCTGTACTAACGAGGAGTACTCATCTCAAGAGGTACATTGGCTACAACATCTAAACTCACGAAGTGTAACCACCCCTTCTTCAAATCCTCTCGTTGCTAAGAATAACTCCCCCACTGAGTCCTAAACATTCATTACTAAAGGTTAAGGAATAACTATTGGACACCACATCTCAAATCACGAAGGGTATCCATCCTCAAACCTATCTTAGAAAGCTCTTGGGAATAGTGAGGTTGCTACTAAACACTTCATCCCAACTCACGAATAGTGTCCACACCAAAACTCCCCTTTTTCTTACTATAGGAATAGTTGGGGTGGTGTAGACACTTCATCTCTACTCATGAAGAGTGTCCACCCTTAAATTACCAATTTACATTCATTAACTTCATTCATTCATTCAAGTGTATGTGTACATGTGAGCACACCTTTCATATAATCATTACTTTCAAAACATTGACTTCTAAACATGCTTACATCTTTATTCATCTCATCTAACACACTAGCATACTTCACATAAACATGTACTTCACTTAGACATAGTCTCTACAAAACATACATTTCAAGCTTCATAAAGCAAATCAACAAGAACATCATCATTATCACATTACATAACATACTATGCCTTCGTGGCCATACTCGCATTACAGATGTAAATACATATTCATATACTTCAAGTAAACACTGCAATCAAAGGTGGACCGTACCACTCAAGAACATTTCAATGGAAACTAAGCAAGATAGAACATCTTACACTTCATCAAAGCTTTCATCACCTTTGATAAATTTCTCCAATGACTCATCATAAAATAGAATTTAGGGCAGTAGCTAAACATAATATAACATAAAGATATTCAACTCTAACAATTTCTAACAGTATCTAGATATATACACTAAACCGACTTAACAAGCTAAATGTTAAAAATATGCATAAGCATCGGTTCATTGGTGTTTTGACATTAAAATCCTCAACTAATACAAAAAAACAACATATTTCTATCATTAAAACTTTTTCGTGTAAAGACCCATGCTTAGAGTCAAAAGTAGAAGGAGTTGGAGTTAGAAAATCCTTTTTTGAAATATCTTAAGAATGGACTCCTTGAATGAAATAAAGTTTAAGGATGACAACTATACCTTAATATGAAGAAACTACGAGATTTGGAGAATAAATCGTCCAAAACCTTCAACCATAGCTCATCCTTGAGTTCTAGATTCAACAAAGTTTGGGAGAGCTTTTGGGAGAGAAGAACTCTTTGAGACTTCAGAAATTTTGATTTCCAATTGAGTGTTTGGGGTTTTTAGTTGGGGAATGGGTTTATAATGACCTAAAATCGATGTACAACACACCCCAAAAATACTCAAAACACCCCTACATTAAAAGGACCCTTTTAGACTAGTCAAACTTCACTTAAATTTTTGGAATTATCGTCGGAAAACAAGTCTGCGACGCGGAGATGCTCCACCAAGATTTATAAAATTAAATTTCAATAAAAGGGAGTCCGCGACGTGACCGCATCGCAGACCAAGATTTTGGTTTAAGCTGGCCCAAGTCCGCGAACCGCTTGTGTTTCATCAAGTGCAAAACTTTGTTGCCTTGGGCAGCTTGCTTTGCCTAAGGTGTGGTCCCTTCGTGGACCCCTAGGGCGATCCTTGGGAGTTTGGACCTGGACATTTTGACCATCTATTCTTCATTTTAGCTATTTAAAGTCTTTTTAGAAGTTTTCGACCTCATACATCACATAAAAACACATACAACATAGAATGACATACTCGCGTACGCACAAGGCTAGTTTCCGAACGTCTTAATTGTCCCTTGACGTTTGACTCCCAAACTTCACGAAATAACTTCTAATGATAAAATTTATCATTTTAAACATAATTAATTCATAATACACATGCGAAGCTCTAGTTAGACCTATTTCATTACGAGGGTATCATAACCTCTCAAGTAGGTTGAGGGCTCGACATAATTTGACCTTCTTAGCAATGTTCAAGGTCTCATGTCATTCATACATACAAGACTAAGAGGCTTTAGCATCCTAAGTTAAGACATCTAATATACACATTCCATAGGTATCAAGTAAGGGGCACAAGTCTACCAAACACGACACACACATACTTTATTTTATCACATATAACATATCATTATAGAAGCACATAGGCATAACCAACATCATCAATCGGTCACCATATACACTACTATAACATCATCAATATAACCACTATAAAACTCATATTATCAAGTAGGATGAATCATGCATCAACTCTAAGACTACACACATAAATACATCGTCATAGTCTAACATGATCCCCTAACAACATCAATAGAAGAACACATACTTTCATCTTATCAAAAGTAGATAGATATGATCATACTTCACATAAATCAACTACACAACAATCATAATATATCAAGTAGTTGCCGACAAGGACATAATCATCATAATACATAATGTAACGCCGACAAGGCCACACCATTCACAATTATAACACATAACACCTTCACCATAAGTAGACCATACGAATCACAACATATTTCAAGATATACATTACATAAAATAAAGAGAATTACGATAACGTACCACCAATCCATTCTCACCACTTCAATCCCTAGCCAAATCATCCAACACTATACAAAAAGGCCCTTACCCATGGCCATGATCATCATTTCAATACAAAAATCATAATACTGAATGAATCTAGGTAAATTCAATATAGATTTATCAATCTAAGACATCCTATACATCAATACAATACAATTCTTACAACATTTATGTCACATCTAGGGAGCACCCCGTAGAAGTTACATGGCGTACTTGACCTCTCGGAGGTCTTGTACAAGCCCATAGTCATCATTCATCTCATTATCATAGGTAAACTTAGCGAAAAATTTAAAACTTTTCATAGCACATCATATGCAAAGATTTTACTTTCAGTATATATCTATATCTATATCTATATCTATCTATCTATCTATATATATATATATATATATATATATATATATATATATATATATATATATATATATATAAATCATAATACATAGATAGACTGTAAATCTCTTTTCCATCTTAGACTCAACATCTTTAGAGTACATTAGGGACACAACCCTTATGGTATAATTCATAACTATACAATTTATAAGACTTTACACTAAGCTAAACATTAGGACATCCTTGGACTTAAGGATTCCTTTCCTTGAGCTTGGGAATCACATATCAAGCTCCTCAATTATAGAGACATCCTTTAAGCATCCATAACCTACACTTTGTGTAAAAAGTAGAGAAACATGGTATTAGTACAAGAATGCACTAAGTATGACAACTATACTAAAATATGCATTTAAAGGGCACATTTTTCTTTAAATCATACTTCATGCCTTTTTGTGAAAACTTCATAAAACTTTGATACAATAGCATTTATATCAATCACATACTTCATATAGACATATTCAAAGGTCAAAAATCATAGAGAATTGTCACAACCGGGGAGCACCCATGAAAAGTAACATGGCGTACTTGATGTCACATCCGGGGAACACCCCCTAGACGTAACCGTCGTCATCGTCCTCTTTGAGGACTAAGACTAGCCTGTTAGAATACATCATTACACTCATAGGTTAAAAATGAGGAAAATTTAAAACTTTTTATTCTACATTTAGGTTTACATTAACCTCTACATACACATAATATATTCATATCGAGTATACATAGACCCTTCATATAAGGAGATTACATAGTCTTCTACTTTTATTATACATATATAGTATAAGATAGTCTCATAAGAAGTCTATAACATTGTCTCATATTAAAACATCTGGATAAGAATATCACAATTTGGGCGCTGCCCTTACATAAACAATTATAGCCACATATAGGCTTTACAATTATAGTACCAAAATGAAAGAGAATGAACAAAGTGTCTTTAAGACTAAACAACATCCAATAGGTAGATAATAGCATCCTCCTCGGAAAGTGAGGACCTACCGAACTTGGAAGATAAGAATCCAAGTTGTTTTCAAAGCCTTCCCTAATATTAATGGCCGAATACTACATTTGTAGTAAACATCAAACATGGGTTAGTTCACACCTGTACTTGGTATGGGTATATGCACATAAAACAAGTGAAATCGTGCTAAAAAGGACATTTTATCAAAAACCATGCTAAAGTACTTAGAAAAAGCCTTATGCACAATCAATAACCCATATATGCCAATAATCACATAATCCATAAGTCAAACTCATGTAAAACACAAGACCAACATCAACAAGTAATAGTCAAGTCAACATATACAGGAGTTCATAACATAATAATATAAGCAAGACCCTTACTCACAACCCACCATTTAGCTTACAAGTGCAATGACCAAGCAAAGCCCCATAACCTTACTCAATCAAGCAAACCAAACAAAGGATCACAAGTAATGCCCAACTCGAAATAACATAGCATCAATAGTAGTAATCATCATATTTAGCAATATAGACCAATAGCATGTTCATCAATTAAACTAATATCATAAAGGATCATCAACATGTAAAGTCAACATAAGCATAATATTTACGTTATAAGAATATTATATCATAAGAACATCCTTCTAGGACTTCCCTCAAAGCCAACTAGTTCAATGCCTAGGTAGAGTCCCATACCCCTACCTAGACTAATCCAACCTCTCAAGTCACCCTATCTAGAATTCACATCATTACTTCATTTAATTTTCGGGAAAATTTGCCTTAACCGACATATACCACAAAAACTAAACGTGGAATCCGGTGTTGTAAAACCTTAAACCGATGGAAGGTGGTCTACCGGCCAAAGTAGAGCCAAACATAAACGTAGTTTTCTAGGTGGATCCACTAGCTAGTCTTCCTATGGTAGCAACATAGTTCTAGAACTAGGAGATATGTATGAACCCTCTACATCCCTATGGCATTTGGATCCTCATCTCATAGGATTCCATTGGGTGAGTGTCCCTCATAGGGGAGTCAACACTTCATATAGAACTATAGGGTGAACCTCCCTCTATGGGAAGTCAACATCTCACATTGTCAAGTTCATTCTGTGCTAAGCTAAGTCCGTTTCCAAATGTCTTTCTTTAACAATCATCGCTTAGTTTAGGTCATAGGGTCTATCCCTTGTATAATCATAGCCATTTAGCTCAATAGGGATTGCATGAGAATATCCTTTCATGGTAACCCTCACATGTGAGATTAGCATATCATCATCATCATTTCATAACAAGGCATATAGGCAAGTCATCACCAACCTTATATCATTTCATCTTAAGCATAATTTCACAATCACATAGTCAAGACATTTTCATTCAACATCATACCAACACCTATGTAGGCTATTTAGAAAGTATACTTCAATTGAACTACATCACCAACCACAAGCCATCATACTGAAAGTAAAGGTTAGGATCATGAAGACTTACCAAATCTCCTTTAAAAGCCATCATCATGGTCTTACAATCAACCAAGCAATTACATCAAATAATAGGTGTAGTAACATCAAACAATAGTAATTAACACAAGAACTAGGTCAATTCCATCATGACTATCCCAATTAACATCAACTCATATCCTAAGGTTAGGGAAATTAGGGTTCATCATGAATTCATCAAAAAATAGATCCAATCCCAACAATACATTACCCTATTCAATCCATACATGAATTAGAATAGATAAAACAAGTCTAATGATCAAATCATTCTTCAATTCCCATCATTTCATGACCAAGATCTAAGATTTGGGGAATTTGGGGATGGGAACATGATCAACATGAAACTGCATCAATTAGCAACAATTAATCAACAATCTATACTCAATTAGTCATAGGAAATCACAATTTATCATCAAAATGAAGTTTAGAAGAAAACCCATTAGAATTGGAAAACCCCATGGAATTGGGTATTTTGAAATCAACTTTGAGAGGACCTCTTGGGGAAAGAAATACTGAATGTGAAGAAACCATACCTTATTGAAGCTCAATCCAAAAAATTGAAGTGAAATCCTAGAGAAATTGACCTTCTTCTTCAAGCTTTCTTCCTTCTTCAATGGAGGAATTATGGAGAGACAAAATAGAGATAGGTGAGAGATTTTGGGTTTTGTTTGGGGAATTGGGTTTGGGTGAGTGAAAAATGAATTTAAAATGAACCTTAGGCTAGATATAATCACCCCCTAAATTACCCAAAACACCCCTCACTTAAATGGATCGTTTTGTGAAGTCAAAATGTCAAAATACGATTTTACCGGATCTGGGAAGTGGCTCCACGTCGCGGGGCCAACACACATTTTATTTTCCAAAAATAATTTGAGGTAGTGAGGTCTGTGTGGGCTGCGCGTCACACAGCAACCCACTGATTCTAGACTTTCGCAGGCTCCTTTAGCATCCTGCCCACCCATGTTGGGGTCCTCCTCAATGATACTTCGGGTGGTCCTTGGGGCATCGTTATTGGAAATTTAGACCCTCTATACTAAATTATACCTAACCAAAGTTTTTAAAAAGTTTTAGACTTTATTTGACCCTTCGAAACCATCCCCAAACATAGCGACGTCAACTAGTTCAATTAAGCTAGTTTCCGAACGTCGTGGACGTTCTTTGACGTCTTGGATCTAAAACTTCTTGGATGACTTATATACATTCATTTAGGTCTTAAAACAGTATTTAAACCTTTAAACACTTATGTTAGGCTCTAGATTAGGTCTTGATTTTTCGTAGTGTTACACTTGACCTCTCGGAGGTCTTATACAAGCCCATAGTCATCATTCATCGCATTGTCATAGGTAAATTTAGTGGAAAATTTAAACCTTTTCATAGCACATCATATTCTAGAACATCACTTCCATTATATAAAAATATAAGTCATAATACATAGTTAGACTCTAAGTCTCTTTTGCCATCTTAGACTCAACATCATAGAATATATTAGGGACACGACCCTTTAACATCATAACTGTCACGACCGGAATCTAGACCCCAGACGAGACCGGCGTCGTTGACCTCTCAGAGGTCGTAGAGAAGCCTACTTACGTTATTCTTACTTCATCTAGGTTAATTTTAGCGGAAAATTTGAACTTTTTGTTTTCTTATTTCATGCTAAACATTTTAAACTTAACATCATGGGCGTTCACAAATCAACCATCTAATATAGAGATAATCAAATGAAAGAAACAGTGCAATACTGTAATAAATGTATAATTGCCAAAATGGCACCAATACAGTGCTTGAAATAAAAACAGAAAGAAACGCTAGTAGAACATGCTCCACTAGCTAAAGCCTATATCTAATCTAGATAGTAAAGGTAGACATCCTCGAAAGCATGACGGCCTACCAAGTCCGGATGAAAGCTCCACGTCCGGATAGCTGCAACGTCATGCCATGAGAGTAACATGCATCATCATACTTATCATATTGCACACAGCACATAACATCTTACACACAGCACATATCATATTGCATATAGCACATAACATCTTTTATAATATTCATTCATATGCCATGAGACCTTGGAATCATGGCCTTGACATTAAGACTTTCCAAAATGAGGGCTCAACATATGGGACCTCAACTAGGGAGTCTTCATTAGCAAACACAGAGTCTGCTTCATTCATTCATACGTACTTCATTTCATTTCGTTCATAGGCTAGTGTGAACACCAGCTATACTTAGGATGTAGTTTAAGACTTTCATCGGGTTTGCTGTGCAATGATCAAGAATAACCTAGTGTCATTACTTGAGTCTAGCTCACCTCTTGATTATCCTATCCTAACACCTTTGGTATCGTTCATTTTATTATGTGCATCATTTGAGGCTGGCCTTATTCATTCATTGGAATTTTAACCTTAACCGACATAGATAATGTGAGCATCATGAAATCCAGTGTGTAATCCCCACACCTAAAAGAGGTGGAATCACCGGCCAAAGTGAACCAAAACATGCTAGCGTATATAGGGAGTCGAACCCTGCTAGATCCCTATATTGGCAGTATAGGTTCAAAGACTAGGAGATATAAGGAGACCCATACCCGGCATGCCGGACAGTCTCATCTCATGAGAGTTACGTGAACCTCCGTCCTTCCCGAAGGAAGGCATCACCGCTCATAGCTAGCCTATCGATGCTCAGTATAAAGTTCCATTACATTCAACTCATACATCATGGAAGCTGGCTTCTAGCATGAGGACATCATAGCTCATTAGATGATTTCACATCTCATCACTAGTATTAAGTATGCATTAACTTCAATACTTTTATTAGAGTGTTCATAGAGACTGGTCTCTTCATTTGCTTTACACTCTCATAGGTGAGTACGTTTTGGTAATATTTACTTAGGCTCATTTGAGATTGCTCTCATCTTTCACATTAGCCTCTTATCATATTTTCACCTCATTAATTAACTTTAACACATTTGCTTTTCATAATTACTCACCCCTTCACGTGAATGTTCATTTCATCATATGTCAATGCACTTGGCCATTTAGTGTGTTTCACACTCTTGCTTAACCTTTCTAGGGTTACATTATTTTATCACATACATCTTATGCTCACCTACTTTTAAACGTATGCTAGTGATTCATGTTTACCCAAGATTATGTGGTACAAGACTTATGCATCTTGTAGATATGCCAAGATATTGATTTCGATCTTTAGAGGCAACATTCATTAAATATTTACATACGTATGACTTATGTGTCAATACGGAATTGGGCAAGGGAACCCTATTTTGAATCTCTTGGATAACACTTAATCTTATTTTAAACTTGATAATTGCATTTTTCAGATTTGGGGGACCCTATTTCGATCCCCATCAACCCCATAATATTTCCTTTCTTTTTCTCCTCTCCTTTTTTGTGTAAGTCAAGGAGGTTGTGGGTTCAATCCCCCACAAGATCATTATTTTTCTTGTAATTTATCTCTTAACTTTCTCACCTATCCAAGAGGTTGTGGGTTCAATCCCCACTCTCCACATTTATTTTCTCCTTTATTTTTCTCCTAACTCTCTCATCTATTCAAGAGGTTGGGGGTTCAATCCCCACTCTCCACATTTATTTTCTCCTTTATTTTTCTCCTAACTTTCTCATCTATTCAAGAGGTTGGGGGTTCAATCCCCACTCTCCACATTTATTTTCTCCATTATTTTTCTCTTCACTCTCTTGTTTAACCGAGAGGTTGTGGGTTCAAATCCCACTCCTCTCATTTCTTTATTTCTGTTTTAGGTTTAGGAGAGTCGACTAACGGCACTCGGGTTCGAATCCCGTGTGCTCACTCCTTTTTATGTTAATTAATTAAAATATGCCTTAGTGAAATATTATCATTTTCAGTCAAGGGCACCCAAGTTCAATTCCCCTTAACCCCATTTCCTCATTTACGTGTTTACTGATTTTTTTGTGTGAGGTCTCGGGTTCAATCCCTAGTGGCCTCACCTATTTTACACTCATTTAAAAATTTCAGATTGCTCATCCTTGTTTGGCCGAAACTAAACTTATAAAATGCTGGAAATTTGGTCATGTTTTTCAGATCCTTTTTATTAACATTTGTACGTTAGTTCTTAGGGAAATTCATGTATCATTTAGTATGTTTTTAGGTGTAGTTTGGTAGTTACATTTAGCTAAGAGTTTTCCACTCTAATCAGCCACATTACACCTCATATGAACATGATTTATACAAGTTTGTGCACGTCAAATACAACCATAAAACATGTCATTTTCGAACTTCAAACCAAAAATACATGTCATGACTTACACATTGCACACATATAATTTTTCACATAATTTCGGAAGACATAAATTATCAGTCATACAATTCCGAACACAGTTTCATGAACATATTCATCACAAACATCACATTACACGCCTAATCTACCAGCAACCATACCAACCTAAGATCATTAGGAGCTAGTGACAGGGAACATGTAATGGGGAACAACCCTAGTTTTCGGAGTAGATTCATCTGAGACTTCAGGGTCTCTTGGGAAAGGGACCAAGAGTAACAAAACCCATACCTGATTTTAATGTTCAACACTTGAACTTGCTGCCCAGAAACCACCACCAATTCACGTCCACCAACAAATCTCACACCATATCCGACTAGAAATTTCGTTAACTTTTCGTTTCTTAGATTAACTTGGTCGATTGTATTTTTGTAAGTTCTTCAAGTGTGAAGAAATTTTGTTTTGTTTTCTACTTTGTAAAGTGAAGAGAAAAACGTGAAGTTGAGAGAGAAGCAGACGTGAGAAATAGATAGATAGGCGTGAGAGAGAGAGAGAGATGTGAGGTAGTGTTCTCTTAGAACTAGGACTTTTAGTCAAGACTTAGTCAAATAAAATATCTTAATTAATAATTAAAATCTTATTTTCCTTTTTCTTAAATCATCTATTAAATATTAATAAATTAAATTAATTTACCAATTTAAATAAGACAAATTAAATCATTGATGCCACCTAGGTTCGAACCCGGGTGGAGCAAGATTTTTGCTAAAAGGGCAATTTCGGCTCTCTCTACCCAAAATAACCCTCCACCTTATTAATTAAATAATTAATTACATATTTAGGGTAATTACGATACTACCCTTAGCCTGGAAAGACCATTTTACCCCTAGACCCTCCAAACTTAAGATTTCCTCTTTTTAAGTCCGATGAAGACTCATCCGAGTAAATCTTCATATTCGGGAGCCCAACATGGATGGACCCAACATTTCCTAGCTCAACTAACTCCCCAAGTTAGTTGGCTTGGATGTCGCAAGGGTTCAGAAGTCTCGTTCTACGCGCATCAATCCGTGTGAACCCGGTCTAATCGTAGGCATTCTAGACACATTAAGCATTACTTAGCATATCCATTTTTAGGTTTGTTACAATAACATAATATTTAAGCTATTACAATACATTGAATATAAACTTGACATAGGAAATCCTTGGAACATAAGGATTCCTTTCCTAGATCTTGGGAATCACATATGAAGCTCTTGACCTTAGAGAAATCCTCTAAGCATCCATGTCACATTCGGGTAGCACCCCCTAGATGTAACCGGCGGCGTCCTCTTTGAGGACTAAGACTAGCCTCTTAGCATACATCATTACATTCAAAGGTTAAAAATGCGGAAAAATTTAAATTTTTTTTTGTACTTCTACATTGAGGTTTACATAGAGCTCTACATACACATAATATATTCATATCGAGTATACATAGACCCTTTGTATAGAAAGATTACATAGTCTTCTACTTTTATTGCACATAAGTATATATATAAGATAGAACATAGTCTTTAAAGAGTGTTGCATCTCATAACCATCTAACAAGATTATAGCAATTTGGGCATAGCTTATACATCAATGTAAAAGATCCACATATAGGCTATACAAATCGTACTCAATGAAAAGAGAAAGAACATAAGAGTCTTTCAACTAAAACAACTTCATAAGTTTGATATTGGCATCGCACTCGGAAAGTGAGGACCTACCCACTTGGATGATTGAGAAATTCCAAGTCTTCTTCAAAATCGTCTCAATGATCCCTCAACGACCGGAACCTAAAATGTTGGGGAAAAGGAAGAAAATGGGGTTAGTCCACCACTTATACTAAGTATGAGACCATATGCACATATAAGATCAAATCATGCTAAAAAGGGGACATTTCGTTAAAACACACTATTTTACCTTTTGAAAGCCTTATGCATAATCAAGCAAATCATACCAATCAACAAGACATATTCATTAAGTCCAAGCATGTTCATCACAAGAATAACAATACTGAGTCTAGTCAAATCAACATGCATATTACCTATTTGTACACATAGTTAAATTAAGACAATTACCCATGAACACTCATTGAGTCAACAAGTGCAATGGCTAAACAAAGCCCCATAACCTTACTCAATCAAGTAACTCAACAATAACCATGACCAATATCCAACTTTACATGACACTTCATTTAGGAATACATATCATCATATTTTACCAATAGAAACCAAATACATATTCATAAGAACAACCAATATCTCATAATTTCATTTACATATAAGATCATTATATACATATCATTTACATTTATAAGCATATACATACATAAAAACATCCTTCTAAGACTTCCCTCATGGCTAACTAGTGCAATGTATAGGTAGAGTCCCATACTCCTACGTAGCCTAAGCCAAACATCTTAGGTCATCCTAGTTAGAGTTCATTCAGTACTTCATTTTACCTTTTGGGAACATATTTCCTTAACTGACATAGACCAAATGAGATAATATGGAATCCGGTGTCATGGAACTCTACACCGAAAGAAGGTGGACTACTTGCCAAAGTAGTACCTAAAACATGAACATAGAAACTACGTGGATCCTCTAGCTAGTATTCCTATGTGGGCAACATAGTTCAAGAACTAGTAGATATAATTGGGACCCTCTTTATGCTACATGCATTATAGCATGCAATCTCAAGAGTACATTAGTGATCGTACCTTTCCTATGTGGGAAGGGACAGTCCTCACTCTAGTTCACTCGGTTCTAAGCTAGAGTCCCTTTTTGAAATGTCTTTATGTCTTTATTAACAATGATAGCTTAGTTTAGGTAATAGGGTATAATCCTTGTATACTCATCATAAGCATATCTAAATAATAATTTGCATGAGTATAAGTCCTTTCATTGCAATTCATATAAGTGAGGTTAACACATTTACATCATCATTCATAATAACGTACATTGGTAGTCATTACCATCTTTATAACATTTACATCTTATTCAACCTCACAACCATTGTCAAAAAATTTCAATTCAACATCATACCAACCCTATCAATCCTAATACGAAGTATACTTCAATGGAACATGATAACTCAATCTCAAGTAACCACAATTGAAGTAAAGAATAGGGATTACATGACTTACCAAGTCTCCTTCATAATTCATCTGCAAGGTCTTACCATCAACCCTTAACTCAACCCAATAGGGGATTAATATCATCACATCACAATAACAAATAGAATAACAACGCCAATTTCATGACTATATCACAATTCATCACTAGTTCATACCTTAAGGTAAGAGACTTAGGTCATATACACAACATGTTTCATAACCTAGATCAACTACCCAAGAACTAGCATGATAGGCCTATAATTCATCTTAATTTATTCATAATTGATACAATAACATCATAGAATGGTAATTTAATCAATAACCAAGTCAATTGAACCAACATTGCACAATTCATATTAAGATCATAACCTTGGGTTAAGGGAAATAGGTCATCTTCTACAAACTAGACCAATACATCAAGAGAGAACAAAATTAAGTTAAAATACATGTTAATATACTCATAATATCCAAAAGAAATCATAAACAAAGTAATTCATGACATCAATCTCGTATTAGATAAAAACCCAGTTGGAAACTTCACTTTTGAAATCACTTTGATGGAGCCCTTTGAGGAAAGAGGTCTCAAAGGTGAAATAGATACCATACCTTAATGTTTGATTAAGAATTTATGGATAGATTGTTCCTTTACAGACCTTAAACCCTCCCCTAGCTTGGTCTTCAATGGAGTTCTTCAACTAGAGAGAGAAAGAAGAGAGAAGGAAGAGAATTTGGGTTGTGAGTTACGAGAGCTATTGGTTTGTCTAATGGGGTTGGGGTCTTTTTATGGGGTGTTAATTAACTTAATTAGACTCTCCTTAAACCCCAACTAACGAGATAACCCCTTAATTAATTAATTGGAACTAACTAAAACGTGCAGGAAATTAGACCCCTCAAAGATGAGACCCCGATCGACGGTCTGTCTGTGAGACGACGTCCACTGCACCTTCCGTCCTGTTCGTCTGTCGTTTTGGTCTCAGACTGGTACAAAACCAGTATTGGGGAAAATATCTAAGTGTTCATCGATGAGGAAATCGCCGCCGCCATCGATTGACACATGGATCGTCGACTGCAAGTCGTTGGTCACACTGCCGAGGTAGTCTTTGTCCCCAAAAAGAACGGGTCCTCCTCAAGGCCCTTGGTTGGTCCTTGGGGTGTCGTACCCATACGTTTAGACCATGAATCAGCTTAAACACATGTTAGACACCCTTCCACCAATTTTCATGAATTTCTGACTCCTAAAAGCTAGTCAAATAGGCTAAGGCACTCTAGTAGCTCCTTGAAGTAGTTTCCGAATGTCATGGACGTTCTTGGACGTTTTGGTTTTTAGACTTCCTCAATGACTTATATTAATTCAAATGGACCTTAAAACAGTGTCTAGACCTTATGACACTTTTTGTATGATGGTAGAGATGGTAGAGAAGAATGGTGTCAGTACAAGAATACAGTAGGTATGGCAACCATGCAAAACATGCATTAAAAAGGGACATTTTACTTTGAAACCATGCATCATGCCTTTTTGTGAAACTCTCGTAAAACCTTGATACAATAGCATTTATTCCATTTACGTATTTCATATAGGCATATACAATAGTCACACATCATATAAAACCACACATTGCATTTAAGTCATATAAGTTACCACTTTACAGTAAACACCTTTACAATTACAGTGAACCTATTTCATTTTATAGTGAACTCTTTCCTTTTATTTTAACTCCTTATCTTCCCAAGTAACCCTATAGTGATGCTTGGTGCAATGTATAGACAATGTCCCATAACACTATCCACACTCAACCATCACTTTAAGGCCACTAGGGAATCATGCATACAAACTTCATTAACCCACACATGCATTCATAGAAGTATTTCATATAATAAGATACCTAACTAACATTTGACCCAACATACTTTAGGGACAACATAGAAGGACTCATTACAAGACCATATACAAGTCAATACTTCTAACATAATCATAGCAAGGCAATAGTCACATTAACACACTTGGACTTCACCTCATAAGAACCACATTGACCCATACTCATAATCCCTTGCTAAGTCTACTTGTGCGATGTACATGTGAAGTCCCATAACCTCACACATACTAAGTAAACCTAAAAAGAGACTACAAGCCTTAACATGTCCTTCTTACATCAACAAAACAAGCATAGACAACCTTCTTCATGTCAAGCAAGACTTCATCATATAGTCAATAAGACTCATACTATGCATATAAGGACACATTATATAGATTCATACCATGCATATCATCACAACAAGTAGACAACACTACAATGTAATGTCTAAGGAACATAAACATAATCATATACATTAGAACACCTTCCTAGAAATCCCTTCAAGAGCTACTTGTGCAATGCATAGGTACCATACCCTCACCTAAACTAAGCAACTTCCCTTAGGTTATCCTAGTTAGGATCCATTACTTTACTTCCATTGTCCATTTTACTTTAAGAAAATTATAGACTTAACCGACACTAAGACAATGGGTGCTAAACATGGAATTTGGTGTTGTAGAGCCTCACTCCAAGAAGAGGTGCCCTACTTAGCCAAAGTAGAACATTAACCTTAAACTAGCATCTTAGGTGATATCACTTGCTAGATCCTATGTGGCAAGCATAGTTTATGGAGCTTGGGGGCCGTCTCGGGAATATCACTCTATGCACTTGTTGGGCTGTGAGTCTATCCACCCCGTGAGGACTATGGTGAACCCTACCTTCCCTCCTTGGGAAGGTGCTACCCCCTCATCTACAAGTTCACTCGGTGCTAAGCTAAGTTCCCTTTATTGAAAATCCATTATTACATTACTTTATAAAACATAGGATTAGAAGAGTTATTCCCTTATATGCTTAGCTCATAGGTTATAGATGAGAGTTCATTAACCTAAGTCATGTGAGAAACCCTTTCACATGGACATAGCATATTCAAGCACTATCTAGTTTAGGGTACTCTTGGGAACACCTTCCAAGCGCCCTTTATTGAATATATCATGATACATGTCTGTGTGTACATACATGTGAGCAAACCTTTCACATGACACCTTTAGACCACACAAATTTATACTTCACTTTATTCATGCATATAAGACGTGTTCATAACATACTCATGCATTCATATTCATGTACATAGGAAACCAAACCTAGGAACTATCCTATAAAGGCACGCATGTGCAATGCATAGACAAGGTCCCATACTCTTGCCCATAATAGTACACGTATCAAGTCTACCTAGTTATGGGATACATATCATATTTCATAAAACCCTTAACATGCATAGTAGTAGACATTAGTGCATATGAGAATTATCGTTTCATTAGAAACCATGAACCTATACTACTTTGATAAGTATGCATGAGATGTGAGTGTGTGTACATTGGACCACATGTTCACATAATGGCAACAATCCTAACACTGAGGTAGCCACCTAACAAATATCACAATACACATTTAACTCCCTTAAACCATAGACCACACACCACATAATAACATAGGAGACAAGACATCTTCATTACTTGAATCTAAGACTCCTAATCATGCTTAAGACCACACATTTATGTAGAGGTTCATAGGTAGGGATCATACTAAAAAAGAGTATTCAAACATGAACATGTAGACCAGACCTATCCCTAACATAGTCGTTTGAATGTAGAGGAAGCATCATCAATATAACCAAGATCATAAACTAGCATTGGACACTAAGCATAATACTTCACATTGTGTGATCATCATAACCACACTTTCAAGATAAAATTGCCTTCAAGGCCATGATCAAAACACATAATAACATAAAAATAAGGTAAACACCGCCACCATAAGTTGACCATACCACACAAAGCCATACAAGGCTACATCAAATAGCAATTCTATAAGAAGAGTAGAGAGAATAGAGACAACTTACAATTCCTCCAAGGGTTGATCATCATTGATCAATTCCAATAATTCAACATCAGTACATGTATAAAACAGTAGATAAAGGTACAATTTCATAGAAGAACCATACTTGAAACATCATAATTTTCAAGATCACATTAGGTACAATACATCTTCTAGTCTATAGAAAGTAGAGAAATATAGATCAATTTACCAAATCCCTGCATCATGATAATCATTGATCACTCATTTAACAATTCATATTCAATTCACATGATTAACAATAATAATAGGCAATTCAACATAATTGAGACATAATTCAATCAACATAGAGTCAAAATCACAAAACCCACATTATAAGCCAATTGAGAATGTAGGAGGATCATGGGTTCATCATAAAATTGGATTGAAATTCATCTTTAAAATAGTATATAATCATCAATTTATCATAAACATGGTTTTTAAATCAATTTGAGAAAAATCCACAGCTAGATTGGAAATTGGGAATTTTGGTCTTTGAATCATATTTGAAAATCCTTGATTGACTCCTTAGATGAATGGATAACTAAGGATCAAGGATAACCATACCTTATTTATTTAAGACCCGTGAGAAATTTGAGAAGAAACCATGAAAATCCACACATAGCTTGAACTTGAGTTTTCCCTCCAATGGAGGTTTGAGAAAATTTGGAGAAGAAGAGTGATTTGGTATTTTTGATTTCTTATTGGGTGTTGGGGTTTTGGATTGGAAAAGGGGTTATGTAAGTCATAAAATCAGTTTATAACCGTCCCTTTAAGTTACCAAAACACCCCATGCTTATTGAGACTTTTAGACATGTCAAAATTGACTTAAAAATGACACAATCGGATCTGGGAGTGGGCTGCCGTTGCAGGGCAGCCTTCCAATTCTGCCCCAAATAATTTTTGGGACAGTGAGGTGCGTTCTATGCGCGCGTCGCACAGGGCAAGTCCAAATCTTGGATTGCTCGCTGCCTTAGGCAGGCTCTTGTCCAAAGTTTGGGTCCTCCTTGGGGGCCCTTCAGGTGGTCCCCGGAGAGTCTTACCCAAACCTTTTGAACCTTAAGATGTATATTAAGGTACTAGGGTAAAATACACTGACTTTGAACTCAAAACAACACATGAAAACAAGTCAAACATACAAGGACACACTAGTACGTCTAAAAGCCTAACTTTCGAACCTCTTGGACGTTCTTGAACGTTTGACCTCCAAACTTCATGAAACTTAACACACTGCCTATAAAAATCATTATAACTCATATAAGGACCTCATGAACCCAATAGACACACATAAGCTCATAAAAACACTTAAGGCCCTTTGGTGAGTTGTCGTTGAACGTCTTGGTCTTCCTTGACGTTTGACTTCCAAATCACCTCAAATCAAATATACATACTATAAAACACTTAATCAACATATTTTAAAACCGTTTCACACAAATTTGAGGCTCTAGGCACCTTAATGCATTTTCGGAATCTTACAAAAATTACATATATAATTGAAGCCACATTTGGGGTCACTTTACAGTGACTAATTCCCTTTTACAGTGAACATCTTTTCTTTTAACTCCTTAACCTCCCAAGTAACCCTCTAGTGATACTTGGTGCAATGCATCACCTTAGGTCCACAAAGAAAGCAGACATACAACCTACATAAGCCAACACATATCATGATAGAAGTATAGTGCATCATAGACACACTTAAATCAAGACTCTGATGGAAATTACAGTGAACTCTATTCATTTTGCATATATACTAATTTCACTTCACATAAATCATTATAAGCCTTTTTCATGACCCTTAATCTAAGTCTACTAGTGCAATGTACATGTGAAGCCCCGTAACCTCACACATACTTAGAACCCATCATGAGACCACAAACCTTAACATCCAATTCATACACCAACATGTAAGTGAAGAAAACTTCATTCATATCAAGCAAGACCTTCATCATATAGTTAATAAGACCACCATTATGCATATCATCACATCATGTAGGCACTAACACCATGTCATGCAAGAGAACCATAACATATGGACATACATTAGACCACCTTCCTAGAACTCCCTTAGATAGCTACTTGTGTAATGTCTAGGTGGGTTCATTACTTCCACCTATCCTAAGTATCTTCTCTTATTTTATCCTAGTTAGGGTCCTTAGTCATTTACTTCCATTGTCCATTTTACATTAGGGAAGCTATAACCTTAACCGACACTAAGTTCATGGGTGCCAACATGGAATTTGGTGTTGTACAGACTTACACCAAAGGAAGGTGTTCCACTTAGCCAATGTAGAACCTTAACATATATCATACCATACTATGTGAATTAACTTTATAGATCCTATGTGGCAAGCATAGTTTATGGAACTAAGAGATATGCATAACCCTCTACATGCTCATTAGCATTGGAGACTCATCTCATGAGAAAACATGGGTGAACCTTCCTCAAAGGGAACCCATCACCTCATGTGGAACCATATGTGAATATTCATCTAAGGGAAGTCAACACTCTATAAGGAACAAATGGTGAATCTTCCTCCAAGGAAAGCCAACACCACTCATTGTCAAGTTCACTCGGTGCTAAGCTAAGTTCTCTTTATTGAAAAGCCTTTATTACATTATTTCATAAAACATAGGCATAGGATATTTATTCCTAATATCATTATAGCATATTCAAGCACCTATCTAGTTTTAGAGTACACTTGAGCACACCTATTAAGGACCCTCTATTGACTAGATATTCATACATGTGTATATACTTATATGTGAGCAAACCTTTCACATAACACATAAATGTCACACATGTTCATATATCAATGCATAAGTCTAATAGGAATAACTATATGAGCAATCCTTTCATATAAATACACTAAGACACTATGCACATTCAAACTTCATCATATCATATAAGTCATATTCAAAATATGCCCATACATTCATTTTCATGTACATAGAAACCAAACCTAGAAACTATCATATCAAGGTACACATGTGCAATGCATAGACAAGGTCCCATACCCTTGCCCATACTAGTACACCTATCAATTCGTCCTATTAAAGGGATACATAACATAATTCACATACATATACTTTACATTCATAGTAGTAAACATTAGTGCATATGAGAATTACCCTTTCATTTAGACACCATGAACCTTTACTATTTTTAAGCATGCATGAAATGTGAGTGTGTGTGTACATTGGTCGACATGATCACATAACGGATATCAACAATACATTGAGGCAGCCACCCTCTTAAGACCATATTACATTTTCAAGTATAGACCACACAACAAAATTTATCATAGAAGACAAGACAATCTTCACATTACATTCAAGACTCCTAACCTTAGATATTCACATTCACATAGGGGTACATAGGTAAGGGATTACCAGCCATTATAACTCATCAATGGAAGCACCTACACTTTACCCTAACATATATATACTCATGCTTATTCAATAGACATACAACCTAGATCACAACTAGAATAGGAATGTAGGCATAAGCTTCACATAGTGTGATCATCATAACCACACACTCATATCTTCATCAAATTACCTTCAAGGCCATAATCAACACATATATAGATTGACAAGAAGTAAACACCGCCACCATAAGTGGACCATACCACACAATGCCATACAAGGCTTCATCAACTACAATAATATAGAAAAGTAGAGAGGAAGAGCCATTCTTACCAATTCATCAACCTTTGATCATTGTTGATCAATACACATTTTTCATAATCCTTACATTATAGGGCAGTATCTAAATATACATTTAATTGTGAAAGAAACTATGTACAAGTCGCTACAAGATCATACTACAATCTAATACAATACATCACCTATATACTAGAAAGTAGAGAGTTATAGATCATCAACTAATTTCCCTAGTCTTGTGAATCAATCATATTGTATCGATAATATACATTTAGAGCTGCAGCTAAAGAGATAGAACATCATAGATAAATCATGCTTCATCCAGCATAGAATATAGATCACAACATATACATTACTCTATCAAGTATATAAGCTAGAAGAACCTAAATCAATCTTTACCAATTCAGTTGTTATCTATTCATAATGAATCAATTATACTTAATTATCATCACATTACACATATAGGAAGTAGCTAAGACAATTCACCATAATCGAGTCACATAACAACCATCCTAACGTAAAGATCACAAGTTACTATATGATACACAAAACCTAGATCAATTCATTTCAATCCTTCTTTACTTTAATCATACAAGATTAATAATCACAATTCAACCATGATATTAACCGAAGGCAGTACCTACAAGACTCTTATCATAATCGAATTCCACTTTTATACATTAAAGATCAAGGTTACAGTGATCACATTGAGGCGTAGGCTAGTCATGTTCATATCTTCATAGATTGATTCAATTGGATCATTCATCAACAATTCACCATTAATATACTTAAATAACAATATAAATAAGCAATTAAACGTAATAGAATCACAATTCAACCAATAACAATCCAAGATCACAATGCCCATGCAAGGGATAAATCGAGTTTCGGAAAGGATATGGGTTCACAATGCAATTGGATTGAAATTCACGTTCAAA
This sequence comes from Solanum lycopersicoides, assembly GCA_022817965.1. Classification (NCBI taxonomy): domain Eukaryota; kingdom Viridiplantae; phylum Streptophyta; class Magnoliopsida; order Solanales; family Solanaceae; genus Solanum; species Solanum lycopersicoides. The sequence goes on along the minus strand of CM040626.1, from coordinate 41,267,511 downwards.
TTAATACATTATCATAAATTAATCATGAATAATCCATTAAAAACATTTTTAGAAAGAACACATGGCTTGATCGAAGAAGGAGAAGTTTGATCATGAAATCTCTTTTGAAAACTTTGAGATTAACTCTCTAGATGGAAGAATAACTAAAGATGAAGGATCACCATACCTTTATATGGAAGAAAAACTCTAAAACTTGATGAAGAATCCATGGGAATCCAAGCTCCAAGATGTTTTGGAGCTTCACCTTCAATGGAGGTTTCTAGGGAGAATATTTTTGGAGGGAAAGTCTAATTTGTGTGAATTGGATTGGGAATGGGTTGATCACGTTTTTGATAACTTAAATGCACCCAAAAATCACCATTTAAATCAATTAGGGCCAGGTTAGGACGTGGGGTGAATTTCCCATTCACCCCTTCAGTGAGGCAGTCGCTAGGCAGCCTGTTACAGCCTGCACCAACGGCCACCATCGACGCCCAGTAGGTCCATCGACGGACCATTTGTGGCTTCCGTCGATTGGCTCCTGGGCTGTATTTTGGCTGAGTCTTCCCCACGGTAAGTGTTGATCGATGAATTCACCACCAACGGGAAGCTTGACAACAAACGGGGCGTCGTTTGTTTCCGTCAATTGACACTGCCAAGGCAGTGTCTCGACAACCTTTGGGTCCTTCTTGTGGGCCCTTTGCGGGGGCCCTTGGGAAGTCGTACCTGGATGTTTCCAACGTGATTATACACCTTAACATGTTGAATACCTTTCATAAAATTTTCACCCAAAATGCACACGTAAAACATATCCAAACATGCAAGGCACACTCAAGACACACATGAACGTCTCAAGTGCTAACTTTTGAACGTCTTAGACGTTCTTGGACGTTTGACCTCCAAAGTTCATGAAACTCCATATAGTGCCAATAAACATCATTATTTCTTATTTCAAGACTTCATAAGCTCATAAAATATAAATATAAGCATGTATAGGCACATGAGGGACATAGACAACTAGTCGTCGAACGTCTTGGTCGTCCATTGACGTTTGACTTCCAATTCACCTCAAACATTACACACTGCCTCCTTACGACCTTAGAACCAATTTTAGGACTTAGAACCTTAAGAAAATCATGTTAGGATCTAGACACCCTAACTCATTTTGGGGGTCTTACAATTCTATAGCCCATTGAAAACTACAGTAGAATTCATAAGCTTTAAGACAAGATCATAACATCCATAATATAGCCAATTTGAAGAGATTATGTTTTGCATGGGTTCATGAAGATTTTAGGTTAAACCCATAAAAATAACATCAATTCAATCAATAATCAATAAATCAAAACATTTGATGCAATAACCCATGGCTCGATCATAAGTTTGAAATCCATCTTTTGAGAAAGTCTTGTAAAATCACTTTGAAGTTTGGATTCTTGATGATAGAGTTTCAAGGATGAAAAACATACCTCCATGAAGCTAAACCACGAAATTGATGATGAATCACCAATCAAATATTCAATCCAAGCTCTTCCTTGAGTTTTGACTTCAATGGAGTTCTAGAGAGTGTCTTAGGGAATTTGGGTTTTTATTTTAGAATAATGAGTTCATCTAGGTAGTTAGGACTTATAAACCCACTTAAAATACCTAGAATGCCCTTAGGAAACCTCCCAAAGTCTTATTTGGACGTATGGTGAATTTACCAATTCACCCTTGCGTTTAACAATGAAGTTGCGCAGGTTGCAGACTTCACCTATGCCTAGCTCGACGAGCCGTCTCTCAACCAAAGGACCATCCTGTTGGTCCGTGGTTTGGTTCAGAGGCTGGTTGTTGGAAGTACATGCTTCCCCGCCTAAGTCTTGACTGACGTCCTCCACCTACGGGTTTCGACCAGGGTACTGGTCGTCGAGTGCCATCCATAGGTGGGACATCCTTTGGCAGTTTTGGCCACCAACATGTGTCCTTCCTCAAGGAACCTTTGTTAGTCCTCGGGGATGTTTTCCCGGACTTTTCCAACCCAAATATCACTGTATACAAGTTTAGGATCTTCCACATCAATTTCATCCAAAACGAACACATAAAACTTGACGAAACATGCTAAGACATACAAGGTCATTTCAAGGAAAACCTTTCGACCGTCATGGACGTTCTTGGACATTTGACCTCCAAATTTCATGAAAATTGACACACTACCTATAAACACTATTACTCATATAAGGACCTCATAAATTCATGAAACATACATATAGGCACATAACAATACATGAGGCATATAGGTGACTAGTCATCGGACGTCTTGGTCGTCCCTTGACGTTTGACTTCCAATTCACCTAAATCTTTAGACACTGCCTCATTACAACATTATAAACCATTATAGGAACTTAGACTCTCATGAAAAACCTGATAGTCTCTAGTTTCACCTAAGTCATTTTAGAAGTGTCACATTAGTTGGGAATAATTCTAAGCACCAAGTCGTTATTGATTGGTATGGAAACTCATATGTGAGTTGAGGCAAAGTTTCTAGTAGTAATCTCTTGAGACGGATTCCCATAAGTGAGTTGAGGTGGGGTATCTAGTAGCAATCTTCTTATCCCATAACTTTGTGTCCTCGTAAGTTTTAGCTAATGGCTCCACCTAAGCTAAGTTATTGCTTCTATCTTAACAAGTAGACCAACACTTTTCAGTGAGGGAGACACAATATTCAATAATTTGCTCACATCGTCTATGTCGGATGCACTACATACTCTGGGTGGGAGATATGGACTTCATCCATGCATTGTACATGTAGGCTTTATGAATAGTTATGGTGTGTTCATTTTATGTTATGATTATTTATAAAATGAAGTATGTTTAATGTGGATTGTTACTATGAGTTTCATTCCTTTATATGACTTAGTAAATGTGAAGGTTACCTAGTCTATGACTATTAACTAAATATGAGATCAAAGTATGGTAAGTCTGATTATGGTGGTCATAAAGTGGTTCTTAGTATAAATAGGATTATGGGATCTTATCTATGTATTCAACAACTATAACTCAGGTTACTTATGAAATAGTTCTACTTTTCTATGACGATCTATATGTTCAATTTTCCTTTGATTTATGCTTTTATGCTAATGTTCATAATGATTGTCAAATATGGTAAAGTGCATTCTTTAAAACTTAAATGTCCTTTTTATCACTTTTTCAAGGTTTAATACATCGTTTTCATACTTAGTGTATTTTTGTACTAACCCATATTTTTACATTTTCCCAAGTGTAGGGATTGGCCCTTAATTTTGGTTCACCTCATGGCTAGAGCTTCGAATTGATAAGTCTCCTTGCTAGTTTGTGAGCCCTCGTAATTCGAGGACAGATATCTTCATTTACAATTTACTTTCTTGTAGTTCATTTTCGAACAATGTTATAATGGTTGTGTTAGATAGATAACACAGACAAGTTTAGACTTCCACTTGCTTTTATAAAAGACATCGATTGTATACATACTGTTTTAAAATTTTAGCATCATTTTATTTATCTTATATAATGATATGCATAGGGGCGTGAATGAGACCCCTTCGGGGTCAAGTAGGCCGTGTTACATCTACAGTGTAGCCCTTGGTCATGAATGTCACGGCCGAGAAGTACCTCCTAGATGTAACACGCCGTAATCGACCTCTCGAAGGTCTCATACAAGCCACATGGATCATTCATTGCAGACGATACTCAAAATAAGTTAGAATTTAAAATTCTCATTAAACTATCTTATAACATTAGAGTACAACATTTGGTACTAAGCCCATAGAAGACATGAAATAAAGACTAAAAGACCATAACAAGAACATGTGGGTCTTGTCCTCGAATCTATGAGGAATCACAAAAACTTCATTTTCAATCCTTAGAAACCTATCATTCATCCATGGCATACCAAAACTTCCAATCCCTACTCATTAGTCATAAAGAGAAAAGAAGGGGTTAGCACATTGAGAACTAAGTATGGAAGCCATGCAAAAACCATGCAAAAGGGACATTTTGTTTAGAAACATGCATTCATAACATTTTGATAAAAACCTTCATCATAAGAGTTTAAGAAACATAATACAAGTTAACAATCACATATATGACATATTCAACAAGCATCATCATATAGGACTTAATTCCATATTCCTCAAGTAAGCCTTTTCATCACTTTGGACTCTCTACCTAAGGTTACTCTAAGACTCACCTAAGAAAGACATGAAGATACCGCCCATACACCCTGTTAAAGAACACCTAAGTTATCCTCAAAGTAACCCTAGATAAGAACCTTTCTATTCAACAAACTTTTACTAAGTGAACATTAATCATTTAAGCCATTTAGGAGACAACTAAAGAATTAGGGGACTTCACAAAATCGTCTTGGAAGACTAGGTAGCTCATTATATTATCATTAAAGCATACTTGTGCGCTATATATATAGTGTCCCATTCCACTACCTACAGGTTGTAAAACTTATACAATGACTAGAGTGCACATCCCACTTAATGAGAATAGGCGTTAACCGACATAGACCACACTAGCTAGGCATGAAATCTGTTGTGATAAGACCCCACACCGTGTAAGGTGTTTTACTTGAGAAAGGTAGCTCTAAGGACTCATCCCATGTAGGAACATGGTTTAGTGGATATCAAGGGCTACTTTGTAATCTAGTCTCATACTTCAAGTAGAGCTACTACCACAAATATCCACTTGGTGCTTTTCCTTGTTTCTCATAGTGTAAGTTCATTGACGCAAGAGTATTTGAGAAGGTACCATCTCTAATCCCTACCAAGTAAAAATACCACAACCAAGAATGGATCCATAAGGGTCTACCGGTCTAGGTTCATTAGGAAAACTTATTCATGAAACGGGTAGCATGTGTGGTCTATCCGGTTCTCCTAAATATTAACCTTCTTTTCATATTTAAGATTCCACATTAGTCTTTCATAGAAGGGTACCTAACTTAGGTCTACCGATCCTAGACTTTCATACATACACCGTGACAACCTGAAAATGACTATGCTAAGTAAGGCCTAAACGTACATAGAATTCCTAGGTTAGACCTGGTTCACACGGATTGATGCGCGTGTAACCAGACCTCTGAACCTATGCACAATCCAAGCCAACAAACTTGGTGAGTTAGTAGAGCTAGGCAGAGTTGGTTCCAGCCATGTAGTGTACCTGAATACTAGGATTCACCCGGATGAGTCTTAACCGAACTTAGAGGGTTAGTCCTAGGTTTTAAGGGTTCTAGGGGTATAAAGGTGATTTTTGGGCTAGGGGTAGTATAGTAATTACCCTAGGCTGATATTTAATTAATTAAATAAAGATAAATTAGTCAAAATAAGTCAAATCTCGATGGTCAAACCCGAGATTGACCTTACCTCCACACTCCGGTTCGAGCCGAGTTGGAGGCATAAGGGGGCACGAATTAATTGATTAAAAATTAATTAAAATAAGGAGGGGCATTATAATAACTTAATCTATATTTTATAATCTGATTTTACCATTTTAATTGTGTTGAATAAGTCAACAACAATTCCCACAAAAGGGGCACATGACTCCCACTAGGTGTGTGCTTCATGCCCACTCTTAATTCATTATCTCTTCTAGAAACGTTTTTAAGCTTTATTTTACAATTCAAAAACAGAAAACAAACGTATACTCATTGTTCTAATAGTATTCTTGGCTGCATCCATAAAAAACAAAAGGAAAATTTCGTACGCCTAAGTGTTATAAGTAAAGAACTTCACTTGGGAACAAGAATCAAAGTTCAGAAAAAAGGTTTGTGTGTGGGTGGAGGCGTGTGGTTGTGGCTGGTTGTAAAGGCTGAAAAGGTATGGGTTTTCTTCTCTCTTGGCCCCTTTTCCAAGAGTACCCTAAGGTTCAGTACGTATTCCAATCCAAAACTAAGGTTTCCCCCATTGCATGCCCCTGTCATTAGATTCTCTAAAATGTGATGCATGCGTTCGTATGTTTGCTGATAGACAATCTTAGGAACGTTTGTAATTGTGTGTAATGTGATGTTTCCGGACAGCGTATGATCATTTTATGTGTGTCCGACTGTATGTATATTTTATGTACACAATGATGCTAAATATCATGAGAAGCATATTACAGATTGTTTTTAAGAACGTTGTGAATTAGGTTCTATGAATTTGTTGTGTTATTAATATATGATGATGAAATCGTGATGTTGATGAACAAGAAAATAAAAGTAAATTCCTTAACGAATTGGTTAAAAGTTTATGTAAAACTCTAAGCTAAAATGCCTAAGCTAAATGCGAAGAAAGTGAATTAAAGGCATATGTTAATGGAGTATAGTTTCGGCTATTCACTAGTAAAAATGAAGAAAAATATATGCTGCCATTTAGAGTGAATCTCGAAATCTTAAGGTTCTAATACTAAGAGATTAAGCCTTAAGATAAAATAAAAGAAAGTAGGGTGAGAGAGGGGATTCGAACTTAGGCAGGTTAAAAGAAGCCTTAAATTAAAAGAAAAAGAAAATAGTGAGGGAGGGAGGATTCGAACTCGGCTCCTTGGCCAAGGGTGTGAGATACATAAATCTCACACCAAAATAAAATAATAATAATTGAGCCACTGGGATTCGATCCCAGATCCTCTTGGTCGAATGAGTGAAGTCATCTAGCACTCTAAATTATTAAACATAAAGTGCTGCCTAAGGGATTTGAACATGAGTCCCTTGACTGAAATTGTGAGACACATTAAAATGAAATAAAATGCAGCCACTAGGGATTGAACTTGGGTCCCTTGGCTGCATGTGTAAAATGCATAAGTCTTACACAACATATACTTAGATTGTCATGAAACACTTAGTCAATTATGAGAAACCCGAATTGGGTAAGAACATGAGTTAATGGTAAGATTATTAAATGAACATTCACGTAATGAGGTGAGTAATTATATTATACTATGATGCTAATGAAAATAGTGACAACATGATAAGAGGCTAAGATGAACGGTGAGACAAGTCTCAACCAAGCCTAAGTAAAGGTCACCAAAAGTAATCACCTAAGAGAGTGTTCAACATTAAGAGACAAGTCTCAATCACATTCTATATGTAAGTGTAAGGACAATTCACACTTCATACGTAAAGAAGAGATGAGAAATCATCTAATGAGCTATGAATACCTCATGCTAAGAAGCAAGCTTCGAGGATGTATGAGTTGAATGTAATTAGGAACTTTAAATTAAGCACCGATAGGCTAGCTATGAGTGGTGATGCCTTCCTTCGGGAAGGGCGGAGGTTCACATAAATCTCATGAGATGATACTGTCCACCAAGGTGGTTATGGGTCTCCTTAAATCTCTTTGTCTTTGAACTATGTTGCCAACATAGGGAACTAGCTTGGTTCGAACCCATAAAGCTAGCATGTTTTGGTTTTCCTTTGGCCAGTGTCTCCACCTCTTTTCGGTGTGGGGGAGACACCGAATTTCATGATGCTCACATGATCTATGTCGGTTAAGGTTGAAGTTCCTAAAAGTATGAAAGATAATGAAATGAACGATACCGAAGGTGGTTGTGCAAGACAATTAGGAGGTGAGACCGGACTCAAGTATTGACATTAGGTCATTCTTGGTCATTGCACTTCATGATCCCGATGAGAGTCTTAAACTTCATCCTAGGTATAGCTGGTGTTCACATCATCCTATGAATGAATGAAATAAATAATGTGAAGTACAAATGAACGAATGAAGCAGGCTCTGTGTTTGCTAAAGGAGACCCTCGGATTGAGATCCCATATGTTGGGCCCTCACCTGAGTTGTCTTAATGCTACGTCCATGATTCCAAGGTCTCATTGGAATGAAATGTATATTATGTGAACCTATGTGTGTATGATGTGTGACATATTCATGGCATGACCTTCCTATTACGAAATAGTCAAAGTCAATAGACTTGACCTTCTAAGAAAGCATGTTTATTAGGAAGATCCATCCTTGTTCATGCATTACCATTATGTGTTGTTGCATGTACCCATACTTAGTACAAGTGTGTACTAATTCCATATAATATTACTATTTTAGGTGCAGGCTCAGGTGGACGTTTAGGGTATCATTGCAGTTGTTTGGACTCAGAGATTTCATCCGGACTTAGTAGGTCCTCATGCATTCGAGGATGCCTGCCTTTATATTTCTTGCTTAGTAGTAGGTTTGAACTAGTGGGGTAGGTTCCACTAGTGTTTCTTTCCTATATTCAGATGCTTGTAATGATGCCGTTTTGGCAAGTATTACTTATGACATGAGATTCCATTTCTTTGAAGTTGCATGATCTTATAATTAGATGGTTGATGTATGAGAAATGAACTTCCTTAAAGATATGCGTTTATATGAAGTCTATGTATACTTCAACAATAAAAAAAAAAGTTTCAAATTTTCCGTTAAAATTAACTGTATGAATGTGATGAATGCAAGAAGAGGCTTGTTTGCGACCTCTGAGAGGTCAACGACGTCGGTTGCAATTGGATTCCAAAATCTGCGTCGTGACAAACTTGGTATGAGAGCATTAGGTTAAATATCCAAGACATCAGGCTCATATCAACCACGTTAAGTAGTTTCGAAGTTATGGTAGTGAAGTGCACCACTATCATGAATTAGAGACTGCATAATGTTTAGGAAATTTCCCCTTCTTCTACTCTCTATCGTGCTATGTGGAATTGTGACATGATTGTGTCATTAAGAATCTAACTCTCTTCTTGTAGTACGTATAGATAATGAATACGAGGAGAAATGCAGGCAGGAGGGTAGGTGAGGCAGCTGCTGGAGAAAATCAAGTTCCTCATCAAGCCCCAGTTGTTGCTGATCAGGTGCCTGTCAATCCAGCTGGGTTGACAGATGGAGAAGTGAGGATTTCCTTACTACAGATGGCATAGGCCATCACTACTCAGGCTCAAGCCATCACGGCTCAAGCCTCTAGAGAGGGTGATCCCAGAGAGAATCCTCATGCTAGCACCATGGCTAGCAGGCTGAGGGACTTCACCAGAATGAACCCCTCAGGTTACTACGGATCCAAGACCCATGAGGATCCCCAGGAGTTCGTGGATGAGGTCCACAAGATCCTTTGTGCCATGGGAGTAGATGAGGAGGCAAAGGCTGAGTTGACTGCATATCAACTCAAGGATGTGGCATAGATTTGGTATCGGATGTTGGCTGATATCCGAGCACGTGGAGATGTTCCCATCACTTGGGATGCTCTCAAGACTGTATTTCTGGAGAGATTCTTCCCCAGAGAGCAACGAGAAGCCAAGGTTGAAGAGTTCATCAACCTAAGACAGGGAGGTATGTCAGTCAAGGAGTATTCCTTGAAATTCATTAAACTCTCAAAGTATGCTTCTTCTATGGTGGCAAATAGCAGGGATTAAATGAGCAGGTTTGTGACTGGCGTGTCGGAGGATCTAGTGGAAGATTGTCGGGCAACCATGTTGCATGATAACATGGATTTGGGAAGGTTGATGGTGCATGCCTAGCAAGTAGAGGAAAGCAGGAAGAGGAGGCACACTAGGGCAGGGAACAGGTCAAGGCAAGCTGAGGAGAATTTTTCAAGGAAGAGTAGTACTGAAATCAGGGATAAGCCCAGGTTTAAGAAGGGACTCTCCCACCAAGGGGAGTCAAGTTCATCCAAGGGTCGCTATGATAGGGATTCAGAGCCCAGAGTTAAGAGGAACAATGAAGTAGATACACCTCAGGAGAGGCCACCGTGTAGGAAGTGTGGAAAACTGCATGGACGAGAGTGTATGATGGGCTCTAACGCTTGTTACTGTTGTGGCAAACCGGGTCACATGATGAAGGATTGTCTAAATAGGAGAATTCAAGAAAAAGGGAATGAGAAAGTTCATCCTAATTGTCCAAGTGAAGAGGATCCAAG
>CM040626.1:41152257-41256653 GCA_022817965.1 Solanum lycopersicoides | reverse complement strand
CTCACATGATCTATGTCGGTTAAGGTTGAAGTTCCTCAAAGTATGAAAGATAATGAAATGAACGATACCGAAGGTGTTTGTGCAAGACAATCAGGAGGTGAGACCGACTCAAGTATGACATTAGGTCATTCTTGGTCATTGCACTTCATGATCCCGATGAGAGTCTTAAACTTCATCCTAGGTATAGCTGGTGTTCACATCATCCTATGATGAATGAAATGAATAATGTGAAGTACAAATGAACGAATGAAGCAGGCTCTGTGTTTGCTAAAGGAGACCCTCGGATTGAGATCCCATATGTTGGGCCCTCACTTGATGTCTTAATGCACGTCCATGATTCCAAGGTCTCATTGGAATGAAATGTATATTAATGTGAACCTATGTTGTATGATGTGTGACATATTCATGGCATGACCTTCCTATTACGAAATAGTCAAAGTCAAGAGACTTGACCTTCTAAGAAAGCATGTTGATTAGGAAGAGCCATCCTTGTTCATGCATTACCGTTATGTGTTGTTGCATGTACCCATACTTAGTACAAGTGTGTACTAATTCCATACAATATTACTATTTAGGTGCAGGCTCAGGTGGACGTTGAGGGTATCATTGCAGCTGTTCGGACTCAGAGATTTCATCCGGACTTGGTAGGTCCTCATGCATTCGAGGATGCCTGCCTTTATATTTCTTGCTTAGTAGTAGGTTTGAACTAGTGGGGTAGGTTCCACTAGTGTTTCTTTCCTATTTTATTCAGACGCTTGTAATGATGCCGTTTTGGCAAGTATTACTTATGACATGAGATTCCATTTCTTTCAAGTTCATGATCTTATAATTAGATGGTTGATGTATGAGCAATGAACTTCCTTAAGATATGCGTTTATATGAAGTCTATGTATACTTCAACTAAAAAAAAAGTTTCAAATTTTCCGTAAATTAACCGTATGAATGTGATGAATGCAAGAAGAGGCTTGTCTGCGACCTCTGAGAGGTCAACGACGCGGTTGCAATTCGGATTCCAGAATCTGGTCGTGACAAACTTGGTATCAGAGCATTAGGTTAAATATCCAAGACATCAGGCTCATATCAACCACGTTAAGTAGTTTCTAAGTTATGGTAGTGAAGTGCACCACTATCATGAATTAGAGACTGCATAATGTTTAGGAAATTTCCCTTCTTCTACTCTCTATCGTGCTATGGAATTGTGACATGATTGTGTCATTAAGAATCTAACTCTCTTCTTGTATACGTATAGATAATGAATACGAGGAGAAATGCAGGCAGGAGGGTAGGTGAGGCAGCTGCTGGAGAAATCAAGTTCCTCTCAAGCCCCAGTTGTTGCTGATCAGGTGCCTGTCAATCCAGCTGGGTTGACAGATGGAGAAGTGAGGAATCCTTACTACAGATGGCATAGGCCATCACTACTCAGGCTCAAGCCATCACGGCTCAAGCCCTAGAGAGGGTGCTCCCAGAGAATCCTCATGCTAGCACCATGGCTAGCAGGCTGAGGGACTTCACCAGAATGAACCCCCAGTTTACTACGGATCCAAGACCCATGAGGATCCCCAGGAGTTCGTGATGAGGTCCACAAGATCCTTTGTGCCATGGGAGTAGATGAGGAGGCGAAGGCTGAGTTGACTGCATATCAACTCAAGGATGTGGCATAGATTTGGTATCGGATGTGGCTGATAGCCGAGCACGTGGAGATGTTCCCATCACTTGGATGTTCTCAAGACTGCATTTCTGGAGAGATTCTTCCCCAGAGAGCAACGAGAAGCCAAGGTTGAAGAGTTCATCAACCTGAGACAGGGAGGTATGTCAGTCAAGGAGTATTCCTTGAAATTCTAAACTCTCAAAGTATGCTTCTTTCTGGTGGCAAATAGCAGGGATGAAATGAGCAGGTTTGTGACTGGCGTGTCGGAGGATCTAGGAAGATTGTCGGGCAACCATGTTGCATGATAACATGGATCTGGGAGGTTGATGCATGCCCAGCAAGTGGAGGAAAGCAGGAAGAGGAGGCACACTAGGGCAGGGAACAGGTCAAGGCAAGCTGAGGAGAATTTTTCAAGGAAGAGTAGTACTGAAATCAGGGATAAGCCCAGGTTTAAGAAGGGACTCTCCCACCAAGGGGAGTCAAGTTCATCCAAGGGTCGCTATGATAGGGATTCGAGCCAGAGTTAAGAGGAACAATGAAGTAGATACACCTCAGGAGAGGCCACCGTGTAGGAAGTGTGGCAAACTGCATGGAGGAGAGTGTATGATGGGCTCTAACGCTTGTTACAGTTGTGGCAAACCGGGTCACATGATGAAGGATTGTCCGAATAGGAGAATTCAAGAAAAAGGGAATGAGAAAGTTCAGCCTAATGGTCCAAGTGAAGAGGTCCAAGGAGGCAACGATTTTTCGCACTCAAGTCTAGGGTGTAGGGGAAGGCACTTCTGGTGAAGTCTCGGGTGCGTAGCCTTAATTAGTCTTTCATGTATTTGACTGTGTATGGTTATGCACTAGTATGAGGTTAATATGTTTGAGTCATCATGTTGGTTGCTGATTTGTGTGACTTATATGTTTACTTGTGTTGTATGCTTTGATGAGACTAGTTAGGAAAGAGTTTCCTCAGTCTATTAATGTGAAGCTGCTAGTAGGTTTCAAAGATGTGCACCACCATGCTAATAGGTGAATCAGATATTCACCAATGAAAAGTATTGAATTGCTTATGTATGCATATTCTATGGATGACTGCTTGTTGCTAGTAAAGAGTAGTGTCATTCGGGGACGAATGTTCCTAAGGGGGGGATAATGTGACAACCGAAAACGACTATGCTAAGTAAGGCCTAAACGTACATAGAATCCTAGGTTAGACCTGGTTCACAGATTGATGCGCGTGGAACCATACCTCTGAACCTATGCACCAGCCAAGCCAACCAACTTGGTGAGTTAGTTGAGCTAGGCAGAGTTGTTCCAGCCATGTAGTGTACCCGATACTAGATTCACCCGGATGAGTCTTAACCGGGCTTAGAGGGTTAGTCCTAGGTTTTAAGGGTTCTAGGGGTATAAAGGTAATTTTGGGGTTAGGGGTAGTATAGTAATTACCTTATACTGATATTTAATTAATTAAATAAAGATATTAATTAGTCAAAATAAGTCAAATCTCGGTTGTCAAACCCGAGATTGACCTTACCTCCACACTCAGGTTCGAGCCGAGTTGGAGGCATAAGGGGGCACAAATTAATTAATTAAAACTTAATTAAAATAAGGAGGGGCATTATAATAACTTAATCTATATTTTATAATCTGATTTTACCATTTTAATTGTGTTGAATAAGTCAACAACAATTCCCACAAAAGGGGCACATGACTCCCACTAGGAGTGTGCTTCATGCCCACTCTTAATTCATTATCTTTTCTAATAACGTTTTTCAGCTTTATTTTACAATTCAAAAACAGAAAACAAACGTATACTCACTGTTCTAAACGTATTCTTGGTTGCATCCATAAAAAACAAAAGGAAAAATTTGTACGCCTAATTGTTATAAGTAAAGAACTTCACTTGGGAACAAGAATAAAAGTTCGGAAGAAAGGTTTGTGTGTGGGTGGAGGCGTGTGGTTGTGGCTGGTTGTAAAGGCTGAAAAGGTATGGGTTTTCTTCTCTCTTGTTCCCTTTGCCAAGAGTCCCCTAAGGTTCAGTACGTATTCCAATCGAAACTAAGGTTCCCTCGTTGCATGCCCGTGTCATTAGATCCTCTGAAAAGTGATGCATGCGTTGGTATGTTTGCTAATAGACTGATGCATGCGTTGGTATGTTTGCTAATAGACAATCGTAGGAACGTTTGTAATTGTGTGTAATGTGATGTTTCCGTACAGCGTATGATCATTTTATGTGTGTCCGATTGTATGTATGTTTTATGTACACAATAATGCTAAATATCATGAGAAGCATATTACAGATTGTTTTCAAGAACATGGTGAATTAGGTTTTATGAATTTGTTGTGTCATTAACATATGATGATGAAATCGTGATGTTCATGAACAAGAAAATAAAAGTAAATTCCTTAACTAATTGGTTAAAAGTTTATGTAAAACTCTAAGCTAAAACGCCTAAGCTAAATGCAAAGAAAGTGAATTAAAGGCATATGTTAATGGAATGTAGTTTCGGCTATTCACTAGTAAAAATGAAGAAAAATATATGCTGCCATTTAGAGTGAATCTCGAAATCTTAAGGTTCTAATACTAAGAGATTAAGCCTTAAAATAAAAGAAAAGAAAATAGGGTGAGAGAGGGGATTCGAACTTCGCAGGTTGAAAGAAGCCTTAAATTAAAAGAAAAGGAAATAGTGAGGGAGGGGGATTCGAACTCGTCTCCTTGGACAAGGGTGTGAGATACATAAATCTCACACCAAAATAAAATAATAATAACTGAGGCCACTGGGATTCGATCCCAGATCCTCTTGGCCGAATGAGTGAAGTCATCTAGCACTTTAAATAATTAAAAATAAAGTGTTGCCTAAGGGATTCGAACATGGGTCCCTTGACTGAAATTGTGAGACATATTAAAATGAAATAAAATGCAGCCACTAGGGATTGAACTTGGGTACCTTGGATGCATGTGTAAAATGCATAAGTCTTACACAACATATACTTAGATTGTCATGAAACACTTAGTCAATTATGAGTAACCCGAATTGGGTAAGAACATGAGTTAATGGTAAGATTATTAAATTAACATTCACGTAATGAGGTGAGTAATTATATTATACTATGATGCTAATGAAAATAGTGACAACATGATAAGAGGCTAAGATGAATGGTGAGACAAGTCTAAGCCAAGCCTAAGTAAAGGTCACCAAAAGTACTCACCTAAGAGAGTGTTGAACATTAAGAGACAAGTCTCAATCACATTCTATATGTAAGTGTAAGGACAATTCACACTTCATACGTAAAGAAGAGATGAGAAATCATCTAATGAGATATGAATACCTCATGCGAAGAAGCAAGCTTCGATGATGTATGAGTTGAATGTAATTAGGAACTTTAAAATAAGCATCGATAGGCTATCTATGAGTGGTGATGCCTTCCTTTGAGAAGGGCGGAGGTTCACATAAATCTCATGAGATGAGACTGTCCACCAAGGTGGGTATGGGTCTCCTTAAATCTCCTAGTCTTTGTACTATGTAGCCAACATAGGGAACTAGCTTGGTTCGAACCCATAAAGCTAGCATGTTTTGGTTTCACTTTGGCCAGTGACCACCTCTTTTCGGTGTGGGGGAGACACCGGATTTCATGATGCTCATATGATCTATGTAGGTTAAGGTTGAAGTTCCTCAAAGTGAAAGATAATGAAATGAACGATACCGAAGGTGGTTGTGCAAGACAATCAGGAGGTGAGACCGGACTCAAATATTGACATTAGGTCATTCTTTGTCATTGCACTTCATGATCCCGATGAGAGTCTTAAACTTCATCCTAGGTATAGATGGTGTTCACATCAGCCTATGAATGAATGAAATGAATAATGTGAAGTACAAATGAACGAGTAAAGTAGGCTCTGTGTTTTCTAAAGGAGGCACTCGGATTGAGATCCCATATGTTGGGCCCTCACTTGAGATGTCTTAATGCTGCGTCCATGATTCCAAGTTCTAATGGAAATGAAATGTATATTATATGAAACATGAAATGTATATTATGTGAACCTATGTGTGTATGATGTGTGACATATTCATGGCATGACCTTCCTATTACGAAATAGTCAAAGTCAAGAGATTTGACCTTCTAAGAAAGCATGTTGATTAGGAAGAGCCATCCTTGTTCATGCATTACCGTTATGTGTTGTTGCATGTACCCATACTTAGTACAAGTGTGTACTAATTCCATACAATATTACTATTTTAGGTGCAGGCTCAGGTGGACGTTGAGGGTATCATTGTAGCTGTTCGGACTCAGAGATTTCATCCGGACATGGTAGGTCCTCATGCATTCGAGGATGCCTGCCTTTATATTTCTTGCTTAGTAGTAGGTTTGAACTAGTGGGGTAGGTTCCACTAGTGTTTCTTTCCTATTTTATTCAAACGCTTGTAATGATGCCGTTTTGGCAAGTATTACTTATGACATGATATTCCATTTCTTTCAAGTTGCATGATCTTATAATTAGATGGTTGATGTATGAGCAATGAACTTCCTTAAAGATATGCGTTTATATGAAGTCTATGTATAGTTCAACTATAAACAAAAAGTTTCAAATTTTCTGCTAAAATTAACTGTATGAATGTGATGAATGCAAGAAGAGGCAATGATGCCGGTTGCAATTCGGATTCTAGAATCCGGGTCGTGACATACACTCATTCAATAAAATTCAAGTACCAAGTAGGGACAACTAAGTTTACCAACACAAGTTACCAAATCATTCTATAAAAATTCTCATTAGTCCTTCATCATAATATATCAACAACTATAGAGGATGTACTTTCAATCCTATCATTATATAACCCATATAAGATCACATAGACATCACATGAGAACCTTCACTTTATACATTTACATATACCATAACTTTAGAACACCACAATTCACATAATAATGTCGATGAGGCCATGTTCATAACATTTATAAAAATTAAACACCGCCACCATAAGTTGACCATACCAATCAATAGAAATTTGATATTCAATTCTACATTAAATAACGGAATTAAGTAAAATTACCCTCTTCCAATAGCAAGGATCACCATTCCTTAACATCTCCTAAAATTTACAATATAATAGAACAATTAACAATAAACCCACTTAATAAGACAAATTTAGGGATTTAAGAAGATCAAGGGTTCATGGAGAGTTTCATTGGAAAAAATCAATTTAACATCAATAATATCATATCTAATGATTTGAAAACGTTTCATGCAAGAACCCTTAGGTTAGAGTAAAAATTGGACTTTTTCATAAACCTTAAAATCTTTGAAATCACTTTGAAATTGGCTCTAAGGTGATAGCAAGCCTTAGATAAAGAACTCCCATACCTTATTAGAAGAAATCCCAAGAAAATTGAATCCATGCTTCCATGGGGGGGGGGGGTTGGCGTGAACTTTGGGAGGGAAGGTTTTTGATTTAGGTGTTAGAGTCTAAAAGAGGATTTAATAAATATAATATAAATAAAATAACTAAATACACATAAAAAACCGTAATACACTTAAAAGATTTGGGGTGAATTTATCAACTCACCCCTAAGTTGGCCGAACTACTGTAGCAAATTGCAGACCCATTTGACGCCCACAAACGACGGACCGTCAATGGATTGACGACCCATCAATGGAGTACGTCATTTTGGTCTGTAGCTCATCAATTTTCAGGATTTGCAGGCCTGTTTGACACCCACCATCGATGAAACGTCAATTGATTGACTAGCCGTCAATTGATGCTGCCACTTAACTTCTTGCCTAGGTGAAAGAGTCCTCCTCAAGGGACATTCGTGGGTCCTTGGGGGAGTCGTACCCAGACTTTAAACCCCGAAACATGTCCATCTAGGTTCTAGGACCACTGACCTTGACCTCAAACAACACACATAACTTCCATCAAAACACATAGACACACATTAGCACATAGATGACTAGTCTCCGAACGTCTTGGCCGTTCCTTGACGTATGACCTCAAACTCAACTGAACTGACATATAAAATCATTAACACATTTATCAACAAGTTAAAACCCCTTAAAACACAAATAAAGCTCTAGTTCATCCTAGTTCTTTTTTAGGGTTGTTACAGTCTCCCCCACTCAGGAACATTCATCCTCGAATGACAAGGCACTAAAAGAGAAAACAACCAAAGCAAACAGACCATATTCTTGCATACACTATCATAAACCATACACATAGTTAGGAGGAACATCACTCCACATAAAATGCTCAAACAACTACATGAATTTCAAGCAAGTAGAGCTACACCTACCAAATACTTATGCATCATTCTTTACCCTTTTCTCATGATATTGGAGGAACTTCCTTCTCCAAGTAACATCATGCTCATTTAAATATCATTTAGTACACCATGCAATTTCTCATCAAAGAACAATCATGCAACAATTTCGATAAGGCACATTTAAGGCGATTCTCACCATAAAGGCTCAACATGCAATTTCTCAATAATACATTAAGCATGCTCAACAAGTCAACTCATGTACTATTTAGGATTGTTCACAATTTCACCTCATGAAGCAAATAGACAATCTGCAGTAAATGCACATGAACACGAGGGACTACAATGCATGAGAACTCATTTTCTCTTTCTACAAGAATCTAACAAACACATGCATAACTTAAGGAGAATATTTGAAAACTCATTTTTCACAAAAGACTCCAACATGAACAAAGCTAAAAGGAACTGTTAGTTTTAGGATTGAATAGGGACATAAGGAAAAGATAAGGCTATCTCACTACCAACACCCTTACTATTCACCATACTCCGCCAATTAGGAGAAACCCATCTAAGGTCAACATACACATACTATAAGAGTCTCAATCAAGAAACCATCAACCTAACCAACACCATTCTCACCCAAATCTTCAATTCACTAAGCCTCTTGAAGCAACAAGATCAACCAAGCCTTTATCATGAACACCAAAGACTCTCAAAATCCTCATCATATAGTAACAACACCCCCTACTAAACAACACCGGAACCTAAAATGTTGGGGAAAAGGAAGAAAATGGGGTTAGTCCACCACTTATACTAAGTATGAGACCATATGCACATATAAGATCAAATCATGCTAAAAAGGGGACATTTCGTTAAAACACACTATTTTACCTTTTGAAAGCCTTATGCATAATCAAGCAAATCATACCAATCAACAAGACATATTCATTAAGTCCAAGCATGTTCATCACAAGAATAACAATACTGAGTCTAGTCAAATCAACATGCATATTACCTATTTGTACACATAGTTAAATTAAGACAATTACCCATGAACACTCATTGAGTCAACAAGTGCAATGGCTAAACAAAGCCCCATAACCTTACTCAATCAAGTAACTCAACAATAACCATGACCAATATCCAACTTTACATGACACTTCATTTAGGAATACATATCATCATATTTTACCAATAGAAACCAAATACATATTCATAAGAACAACCAATATCTCATAATTTCATTTACATATAAGATCATTATATACATATCATTTACATTTATAAGCATATACATACATAAAAACATCCTTCTAAGACTTCCCTCATGGCTAACTAGTGCAATGTATAGGTAGAGTCCCATACCCCTACGTAGCCTAAGCTAAACATCTTAGGTCATCCTAGTTAGAGTTCATTCAGTACTTCATTTTACCTTTTGGGAACATATTTCCTTAACTGACATAGACCAAATGAGATAATATGGAATCCGGTGTCATGGAACTCTACACCGAAAGAAGGTGGACTACTTGCCAAAGTAGTACCTAAAACATGAACATAGAAACTACGTGGATCCTCTAGCTAGTATTCCTATGTGGGCAAAATAGTTCAAGAACTAGGAGATATAATTGGGACCCTCTTTATGCTACATGCATTATAGCATGCAATCTCAAGAGTACATTAGTGATCGTACCTTTCCTATGTGGGAAGGGACAGTCCTCACTCTAGTTCACTCGGTTCTAAGCTAGAGTCCCTTTTTGA
This sequence comes from Solanum lycopersicoides, assembly GCA_022817965.1. Lineage (NCBI taxonomy): Eukaryota > Viridiplantae > Streptophyta > Magnoliopsida > Solanales > Solanaceae > Solanum > Solanum lycopersicoides. The sequence continues at coordinate 41,247,004 of CM040626.1, read as the reverse complement.
AATGTCTTTATGTCTTTATTAACAATGATAGCTTAGTTTAGGTAATAGGGTATAATCCTTGTATACTCATCATAAGCATATCTAAATAATAATTTGCATGAGTATAAGTCCTTTCATTGCAATTCATATAAGTGAGGTTAACACATTTACATCATCATTCATAATAACGTACATTGGTAGTCATTACCATCCTTATAACATTTACATCTTATTCAACCTCACAACCATTGTCAAAAAATTTCAATTCAACATCATACCAACCCTATCAATCCTAATACGAAGTATACTTCAATGGAACATGATCACTCAATCTCAAGTAACCACAATTGAAGTAAAGAATAGGGATTACATGACTTACCAAGTCTCCTTCATAATTCATCTGCAAGGTCTTACCATCAACCCTTAACTCAACCCAATAGGGGATTAATATCATCACATCACAATAACAAATAGAATAACAAGGCCAATTTCATGACTATATCACAATTCATCACTAGTTCATACCTTAAGGTAAGAGACTTAGGTCATATACACAACATGTTTCATAACCTAGATCAACTACCCAAGAACTAGCATGATAGGCCTATAATTCATCTTAATTTATTCATAATTGATACAATAACATCATAGAATGGTAATTTAATCAATAACCAAGTCAATTGAACCAACATTGAACAATTCATATTAAGATCATAACCTTGGGTTAAGGGAAATAGGTCATCTTCTACAAACTAGACCAATACATCAAGAGAGAACAAAATTAAGTTAAAATACATGTTAATATACTCATAATATCCAAAATAAATCATAAACAAAGTAATTCATGACATATATCTCGTATTAGATAAAAACCCAGTTGGAAACTTCACTTTTGAAATTACTTTGATGGAGCCCTTTGATGAAAGAGGTCTCAAAGGTGAAATAGATACCATACCTTAATGTTTGATTAAGAATTTATGGATAGATTGTTCCTTTACAGACCTTAAACCCTCCCCTAGCTTGGTCTTCAATGGAGTTCTTCAACTAGAGAGAGAAAGAAGAGAGAAGGAAGAGAATTTGGGTTGTGAGTTACGAGAGCTATTGGTTTGTCTAATGGGGTTGGGGTCTTTTTATGGGGTGTTAATTAACTTAATTAGACTCTCCTTAAACCCCAACTAACGAGATAACCCCTTAATTAATTAATTGGAACTAACTAAAACGTGCAGGAAATTAGACCCCTCAAAGATGAGACCCCGATCGACGGTCTGTCTGTGAGACGACGTCCACTGCACCTTCCGTCCTGTTCGTCTGTTGATTTGGTCTCAGACTGGTACAAAACCAGTATTGGGGAAAATATCTAAGTGTTCATCGATGAGGAAATCGCCGCCGCCATCGATTGACACATGGATCGTCGATTGCAAGTCGTTGGTCACACTGCCGAGGTAGTCTTTGTCCCCAAAATGAACGGGTCCTCCTCAAGGCCCTTGGTTGGTCCTTGGGGTGTCGTACCCATACGTTTAGACCATGAATCAGCTTAAACACATGTTAGACACCCTTCCACCAATTTTCATGAATTTCCGACTCCTAAAAGCTAGTCAAATAGGCTAAGGCACTCTAGTAGCTCCTTGAAGTAGTTTCCGAATGTCATGGACGTTTTGGTTTTTAGACTTCCTCAATGACTTATATTAATTCAAATGGACCTTAAAACAGTGTCTAGACCTTATGACACTTTTTGTATGATGGTAGAGATGGTAGAGAAGAATGGTGTCAGTACAAGAATACAGTAGGTATGGCAACCATGCAAAACATGCATTAAAAAGGGACATTTTACTTTGAAACCATGCATCATGCCTTTTTGTGAAACTCTCGTAAAACCTTGATACAATAGCATTTATTCCATTTACGTATTTCATATAGGCATATACAATAGTCACACATCATATAAAACCACACATTGCATTTAAGTCATATAAGTTACCATTTTACAGTAAACACCTTTACAATTACAGTGAACCTATTTCATTTTATAGTGAACTCTTTCCTTTTATTTTAACTCCTTATCTTCCCAAGTAACCCTATAGTGATGCTTGGTGCAATGTATAGACAATGTCCCATAACACTATCCACACTCAACCATCACTTTAAGGCCACTAGGGAATCATGCATACAAACTTCATTAACCCACACATGCATTCATAGAAGTATTTCATATAATAAGATACCTAACTAACATTTGACCCAACATACTTTAGGGACAACATAGAAGGACTCATTACAAGACCATATACAAGTCAATACTTCTAACATAATCATAGCAAGGCAATAGTCACATTAACACACTTGGACTTCACCTCATAAGAACCACATTGACCCATACTCATAATCCATTGCTAAGTCTACTTGTGCGATGTACATGTGAAGTCCCATAACCTCACACATACTAAGTAAACCTAAAAAGAGACTACAAGCCTTAACATGTCCTTCTTACATCAACAAAACAAGCATAGACAACCTTCTTCATGTCAAGCAAGACTTCATCATATAGTCAATAAGACTCATACTATGCATATAAGGACACATTATATAGATTCATACCATGCATATCATCACAACAAGTAGACAACACTACAATGTAATGTCTAAGGAACATAAACATAATCATATACATTAGAACACCTTCCTAGAAATCCCTTCAAGAGCTACTTGTGCAATGCATAGGTACCATACCCTCACCTAAACTAAGCAACTTCCCTTAGGTTATCCTAGTTAGGATCCATTACTTTACTTCCATTGTCCATTTTACTTTAAGAAAATTATAGACTTAACCGACACTAAGACAATGGGTGCTAAACATGGAATTTGGTGTTGTAGAGCCTCACTCCAAGAAGAGGTGCCCTACTTAGCCAAAGTAGAACATTAACCTTAAACTAGCATCTTAGGTGATATCACTTGCTAGATCCTATGTGGCAAGCATAGTTTATGGAGCTTGGGGGCCGTCTCGGGAATATCACTCTATGCACTTGTTGGGCTGTGAGTCTATCCACCCCGTGAGGACTATGGTGAACCCTACCTTCCCTCCTTGGGAAGGTGCTACCCCCTCATCTACAAGTTCACTCGGTGCTAAGCTAAGTTCCCTTTATTGAAAATCCATTATTACATTACTTTATAAAACATAGGATTAGAAGAGTTATTCCCTTATATGCTTAGCTCATAGGTTATAGATGAGAGTTCATTAACCTAAGTCATGTGAGAAACCCTTTCACATGGACATAGCATATTCAAGCACTATCTAGTCTAGGGTACTCTTGGGAACACCTTCCAAGCGCCCTTTATTGAATAGATCATGATACATGTCTGTGTGTACATACATGTGAGCAAACCTTTCACATGACACCTTTAGACCACACAAATTTATACTTCACTTTATTCATGCATATAAGACGTGTTCATAACATACTCATGCATTCATATTCATGTACATAGGAAACCAAACCTAGGAACTATCCTATAAAGGCACGCATGTGCAATGCATAGACAAGGTCCCATACTCTTGCCCATAATAGTACACGTATCAAGTCTACCTAGTTATGGGATACATATCATATTTCATAAAACCCTTAACATGCATAGTAGTAGACATTAGTGCATATGAGAATTATCGTTTCATTAGAAACCATGAACCTATACTACTTTGATAAGTATGCATGAGATGTGAGTGTGTGTACATTGGACCACATGTTCACATAATGGCAACAATCCTAACACTGAGGTAGCCACCTTACAAATATCACAATACACATTTAACTCCCTTAAACCATAGACCACACACCACATAATAACATAGGAGACAAGACATCTTCATTACTTGAATCTTAGACTCCTAATCATGCTTAAGACCACACATTTATGTAGAGGTTAATAGGTAGGGATCATACTAAACAAGAGTATTCAAACATGAACATGTAGACCAGACCTATCCCTAACATAGTCGTTTGAATGTAGAGGAAGCATCATCAATATAACCAAGATCATAAACTAGCATTGGACACTAAGCATAATACTTCACATTGTGTGATCATCATAACCACACTTTCAAGATAAAATTGCCTTCAAGGCCATGATCAAAACACATAATAACATAAAAATAAGGTAAACACCGCCACCATAAGTTGACCATACCACACAAAGCCATACAAGGCTACATAAAATAGCAATTCTATAAGAAGAGTAGAGAGAATAGAGCCGACTTACAATTCCTCCAAGGTTTGATCATCATTGATCAATTCCAATAATTCAACATCAGTACATGTATAAAACAGTAGATAAAGGTACAATTTCATAGAAGAACCATACTTGAAACATCATAATTTTCAAGATCACATTAGGTACAATACATCTTCTAGTCTATAGAAAGTAGAGAAATATAGATCAATTTACCAAATCCCTGCATCATGATAATCATTGATCACTCATTTAACAATTCATATTCAATTCACATGATTAACAATAATAATAGGCAATTCAACATAATTGAGACATAATTCAATCAACATAGAGTCAAAATCACAAAACCCACATTATAAGCCAATTGAGAATGTAGGAGGATCATGGGTTCATCATAAAATTGGATTGAAATTCATCTTTAAAATAGTATATAATCATCAATTTATCATAAACATGGTTTTTAAATCAATTTGAGAAAAATCCACAGCTAGATTGGAAATTGGGAATTTTGGTCTTTGAATCATATTTGAAAATCCTTGATTGACTCCTTAGATGAATGGATAACTAAGGATCAAGGATAACCATACCTTATTTATTTAAGACCCGTGAGAAATTTGAGAAGAAACCATGAAAATCCACACATAGCTTGAACTTGAGTTTTCCCTCCAATGGAGGTTTGAGAAAATTTGGAGAAGAAGAGTGATTTGGTATTTTTGATTTCTTATTGGGTGTTGGGGTTTTGGATTGGAAAAGGGGTTATGTAAGTCATAAAATCAGTTTATAACCGTCCCTTTAAGTTACCAAAACACCCCATGCTTATTGAGACTTTTAGACATGTCAAAATTGACTTAAAAATGACACAATCGGATCTGGGAGTGGGCTGCCGTTGCAGGGCAGCCTTCCAATTCTGCCCCAAATAATTTTTGGGACAGTGAGGTGCGTTCTATGCGCGCGTCGCACAGGGCAAGTCCAAATCTTGGATTGCTCGCTGCCTTAGGCAGGCTCTTGTCCAAAGTTTGGGTCCTCCTTGGGGGCCCTTCAGGTGGTCCCCCGAGAGTCTTACCCAAACCTTTTGACCCTTAAGATGTATATTAAGGTACTAGGGTAAAATACACTGACTTTGAACTCAAAACAACACATGAAAACAAGTCAAACATACAAGGACACACTAGTACGTCTAAAAGCCTAACTTTCGAACCTCTTGGACGTTCTTGAACGTTTGACCTCCAAACTTCATGAAACTTAACACACTGCCTATAAAAATCATTATAACTCATATAAGGACCTCATGAACCCAATAGACACACATAAGCTCATAAAAACACTTAAGGCCCTTTGGTGAGTTGTCGTTGAACGTCTTGGTCTTCCTTGACGTTTGACTTCCAAATCACCTCAAATCAAATATACATACAATAAAACACTTAATCAACATATTTTAAAACCGTTTCAGATAAATTTGAGGCTCTAGGCACCTTAATGCATTTTTGGAATCTTACAAAAATCACATATATAATTTAAGCCACATTTGGGGTCACTTTACAGTGACTAATTCCCTTTTACAATGAACATCTTTTCTTTTAACTCCTTAACCTCCCAAGTAACCCTCTAGTGATACTTGGTGCAATGCATCACCTTAGGTCCACAAAGAAAGCAGACATACAACCTACATAAGCCAACACATATCATGATAGAAGTATAGTGCATCATAGACACACTTAAATCAAGACTCTGATGGAAATTACAGTGAACTCTATTCATTTTGCATATATACTAATTTCACTTCACATAAATCATTATAAGACTTTTTCATGACCCTTAATCTAAGTCTACTAGTGCAATGTACATGTGAAGCCCCGTAACTTCACACATACTTAGAACCCATCATGAGACCACAAACCTTAACATCCAATTCATACACCAACATGTAAGTGAAGAAAACTTCATTCATATCAAGCAAGACCTTCATCATATAGTTAATAAGACCACCATTATGCATATCATCACATCATGTAGGCACTAACACCATGTCATGCAAGAGAACCATAACATATGGACATACATTAGACCACCTTCCTAGAACTCCCTTAGATAGCTACTTGTGCAATGTCTAGGTGGGTTCATTACTTCCACCTATCCTAAGTATCTTCTCTTAGTTTATCCTAGTTAGGTGTGCAAGTAGGGACAACTAAGTTTACCAACACAAGTTACCAAATCATTCTATAAAAATTCTCGTTAGTCCTTCATCATAATATATCAACAACTATAGAGGATGTACTTTCAATCCTATCATTATATAACCCATATAAGATCACATAGACATCACATGAGAACCTTCACTTTATACATTTACATATACCATAACTTTAGAACACCACAATTCACATAATAATGTCGATGAGGCCATGTTCATAACATTTATAACAATTAAACACCTCCACCATAAGTTGACCATACCAATCAATAGAAATTTGATATTCAATTCTACATTAAATAAGGGAATTAAGTAAAATTACCCTCTTCCAATAGCAAGGATCACCATTCCTTAACATCTCCTAAAATTTACAATATAATAGAACAATTAACAATAAACCCACTTAATAAGACAAATTTAGGGATTTAAGAAGATCAAGGCTTCATGGAGAGTTTCATTGGAAAACATCAATTTAACATCAATAATATCATATCTAATGATTTGAAAACGTTTCATGCAAGAACCCTTAGGTTAGAGTGAAAATTGGACTTTTTCATAAACCTTAAAATCTTTGAAATCACTTTGAAATTGGCTCTAAGGTCATAGCAAGCCTTAGATAAAGAACTCCCATACCTTATTAGAAGAAATCCCAAGAAAATTGAATAAGAAAGCCATTGGAAAACACAACCCTAGCTTCATCTTGACTCCATGCTTCCATGGGGGGGGGGGGTTGGCGTGAACTTTGGGAGGGAAGGTTTTTGATTTAGGTGTTAGAGTCTAAAAGAGGGTTTAATAAATATAATATAAATAAAATAACTAAATACACATAAAAAACCGTCAATACACTTAAAAGATTTGGGGTGAATTTATCAACTCACCCCTAAGTTGGCCGAACTACTGTAGCAAATTGCAGACCCATTTGACGCCCACAAACGACGGACCATCAATGGAGTACGTCATTTTGGTCTGTAGCTCATCAATTTTCAGGATTTGCAGGCCTGTTTGACACCCACCATCGATGAAACGTCAATTGATTAACTAGCCGTCAATTGATGCTGCCACTTAACTTCTTGCCTAGGTGAAAGAGTCCTCCTCAAGGGACATTCATAGGTCCTTGGGGGAGTCGTACCCAGACTTTAAACCCCGAAACATGTCCATCTAGGTTCTAGGACCACTGACCTTGACCTCAAACAACACACATAACTTCCATCAAAACACATAGACACACATTAGCACATAGATGACTAGTCTCCGAACGTCTTGGCCGTTCCTTGACGTATGACCTCAAACTCAACTGAACTGACATATAAAATCATTAACACATTTATCAACAAGTTAAAACCCCTTAAAACACAAATAAAGCTCTAGTTCATCCTAGTTCTTTTTTAGGGTTGTTACAGTCTCCCCCACTCAGGAACATTCATCCTCGAATGACAAGGCACTAAAAGAGAAAACAACCAAAGCAAACAGACCATATTCTTGCATACACTATCATAAACCATACACATAGTTAGGAGGAACATCACTCCACATAAAATGCTCAAACAACTACATGAATTTCAAGCAAGTAGAGCTACACCTACCAAATACTTATGCATCATTCTTTACCCTTTTCTCATGATATTGGAGGAACTTCCTTCTCCAAGTAACATCATGCTCATTTAAATATCATTTAGCACACCATGCAATTTCTCATCAAAGAACAATCATGCAACAATTTCGATAAGGCACATTTAAGGCGATTCTCACCATAAAGGCTCAACATGCAATTTCTCAATAATACATTAAGCATGCTCAACAAGTCAACTCATGTACTATTTAGGATTGTTCACAATTTCACCTCATGAAGCAAATAGACAATCTGCAGTAAATGCACATGAACACGAGGGACTACAATGCATGAGAACTCATTTTCTCTTTCTACAAGAATCTAACAAACACATGCATAACTTAAGGAGAATATTTGAAAACTCATTTTTCACAAAAGACTCCAACATGAACAAAGCTAAAAGGAACTGTTAGTTTTAGGATTGAATAGGGACATAAGGAAAAGATAAGGCTATCTCACTACCAACACCCTTACTATTCACCATACTCCACCAATTGGGAGAAACCCATCTAAGGTCAACATACACATACTATAAGAGTCTCAATCAAGAAACCATCAACCTAACCAACACCATTCTCACCCAAATCTTCAATTCACTAAGCCTCTTGAAGCAACAAGATCAACCAAGCCTTTATCATGAACACCAAAGACTCTCAAAATCCTCATCATATAGTAACAACACCCCCTACTAGGAGAATCTCACACTAGATCTTTCAAACATCACGTCCAATTCTAAAGTCGGAGAACAACAACATTAAACCTCTTTATTCATCACACCTATACATTTCTAACATCACCTTTCATCATCTCCGTCATCCTACCTTATAAGCACCACTTATCCAAGTCGGGTTCTACCACAATACTCACCATTACAAGGTAATTCATCAGACCTAAGGTCATCATCACAACCTTCCATATCCCATCTATCAAGTCACACATAACCCTTTTCCTCTCCCTCTACCTCTACAACCAAACTTCTCAAAGGCCACACTCTAAGGACCATCACAAAAAACAACGGAAAGTCATCACAGAAAAATACTCTTAGGCACGATTAGAAGTATGAAGCAGTGAAACCTTCTTAGCACCCAATAGCCTTCTATTCATAATGTTGCGCACTTCACATAATGAACAAGACTATACTAGATGTGGTTTTTGAGACAACCTAAGACAACCCAATAGCCTCCTATTCTTAGCACCCAATAGCCTCTGATACCATGTTTGTCACGACAGGGAAGTACCCCCTAGAAGTAACAGGGCGTAATCACCCTCTCATATGTCTCATACAAACCACATGGATCATTCATTGCATATGATACTAAAATATAAGTAAGAATTTAAAATTTTATCACCCACGAAGAATATTTTCATTAATATGCAAGTGGAATACTTTTAAAAACATCTTAACTTTACAATATGTCTCATTAAACCATCTAATAACTTTAGAGTACGACACTAGGGACTAAGCCCATACAAGACTTGAAATAAAGACTAAAAGACCATAAAAAAAACATGTGGGTCTCGTCCTCAAATCTAGCAGGACTCACCAAAACTACATCTTCAACCCTTAGAAACCTATCTATCATCCATGGCATACCAGAACCTCCAATCCCTACACTTTAGTCAAAAATGGAAAAGAAAGGGTTAGAACATTAAGCATTTAGTATGGATTCATGCAAAAACCATGCAAAAAAGGGACATTTAGTATAGAAACATGCTTTCATGACATTTTGATAAAAACCTTCATTATAAGAGTTTAAGATACATAACACAAGTCAACAATCACATATATGACATATACAACTAGAATCATCATATATGACTTAATTCCATATTCATAAAGTAATATTTTTCATAACATTAGATTATTTACGTAAGGTTACGCTAAGACTCACCTAAGTAAGACATGAAGAGACCGCCCATACACCCTCTTCAAGCACACCTAAGTGATCCTCAAAGCTTACCTAGATAAGAACCTTTCTATTCAACATACTTTTACTAATTGAACATTATTAATTTAATCCATTTAGGATACAACTAAAGAATTAGGGGACTTGACATAATGTTCTTGGATGACCTAGGGAACTCACTTTTGTATCATCAAAGCCTACTCGTGCCACGTATAGATAGTGTCCCATCCACTACATAAAATTTGTAGAACCTATCCAATAACTAGAGTGCACATCCCATATCATAAGAATATGCATTAACAAACATTTACCACACTAGCTAGATATGGAATCCGGTTTCATAAGACCCCACACTGTGGAAGGTGTTCTACTTCCCAAATGTAGAACTAAGGACAAATCCCATGTAGGCACATGGTTTAGGTAATATCAAGGGCTTCTTTGTACTCTAGTCTTATACTTCAAGTAGAGCTACTACCACAAACATATCCACTCGGTGCTTTGCCTTGTTTCTCATAGAGTAAGTTCATTCACGTAAGAGTATTTGAGAAGGTAACATCTCTAAGCCTTACCAACTTAAAATACCAAAAACAAGAAGGGGTCCACAAGGGGCCAAAGATCAAGGTTCATTAGGATACCTCATTCATAAAACGGGTACCATGCAAGGTCTATCCAGTTCACGTCAATATTAACCTTACTATAGGTCTACCGATCCTAGACTTTCATTTATACACTCATTCAATACAATTCAAGTACCAAGTAGGGACAATTATGTATACAAACAAACGTTACAACATCATTCTATAAAGACACTCCTTAGTCCATTATGTTCATATATAAAAAACTAGAGAGGAAGTACTTTCAAACCTATCATTATATCACCCTACATGATCACATACACATCACATGCACACTTTCACTTTATACATTTACATATACCATAACGTGATAATACCATAATTCACAAAATAATGTCGATGATGCCATGTTCCTAATTTTAATAACAATTAAACACGGCCACCATGAGTACACCATACCAATCAATAGTAATTCGATATCAATTCTACAATAAATAACAGAATTAGGTCAGCTTATGTAACACTCCGGAAGCTCCATGACTTAGTCTATAACCCCACTTGATGAACTAAGTCTTAAAAGAGTATTTCTAAGCCTAAAAAAGGTAATAAACTCAATTAGAAAGTGTTAGAGTAAAAACGTCAAGAAACGACCATGACGTTCGGAGATTTATGAAAGATGAGCTAGTGTGCCTTGGTGTGTTTCAATGGGTTTATAGAGTCGGATTGAATTCAAATTTCGTTAAAAGGTGTAGAATATATGTTAGAGTGTGTTTAGGGTCAAAATATCTGGGTACAATTCCCAAAGTACCACCCTAAGGGTCCTTGAGGAGGACCTAACATTTGGCCCCAAAACTGTCCATTTGGTAGTGTGCAACCATGAGGAGAACGACGAGCCATCATTTCAACAACGCTCCTTCGTTTGGTGTCGCTGGTTTTAACTTTTCCAAATCCTAGAAAGTCTCAAAAACCAAGTCTGTGACAAAAACCATGGACGACAAGTACAGTCCGTGGTTTGGTTGATAGAGCGTTGACGGGGAGTCGTCGATGGGACCCTGGTGCACTGTCTTAAGTCGGTTAAGCTTAGGGAATTTAGTCAATTAGTTAGTTAATTAATTAATTATTAAGGGGTGGCTAAATAAGTTAGTTGGGGACTAAAAAAGAGTTAGATCTTATTAAACTAACCTAACACCTTATAATTACCCAAACCCAAATCACTCTCAGTTTTCTCTACTTTCTCTCACTACCCAAAGACCCCATTGAAGACCAAGTTTCAAGCTTCATTAGGGCTTCAAGATTCATGTGTTATTCCATCATTCTTCAAGGATTGTTAAGCTATGGAAGTTATTCAATCTTGGGACTTCCTTCCCCAATAGGTTTTTCAAATATTTGATTTCTATTTTCTTCAAAATTATGGTTAATTATTGTAATTCCTTAGGCTTTGGCCTAGTTCCTCTAAAAGGATCCATGATTGTCCCTTTTCCCTAACCCTAACTATAAATGTGGTTAATAGATGATTAGGGATGTTGGAATTGTATATGTTATTGCTTAATTACTAATATACGATGATGGTGATTGAATTATTGGATGATTATGGTGAAATTGAGGGTAAGATCTTAAAGGAGATTCTTGGAATCCATTGGTTAGACTTTTATTATCATGAGTTCTCTACTTCAATTATGATGGTTTGTTCCTGATGATGATGTTCAATTGAAGTATGATTATGTGAATAGAATAGGAAGATGATGATATGATGAATACGATGGCATGTTATGAATATTTGAATGTGAGATCTTCATAAGGGTACGATCATGCAAGGTTGAATGTGATTCTCTTGTGTGCCTTATTATGATATGACTATGATGAGATGATCTCACTAAATGATGGGTTGTGTTATAATGAAGTTCTCATTCTATACCTAAAGAGCTATGATCATGATAATACAAGGGGTTAGTCCCTAAGGCGTATATTGTAAACTCATGTTTAAGGATGGCTTAAAGACATTTTAAAAGGGACTTTAGCTTAGCACCGAGCGAACTAGATATGAGAGGTTTCCCTTCCTAATGATGGAAGGTAGGTTCATAATGATTCTCATTTAGATGGAGACTACATTGCAAATGTACATAGAGAGGGTTTCCAATACTAATATCCTAGTTCATTAACTATGTTCTCACATAGGTAAACTAGCTAGTGGATCCACCTAGAATGCTATATTCATGTTATGGCTCTACCTTGACAAGTACGACACCTTCTTTTGGTGTAGGGTTTCTATGAAACCGTATTCCATGTTTAGCTCATATTGTCTATTATCGGTTAAGGAGAATGTTTCCAAAAGTACAATGAATGAATGAAAATAATAAAGATGGACACTAACTAGGGTGACTTAAGGGGTTCTACTTTGTGTAGGTAAGGGTATGTGACTTGACATATGCATTGCACAAGTTGACCTTGAGGGGAGTCCTAAAAGGATTTTCTTATGTACTTATGTTATGAATGAAATGCATAATGTTGACTTTACATGATGTTGATCTTATATGATGTTGACTCATTGATGAACATTATATTGGTCTAAATTGCTATGTATGATGATGACTACACATGATATGGTGTTATACGAAGTATATGCATTGCTTATTGTATCTTTTCTAATTTACATGATTATGTGGGGTTATGGGGCGTACATGAGCATTGCACTTGTAGGCTTGGGATGAAATTGTGAGTAAGGGTCTTGTATACTCTGATGCTATGAACTCTAAGATATGAAATGTGGATATGACTTTATGATGATGTTGTTCTTGTATATGGATTTTTACATGTCTAAATGATGTTATGACTATTGACTTGTATATGCTCTTATGTGTGCATAAAAGCTTTCAAACTGACTTAGAATGGTTTTCAACAAAATGTCCCTTTCTGCATGATTTTAATGGATTTAATTGCATATGTTTCCATACTTAGTACATGTAATTTGTACTAACCCATATTTATTATATTTCTACATATATGTAGGTTCGGGCCATCGAAGAGTTCAAGTTCATTTGCAAGGAACACTTGGATTTGTTCCCAAGTTGTTGGTGAGTCCTCAAATGTAACGACCCGCAAGTGCAACCTAGAAGAAAGGAGCACTCTTGAGTCGTCATAAGGCGTACTTGACCCTTCGGAGGTCTTGTACAAGCCTCTTAGCTATCATTCATTACATAAGATATGAAAAGTAGTGCGGAATTAAAACTTTTCACAACAATAATAATAATAAGAAACTCTTTTAATTTATAAAATAATAAGGAACAAGTCTTATCATCACAAGCAAACATAAAGACACAACTTAAATATCTTAGGGTCATGAACCTTTACATTGAAAGAAATACATAATAAGTATCATACAAGTCTTAAAGAAGAACTAAAGAAACATAGATTATGTCCTCGAATATATGAGGACATACCGAGTCTTGAAAGAGTCAACTTTCCAAGATTTGCATTCTAGAAACCTTCTCTCGCCTTCAACCTATACTTATGGAATATAGAAAAGTATGGGGTTATCACAAACATTGTACTAAGTATGACATTATGCAAAAACACATGTAAAAGAGGACATTTTTCTTGAAATAAAGCTTTCATGCCATTTAAGTAAAACATTCATGAATATAGTAACAAAATATCAATTAGAACATCATTTAATACATAGGATAAAACTTCAATATTTTTAACATAAGACTATACTTTACAGTGAATCCATTCCATGTACACCTTACAGTAAGCTCATCCCTCATTAAGACTATTCTTATCCAAAGTTATCCTAAGACTCACTATGGTAATACATGAAGAAACCCCCCATACAATCTCTTCAATACACACCTAAGTGATTCCTAAGGCTATCAAGGATAGGCATGATTCATCTCATTTAACAAGTCAACATTCAATATTCAAGACACTAAAGGAACATATTGCATTTAAGAACTTCACATAAGAACTATTTTGCTAAGACAACCACCTTGTTACACTTAGTGCAATGTGAAAGTAGCATCCCATACTACTACTTCCACCTTAGTGATCCTTGAGGATTCCCATTAGACTAGGCACATCACATTCATCATACAGATAGATTTCATCATACAAGACATAACCTTAACAAGCTTCCTTAACATTATACATAAAGTCACATTTCTTCATTTACATCAAAAAATGACTCATTCATACATTTAATTTCACATAAGTACGCACCAAGACTCCCTCCAAATGCCTATTTGTGAAATGGATATATAGTGTCCCATTCCACCACCTACCCTAAGTAGTGCACCCTTTAGAAGACTTAGTGCTTTTCATTTATTTGTGGGGGCTAGCTTTAACCGACATAGACCATGAGAGCTAGACATTGAATCTTGGTATTAACCCCTACCGGATGAGGGATCCCTACTTGCCTAAGGTAGGGTCATTCTTGATCCTTTACATGGTGCTTCAAATAGCTACTCCTATGTGGGTGCATAGTTAAGTGATTGTTGACACCCAATTTAGACCCTCCCTAGTAAAGATTAATCCTTGAGTTTCTTCAATTTCAAACAATTTAAAATAATTAGTTTTGTGAAAAATTTCTTGCAAGTTATATAAAATGAGTTTCGTCACTTTTTATGGTTTTCTAGCTAGTACACAATTACGTGTTTAACTGTCGTATTTTACGAATATTCAAAAAATCGACTAAAAATATTTAGTTTTACCTAAATGAGTTAATTATTTTATTTTGTTGGAGTTAAGAAGCTCATTGATTAATTCGATTAATTAGTTTTTATCTCAATTTTATTTGATTCGCCAATTGAATTGAGTTTGGCCACTTTCGGAATTTATTTGGTTTCTCATTTAAATACAATTTTGGCCGAATTTCACTACTTCCTCCAAACCCATCTGGGAACCAAGCTGGGCCATCTCCTTTCCTAATTTCCACGGCCCACTCTTTTTTTCCAATCTTTCTTTCTAATCGTATCACCCCATACATCCAAACAGACCCCATAACACCTTGACCGGCCCAAATAACCCATAACGGACCCAACCTTTTGCTTTTCATCAGGGAGAAGACCCAAAAACGTCTCTTTTGAATAGAGTAGACGGAAAACGATGCGTGAACATCCAAACGACCCCAAATTGACCCTGCACGCACCTCTGTCACGACCCGGATTCTGGAATTCGAACCGCAACCGGCGTCGTTAGCCTCTCAGAGGTCGCAGACAAGCCTCTTCTTAACTTTCATCACAATCATACAGTTAAATTTGCGGAAAATTTAAAACTTTTAATTACTTATCGAAGTGTACATAGACTTCGTATAGTTTTGTATAAGAGTGATATTCTACTAGCTCAAACTCAACAACCATCTATCAATAGATTAAACAAATGAAATAATTGATCGTAATAATAATAATAATACTTCTCCAATTGGCCTTATTACAATGCTTTGAATAAAATACATGAAAGGAAACACTAGGGACAATAGTCACTAGATAAATCTAATGTACTAAGCTAGAATAATAAAACGTAGGATCCTCGAACTCAAGAGGATCTACCAAAGTCTGGAGATCTCTATTCCAAACCGCTTCAATGAACTTCAACCTTCTTGAGAACTTGCGCCTTGTTGTGGAATTAAATCTACGAAGATCACTACGAACTTTGCACAAAAGAACCTTGGAACGTTCTTGCTAGTCGTCTAGGGTTCGGTCACGGTTTCCTTGCTCTTACTTTGGGGCATTAATGGTGAACAATTTTTGGTCTAATTCTTTTGAGAACTGATTGTTAAGTAAGTGAACTAAGATTATATAATTAACTAAAATAGCTTAGGTAGTTAATTACCAAAACGCCCTTCCTAGATTTACTAGACTTGGAGAATCTTGACTTAACCGATTTTGAGGTCTTTCCTTGGGATTTCGGTTTTGTCTAATTATTTTAATTAATTAAGTTGTATAGGGTAATTACTAAAATATCCCTAAGTTATTAGGACCATAGTCAACCCTTTGGACCATCCTAGGTTAGGTACTAGGTTGTCCCTAAGTTAGTTAAATTAGTTAGGTGTCACCCGACAAGGTCCTAGGTTGTCGGGTGTCTTGGTTTGCCGTTCTTGGTTGGTCTTGGGGTGGTTATTTAGTTAAGTTAGTTTGTTAGGGCCTAGTGTAGGTTAGAGGGTCAGGTCCCACACGGTTGGACACGCATGTGCGGTGGTCCCCCCAACCGCCCTAACCGAATCGATTAGGGTGGTCCACCTCGGCCGGTCTTGCCTATGTGATAGCCCATGTGCTTCTTGCATTTTCCTAACTAACTATTTGGAAGGTTCATTTGGAATATTTACTTATTGTCCCAAGGATCCTCACTATGTCCTTGGGCACTGCTTACTCTAAATGATCATTTTTAAATGTTTATGTACTATGGTACTAGGCTTGACACTTGGATGCCTAGTACATAATATCTATTGTGTGATGAATACTATTGTAGCTTAGGGTCTTCTTTGCAGGTACAATTTCTAAAAAATCTTGGAATATGTTTCGATTACTTGGGTATTATATAGAATTTGGCTAACACCCCTTAGCCAATTTTCTATACTATGCCCAATAATTTTCAATATTGGGCATAAGGGTGCCTATGTACCCCCAATACGCATTCTTAAATACCTATAGGGCTCTTTACTAGGCATATAATTTTCTGGAATGTTACAACCTCACCCTCTTCACGCGAGAGAGAGTTGACGAAATCAGCCACGCCAACGTTCAAAAAGAGACAGAGTGGTACAAGCAGCAAGTTGCAACTTTGTTTTCTTCTCCAAATGTCACTCTCAGTCGTACGATTGCAGCATCTTTGGAGGCACGCGATTCTGTCCTTGGTTGAGTGACATCAATCCACGTCGTACCCCAAGGACGATGGAATCAATCAAGCCGTCCGTTCCCCTTTCCTCTTTTGGACTTTGGTAAAAAACTCCAGAAAAAGAGATTTCCCATAAATGGTGAAAGTTTTCTTAAGATTTGAATTTTTGGAATTGGACTTGATCTATCCGTTTTCCTCTTTCCCTCAAAAATCCAAGAAAACCTAATCTCTCTCCTATATATATTCTCTTTCTGATCAGTGAAGGGGTTTTTTTTGGGGGTGGAGAAAACTTTGAGTCTTACAGAGTGTTAGGGAAAAAAAAATTGAAAAAGAAAAACAGAGGAAAACATTCTTTAAGGAAATTTTTGGTTTGCTTGAGATTTCCGTCATAAAATCACCCATGATAGTAGTCATAAAACACAAGCAAAATACATCCTAAAAGAGGGTTAGTTTTCCTTCAGCTAGATCACGATTGCCGGTCTGTTTTAGCTCGAGTTTCTGGTGGTGAAAGTTGTTACGTGTCCTGCTCGTCACTACCTCCGTTCGCTGCCTGAAAAAAGGTAATGTTTCTTTCCTTCATAGTTTTCTTCTCGCCCCTTCTTCTATTAGCATTACGATGTACGAAAGCTCTCACTTCATGGCTGTCTATCTGTTAGTTTTCAAACAGAATTGTTGCGGTATATCGTTTTTAGTATTTTGCAAGGTTGTTGTAATGTGTTAAAAGTTTCGTTGATCAGCATTCACTTTTAATGTTTTCCTACTGTTATTTTAGAAGTGACTTTGTTTCAATTCTTTTCTTGATTTGCTCGACTAATGTGTCTAGTCTCTTCCCTCCTCCGATTGAATATTGTATCTTTCATGTTCTTTTCGAGTATTCATTCGTAAAATGTTATACTACTCTTAGTTCTCTCTATCATCTGGATATAGCAGGTGTTTGTTCTTAAAAAATTGTAGGGCATTCAAGTATTTAAATGGGATTGTAAGTTCATTTTTGTAAAGTTCGTTCGTTGTTGTTGTGATTTGGTATGTCTTGAAACTGCATCACTTTTCTCATCTTCCGCTCGTTCCTATTTTAGGTTTTGGGTTTACAGGATGAGGTCAAGTTTTTTTTTAAATTTTATTTCTTTGCAAGCATGACTTTTTAATGGTTTGTCTGGTATAGTATTGAGTATAATAGACCTTTTTTTTCTTAAAATTCATGCTAAGGCCAGCTTGTTCTTTCTTTGTTGATGATTAAATATTTGTTTAATGTGATTTTTCTTTTATGTTAGTTCAACAACTTAAGAAAATATGTGACCGATTCGGTTGACAAATCTTAAATCATAACTAGTCAGGTTTATTTTTATGTTGTCCTGCTGATGGCCATATTGTTATTCTGTCATATGGAATAGCTAATGGATTCTCCTAGTGACTCCTCTGAGTTGTGAAGCCCATATAATATGCCTGATTTGTAAATATCCCCTTTTTAATGTTAATGTCCTTTGTTGGCGCATATCCCTGCTAAATAAAATAACCAATATTTGTTCATTGTAGATTTCAAAAATAGCAAATTAGTAGTTCAAACCATCGCTATTTTTATCTTTAGAAGGGGAGTTTTCTTTTTATTTGCCTATGGAGTCGGTATTTTTATTTTTATTTTGATCCACGTCGTATTCAATTAGATAGAGTTATCGGGTTATTCGATTTAGAAGGACTGATGTGTGTGCTTTAAGTGTTTTACAATTCTATTATCAATTATGGATCCTCATTTTTCTTTTTATTGTAGCATGTGAAATCAAGACGAGTTCGCTAAGAACTCATCTTTTCCCTTGCATCTCGAAGAGAGCCGCAAAGTCTCAAATTCCTTCCATCGAGTCAAGCTCACAAAACCGACGTAAAGGTCCCAAAGCGGAAGAAATTGATGTTTTGGGGCCAAGAAGCCCAAATTTTATTTTTTATTTTTTTACTCACTGTATTTACTATTTATTATTGTATGTTTAGTTTAGGACAGTACAAAATAAAATGGGACTAAGGCCCCAAAATGAAATGGGTCCAAATACCGGTCCAGGCGGATTGAAACCGGATTTGGGCCCAACACCCTACTCTCTCTCTCTCTCGCTTTATTGTTTATCCGTTTCGTGATTATTTGTCGTTAGGCTTAGGGTTAACGAATCCAAATCCCTCGTAAGGCGTTATTTTGTTTTAACGACTTAATTTAATCAAACCAAGTAAATAACTTAAAATAAATTTTACAAATTAAAATTTACATAGATAGTAAATTAACACTTCATTTTCAAACAACTCTAAATAATTTTTATCACAAATCTAGTGAAGTTTTAAGCCAAACAAGTTAGTTGTTGGAAAACCGTATTAACAGATATTTTAGGTGCCTTAAAAACCTTCCTAAAATATAAATGTGAATCCCCGAACCCCCTTTAGTTTTCAAATTAATTTTTTGTTTAAATCTTTGAAAAATATGTTTTCTTGATTTTTCTTTGAAAAAATTAAGTGGTGACTCTAACAAAATCAAAAACTTATACTATTTTCTTTCCGAAATAAAACAGAATGACGACACTGCTAGGGAACTCTAAGGGTTCTAACCTTAAAACTAACTTACTTGGCTATGTGAAATAACTGTTTATTTGTTCCTTTGTCGTATTATATCAATTGTTGCATTTTTCATGGCATATTTCCGCCAAACGACAAATAGTTTGAATTAGGATAAAGGGAGTTACGTGGCTTACAACAACTTCTTTCAGAAAACACACAAGTCGTTCTTTGGAAGTAACAAATGAATAGCTGACTTACAGTCATCCAACGTCGTTTGTTAGCTTTGCCTGGTCGTCTGTCCGACTCGGGTAACCATCACTTTTGAACACAATTCTCGTCAACGTAAGATAGAGAGAAACCAAAACCGAATTTAAGCATTAGCCTAAGACGGCTTAATACCCAAGGCCTATTAAGTCCATTAGTTGAAACCGCCAAAATCATGTCCAAGGTCTCCGACCACACGCCATATTATTTTGTTTCACATTGTAATGGTGTACATGTGGTAACCAAAATGTGGGGGTGCGTAAACTTAACCAGTTTTGTGTTGAAGGTATGAATCACTTTCCAAGGTTCGACATGGTTGTAGAAGCACCACCTTTACTCAAAATATGGTATAACGACCTTGACGGAGATCACAAAAGAACTCTCAACAACTATGTGGGTACCCTGACCGAACTACTCAACATGACTGGTTGTCTTGAGCTAATTGAAGTTCTCACTGGTTATTTGGACAACGTGAAAATGGTGTTCCGATTAGGAACTACATAAATCACCCTGACAATTGAGGAATTTCGAGACTGCATCGACACGATTGGCATAACGTTAGAAATAAAGGAGAGAAAGCAAGAAGACATCTAGATCCCCAACAAACCTTATGTCAAAGATATCACGAGCTGGTTTTGGTTAGGAAAAGATTACGCTTACTGGCCCAAGAATCTAGTGTATAATTTACGGATCTCTACGTTAGATTAGGGCATGCGAGTTTTTATGTAAATTATAACCAAGAGTTCAGATTTACCTATAGAGAATGGAATAAAATCCAACCTTTGGTATTTGCCGTCGCATTATTGGGAACAATGGTCATTCCACACGGTCCGAGTTTGAGTATCAACACTTTAGTGATAATGCTTGCGCACACTTTGTTCAACGGGTTTAATAATAAAGGACAAGTAAAGTATTATCCCGTCGCTCCGGTCATAATATCATACATGTATCGAGCCCTATGAAAGTGCAAAGAGGGACATCGTTACTTTCAAGGATGTAACCTGCTCTTTCAGTAGTGGATCCTAAGTCATTTGGCAAAAGGGACTGGGACTCAAGTGTTACATACCCTGAATAATAAGAACACTCTCAAGGACTTGAACGATATGTTGTTTTGGGCAAATCTGCAAAATCGAAGGACTAGAGAAAGATAGGCTCAGATTTTTTTGGAACTAAGGGAAGAATATCTCCAATGGATGCTTGATCGCTTCATCTCAAAGGATGTCGTCATAGAGGGCCGCAGACAGCTTGTACTTACACTACCTGGTATTCGAGGAATCCATCCTTACGCACCCTTCTAAGTCCTGCGCCAGTTTTGGAGGAGGCAAATCACGCCTTGATAGGTGTACTATGGCGCCTATGTGTATGATATTGGGGATGACAGAGTGGATGAATCTATAGAATTGCAAAGGGAATGGAAAGGGGCCAAGAGAATGAAGATACCATTGCTCAAGATCGATTTGACGCCGGATATGATGGAACTTACAATGCTTGGCTAGAAAAATAAACATACAAAGTATCTCCTCTCTAGTCCCAAACAGCTGCCGCAGTGTAGAAGACAAAGAGACAAAGTTGTGATCGAGTTAAGAGACGTAAGGCAATACACCCAAGAAATGTATGCCAAATTTCTCGAAAATCAAAGTACCCTTGAGAAGACAACCAAGGAATTGGAAAGGCTAAGACGCAGTTTTGATGAGTTTGACTTATGGGTTAATGAAAAGATAGAGGGGATGCAATACGAGGATTGGTTAGAGAAAGGACGATGGATCGAGGGTTACCCGCTGATGCTACGATACATCTTTAAGCAATACAAGACACAGGAAAGCAGTGGAGGAGCAGGTCCATCAGGGACAACATAGTGGATATCGTCCTTGTGTGGTTTTTTTAATATGTATTTCTGTCATTTTCAGCCCTTGCGTGGACTTGTCTTTCATGCATTTCCGTACTTTTTAAATGAACCCTGCGTGGGTCTGTCCTTTTGTATTTTGTTCTTTATTCCCCTTGTGAACGTTAACTATTCATATGTGAAATTTGTTTGGGGGGTACTTAACTGGTTCAATTCTACACGTACATCGTTCTAATGCTCTAGGCATACCCTTGGCACAAAACGGTCCCCTGTATGTGTAGGACGCGATATATGTGTTTTTAACTGTTTATGTGATATGTTGATTTGCATGAGGATGTCGCAAACCCACTCCCAGTCAGAAATTTCCAGAAATATACAAGTCACTACTACAAAGTCTGACCAAATTTTTTGAGTCTTGAGATTCACAGGAAAAAGCAAAATCCTGTCACCAAATCCTAAAACACTACTCTACCATCTCAAGAAAGGTGAAATCATAACTATGAACAAAGGAAAGAATATCCAGATTGAACCAATCGAAGAGGAGATAATCAACATACGGAGACAGCGCGGGATGCGCCTATACGACATACTGTTTCCAACCGAGAGCCCTGAGTTGGAGAGCATTGAACAAAGTTATGAGGAAACGATCGCCCGCAAACCTTATCTCGAAGGACGTCTGGTAGAAGGGGACCAGAAAGTCACTCTCGAAGCATATCCACAAGAACAACGAACAGGTAGGAAGCCATTTCATGCGCCCTCATTTTCGAACATTATCGATCTAGGCGTATGTTGAGGCCCGTCAAAAGAGAATCCTCCCAAGTTGGATCAGGGGACATCCGCAAGACTTGTGAGTGTCATCCCAACCAGAAAGGACACATGATAGAGGAGTGCATAGAGTTTAAGAATGCGGCCCGCCGTTTGCTTGACATGGACAATATTGCGAACAGTTGGGGTGTCAGTGTCATTATTGCATGTGATGAACCACGGATCGACATACCAGTCACTCAGAAGACTATATTATATCGTTGCTCATTCACACCTTTCAAGATAACAATGTTTGAGGTATATTCATAATTGGTTCAAAACAGAGTCTTTACACCTCTCTATAAGGACGTGGAAGTGTTCCATTTCCTTGGATTCGAAGTTCGAAGACGTTGCCCCTATCACAGGACTGCTGATCATAACATTGAAAAGTGTCTTGCCTTCTGCCAAAACGTGGAGTACCTCATCATCATAGTATTGATTTGAGTCGAGTCTGTTCGCCGTGGCTGATGTAACAACAAGAAGAAGAACGAATGAGATGGGGACATCTTTTATCTTGTAAAGCTTTGTTGTTTATTTTCAATTCCTTGTAATCGTTAAAAATGAGTGAATGAAAAACAAGTATTTCCTTTACCCGAACTACGTAGGGCCTGAATTCTCCATGTGAGATACGCAGGCAGCCTTTCAAGGCCCGACCCCTATGTTTTAAAATTTTTTATTCTCCCCCTATCATTCTACAATGAAATGTGAGGCTCAGATCAATGGACGTCAAAGAGATGTTGCAAGAAGACCTTAGGTCAACGTGATTTAACCTTTTTGAAATAGTGTCAAACTAAAACAGGCAAACTTCTGCTTCTCCTAAAAAATCAGTTTCCCTTTACTTGTGGGTGAAAATGTCCTCAAACAAAGCAACTTCGTGTGTTTATGTGCTCTCTATGTGATATCTTGCATTATGTATTCTGGACTCAAACTAACAAATTTTCCTTTGAGTTGTTTTCCTCCACAGGTACTTACAAACATGTCTATGCCAATTAAACTGGCTAATCATCCATACTTCACTAGATCTAAAGGGCCTGCAGATTCCTTTCTCGGCCAAAGTTCAGACAAGGGAAAAGCAGTAATGGGGGACAACAACAAAGAAATCTATCTTACTGACGTTGTGGTGACTCAATCCATCATAGCGGATCAGAATGAGCTGATTATGCAGTTAATGTAGCAGATTGCTGAGATGAGTGTGGAAATGCAAATGAGACAGAATCTGCCTCCACCAAGTTTTACTGCCAACGCTGCTACTGATGGGAGACCTGCTCTATATTACTTTCCCTCTTCAAACATGGATCTAGCTCAGAATCACTCAATTATAGACTTAACCACAAAAATTCCTCAGTACGCCTCCGCTTCCTACCAGACCCCACACCCTCCTCAAAACATTAATTCACAAATACGACCTCCCCCTCAAAGTGCCCATGACCAAACCGCTCCACTCCTGCCAAACCAAAACGCATTCCATCCCCAAACATCTCTCCATCATCAAAATCAGCACACTAACCCCCACACCTTCCCACAAAATTTCCAAGCTACTCAAAATGCCCTAAGTCCCTCCGTAGCTTCGCCCCTACCTAGAAAAACCACCTTCCAAATTCCTGTTCCAAATGAGCACGACGTGAATGGTTCTGAGCTCGGCCATTATGAGGAGAAGGAAAGAGAGTGGATGTCGAAAGAAGAAGCCACAAAAATAGACATAAAGGAGGAGATCGAAAAAACAATGAAGGAATTTCAGTGCATTCCTGACGTCGCCGGTTTGAACTACGAGGACTTATTCATTCATCAAAATCTGGACCTCCCAGAATGGTTCAAGATGCCAAAGTTTAATACTTTTGGAGGAAAGGGGAATCCCTTAGCGCATCTAAGGGCCTACTGTGATCAACTCATAGGAGTTGTTAGAGATGAAGTTGTACTAATGCGGCTTTTTAGCCAAAGTTTGAGCGGATAAGATTCGGAATGGTTTACATCTCACGAGACCAGACAGTGGCCCAACTTGAACGCTTTGGCTAAGGACTTCATCAAACGGTTTGCCTACAATGTAGAGATCGTCCCTGATCGTTATTCCTTAGAAAATATGAAACAAAACTCCTACGAAAGCTACAGAGAGTTTTCGTATAGATGGCGAAAGTAAGCAGCTAGAGTACGACCTTCTATGTCCGAAAAAGAGATGGTTGAAGTGTTTGTCCGGGTGCAAGAGCCCGAATACTATGATAGAATCATGTTGATCATTAGAGAAAAATTTGCTGAAATAGTAAAGGTTGGTGAGACTATCGAGGATGGGTTAAAAACCGGGAAGATTTCCCGTGTTGCTGCGTCGCCCGAATCATCGAGTTTGTTGAAGAAGAAAAGATAAGACTTTTCTGCTGTCTCTTACGGGGGGAGGAAGACCCCCAAAAGACCATCATCCTACCATGGTCATCCTCGACCTTCCCAAAACTCCTACCATGTTTTCTATAAGCAAGTTCGTTATCCAAAAAATCCTCCTCCCATCTACAAAAATACTACCTCCACCACACCAAAATGCCCATCCTCCAAATTACAGAAATCCATCTCCCGTTTACAAAATTCTCCTCCACTTTACAAAATTCCATCCCCCCATTACAAAAATGTCGCTCCTAATTGTGCCAATGTGCAGTCAAACTACAAAACACCCCCCTAGTATATCAAGTTCAAGCTCCACTTTACCAAAATACCCCTATGAATTACCAAGCTCCATTACCAAATTATCAAACAAATCCTTATCCAGGAAACCAAACTCCCCGTCCAAATACCCGAAATTATCAACAGATGTATCCTCCCCAACAAGGCAACTATGATCCCCCTAGACCTGGATTCGAGAAAAGGCCCACCAGAAACCTTACCACGCTCGCTAAATTCCAAACAAAGTTGTACGAGCGACTGGATGGGGCTAGATACATTCACCCTGTGGAGCATTCATCCGTACTTGGTAGGCCCTAATGCTTTCGAGGATTCTTATCTCTTCTATTCTAGCTTAGACGTAGGCATGAGCTAGTGGACGATGTTCCACTAGCGTTTCTTTCTTTCTTATTTTCAGACGTAATATTGGTGACATTTTGGCAACTTTATATTAATGAAGTTATGAACTATTTCCTTCATTTGAATATCTTATTATTAGGTGGTTGTTGTGAACTGATGTGATATAATGCAATTCTCACTATGAAGTCTATGTATACTTCAAAGCAAACAAAAGTTTTAAATTTTCGCTAAAATTAACCTATACGATGTAATGAGGACGTATGTAGGCTTGTCTGCGATCTCCGAGAGGTCAACAACGCCGATTTCGGCTAGGGTCTAGACCCCGGTCGTGACAAACATGGTATCAGAGCATTAGGTTTAATTCCAAGGATAATAAGTTCACATCAACCACATTGAGTAGTTTCTAAGTTATGTTAGTGAAGTTCACCACTATCATGAATTAGAGTCTGCATGATGCGTAGGAAAATTTCCCTTCTTCTAATCTTATCGTGCTTCCCTTAATGTATGATTTCTTGGTATTATGAGCGTATCTAACATCAATTCTTATTTTTTCCAGAAAATGAACACAAGGAGGAACGCTGGTCGGGGAATAGTAGGAGCAGCTTTTGGGGGCAACCAAGTTCAACCCCAGGCTCTAGCTGCAGGAGTGGCCATGACAGTTAACCCAGTTGGGTTGACTGATGCGGAGGTGCAGACAACTTTGGGACAGATGGCTCAAGCCATCACTGTGTAGGCTAAGGCTTTGACGGCAACGCCAATAGACAGGAGGTTCAGCGGGAGAACCCACCAGCCCACAACATGGCGAACAGGTTGCGAGATTTTACGAGGATGAATCCTCAAATATTTACAGGATCTACGACTGCAGAGGATCCTCAAGAGTTCGTGGAGGAGGTCCAGAAGATTCTGGTGGCGATGGGGGCCACGGAGATTGAGAAAGTTTAGCTGGCCTCGTACAAGCTGAAGGATGTTGCACAGTCTTGGTGCAAGATGTGGCAGGATAGCAGGGCATTGGGCGGAGGTCCGATCACATTGGAGCTGTTTAAGACAGCCTTTCTGGAGAGGTTCTTCCCTAGAGAGATGAGAGAGGCTAAGGTTGAGGAGTTCATCAACCTTAAGAAGGGCTCGATGACTGTCAGGGAGTATTTCCTGAAATTCATAAAATTGTCCACGTATGCCACTTTCCTTGTGTCGAACAGCAGGGGCGAGATGATCAGGTTCCTTACAGGAATCTCAAAGGAATTGGAGGAGGAGTTTGGGCTGCGATGCTCCATAACAGCATGGACTTGTCCAGGCTGATGGTGCATGTCTAGCAGGTTGAGGACAGCAGGAAGAAGACGAGAGTCCGTGAGGTCAGGAGGCCTAAACCTTCTGACTAGGCAGGACCCAGCAGTAGTGGTGGCAGGATCATTTTCGGAGTTCGTGATCAGCCCAGATTTAAGAAGGGGCATCAGAGTTCAGGGAACTCTAACTCTCAGAGGAGTGCAACACCCAGAGGAGGTAGACCCGAGGCCAAGAAGGGAAATGGAGGTAATGTGCAGCGTCCCAAAAAGGAATGTGGCAAGTGTGGCCATATTCACAGTGGAGAGTGCAGGCTAGGCACTAATGCCTGCTTCGGTTGCGGAAAGAGCGAAGGTAATGCTCAGCCTAGGCCTCATCCCCAGAATGCTACTGCAGCCGAGCCTCCTAAGAGGAACAGATTCTACGCCTTGAAGGGCAGGGAGGAGCAGGAGAAGTCTACTGATGTGGTCACAGGTATGCTGCAAGTCTTGTCAACCACTGTTTATGCTTTACTTGATCCAGGGTCTACGCTTTATTTTGTGACTCCCTTGCTTGCTCTTACTTTTGAAACACTACCTGAGGTTTTGCATGATCCTATCATAGTTAGTACTCCCTTAGGAGAAAAAGTGAGAGCTGATAGGGTTCATGAAGACTGCCCAATAGTAGTATGTGGTTAGACTATGTGTGCAGACCTTGTTGAGTTACCCATGAATGACTTCGATATTATACTTGGTATGGACTAGCTCCATAAATGTTATGCCTTCATGGATTAGGGTTGTGAAATTCTGTTTCCCTAATAAAGTAGAGCTGGTCTGGGAGGGGTACAATTCGAGTCGTTCAAGTCCCTTGATTTTGAACCTAAAAGCTAAAAAAATGATGTCCAAGGGATTGTTATTCCATCTTGTGAGTGTCAATGATCTAGATCATGACATTCCTTCCATAGACTCTGTGCCTGTAGTGAATGAGTTCCAAGATGTTTTCCCCGATGATTTGCCTGGAGTCCCTCCCCCTAGAGAGATTGATTTTGGTATCGACCTAGATCCCGATACCAAACCGATTTCAATTCCTCCTTACAGAATGGTCCAGCTGAACTCAAGGAGTTGAAGCTGCAGTTAAAAGATCTCACTGATAAGGGCTTCATTCAGCCGAGCATATCCACTTGGGGCGCTCCAGTGTTGTTTGTGAAAAAGAAGGATGGAACCCTTAGGATGTGTATCGATTATCGGCAGCTGAACAAAGTCACTATAAAGAACAAGTATCCACTTCCCAGAATAGATGACTTATTCGATCAGCTCCAAGGGTCTAGTTTCTTCTCGAAGATTGATCTTCATTCCGGGTGTCATCAACTTAGGCTTAGGGATGCTGATATCCCAAAGACAGCCTTTCATACCCGTTATGGTCATTATGAGTTCCTAGTCATGTCTTTTGGTCTCACTAATGCACCAGCTGCATTTATGGACCTCATGAACCGAGTCTTCCGTGAATACCTTGATTCTTTCATCATAGTATTAATTGATGACATCCTCGTATACTCTAAGACCAAGGAAGAGCATGAACAGCATTTGAGACTAACCTTGCAGGTACTTAGACAACATCAGTTGTATGCCAAATTCAGCAAGTGTGAATTCTGGCTTAGATCAGTGACCTTCTTGGGTCATGTTGTGTCTGATCAGGGTGTGGAGGTGGACCCCAGGAAGACTGAGGCTGTTAAGAACTGGCCAAGACCTCTTACTCCTACTGATATTCGTAGCTTTCTGGGATTGGCTGGTTTCTACCGCAGGTTCGTGGAGGATTTTTCTTCCATTTCTTCCCCACTGACAGCTTTGACTAAGAAGAAATCCAAGTTCGAATGGGCGGAGAACTGTGATAAGAGTTTCCAGGAGGTCAAGGACAGACTCACTTCAGCCCAGTGCTTACGTTGCCTAAATGTGGTGAGAGTTACACTATTTATTGTGACTCATCTAGGGTTGGTTTGGTTTGTGTTCTTTTGCAGGGTGGTAAGGTGATAGCCTATGCGTCCAGACAACTCAAGGTTCATGAGAAGAATTATCCCACTCATGACCTGGAGTTGGCAGCTGTGGTATTTGCATTGAAGCTGTTGAGGCATTACTTGTACGGGGTGCATGTGGATGTGTTCACAGACCACAAGAGTCTCCAGTACGTGTTCACACAGAGGGAGTTGAATCTACGTCAGCGGAGATGGTTGGAGCTATTGAAGGACTATGACATAAGTATCCACTACTATCTAGGGAAGGCAAATGTTGTAGTTGATGCTTTGAGCAGGTTGAGCATGGGAAGTACAGCCCACATTAATGATGGGAAGAAGGAGTTGGTGAAGGATGTACACAGACTGGCCAGACTGGATGTGCGATTGATGGCTTCTACTAGTGGGGGTGTTTTAGTTCATCCCAGTTCTGAATTATCCTTGGTAGATGAAGTCAAGAAGGGTCAGCACCTTGATCATGTGTTGATGGAATTGAAGGACTCAGTGCTGGTAAAGATGAATGAGTCCTTTGCTTTGGGAGGTGACGATATACTTAGGTACCAAGACAGGCTGTGTGTACCAGATGTGGATTATTTGCGGACCATGATTGTTGCAGAGGCCCATGGTTCCAAGTATTCGATACCTCCAGGTTCCACCAATATGTATCATGACCTCAACCGTATCTATTAGTGGTATGGCATGAAGAAGGACATTGTTGCATATGTGGCCAGGTGTCCTAATTGTCAGCAGGTTAAGGCGGAGCACATTAAGCCTGGTGGTCTTACTCAGATGATTGAGGTTCCGACTTGGAAATGGGAGGCCATTAACATGGACTTCGTGGTTGGTATTTCGAGGACAAGGAGATAGCATGACTCCATATAGGTTATTGTGGACAGGATGACTAAGTCTGCCCACTTTATCCCTGTGAAGTCTACTTACAGGGCCGAGGATTATGCGAGACTCTACATTGATGAGATTTTGAGGTGGCATGGGATTCTTTTGTCTATCATTTCGGATAGAGGAGCTCAGTTCACTTCGCATTTCTGGAGATCCTTCCAGAAGAGCTTAGGCACGCAGGTAAAGCTTAGTACTGCTTTCCATCCTCAGACAGGTAGGCAGGCAGAGCACACCATTCAGACATTGGAGGACATGTTGAGAGCGTGTGTGATTGACTTCACGGGTAGTTGGGACGACCATCTGCCATTGATAGAGTTCTCGTATAATAACAGCTATCACTCCAGCATTGGGATGGCATCGTTTGAGGCACTCTATGGTAGGAGGTGTAGGTCTCCATTTGGGTGGTTAGAGGTTGGAGAGTCATCCATTTTGGGTCCAGAGATCATTCATGAGGCCTTGGAGAAGGTCAGGGTGATTAGGGACAGGTTGGCTACTGCTTACAGTCGGCAGAAGTCTTATGCAGATAACAGGAAACGGCCCTTAGAGTTTGATGTTGGTGACCAGGTCTACTTGAGATATCACCCATGAAGGGGGTGATGAGGTTTGGCAGAAAGGGTAAGTTTAGTCCGAGGTACGTTGGGCCATACGAGATTCTATAGCGTGTGGCTAAGGTGGCCTATGAGTTGGCGTTGTCTGCGGAGCTAGCTTCTGTTCATCCAGTCTTTCATGTCTCTATGTTAAAGAAGTGCCTTAGTGATCCAGCATCGATTCTGCCTGCTGAAAGTTTGGGGGTTGATGAAGACTTGTCCTATGAGGAGGTTCGTGTTGAGATTTTAGACCGGCAGGTGAAGCGGCTGAGAAACAAGGAGGTTGCCACAGTGAAGGTATTATGGAGAAACCATCTAGTTGAGGGTGCTACGTGGGAGGCCGAGGCCGAGGCCGATATGAGATCCCGCTATCCTCATCTTTTCAGCTCTTGAGGTTAGACTTCCTACTCTTAAGTCTAAGTTTCTTTATCTCCTCTATTCTTGGTTGTTGTTGCTTGACTGTGTATAGTACTCAGGTTATGATATGATTGGCATTGTGCTAGATAATTAGAAGTTTCATTCGGGGACAAATGTTCCTAAGGGGGGATAATGTAACAACCCGAAAATGACTATGCTAAGTAATGCCTAAACGTACCTAGAATGCCTAGGTTAGACCGGATTCACACGGATTGATGCGCATGGAACCAAACCTCAGAACCTATGCACCAGCCAAGCCAACCAAGTTGGTGAGTTAGTTGAGCTAGGCAAGGTTGGGTCCAACCATGTAGGGCACCCGAATATTAAGATTTACCCGGATGAGTCTTAACCGAACTTGAAAGGGATAATCTTAGGTTTGGAGGGTTTAGGGGTGAAATGGTCTTTTCCAGGATAAGGGTAGTATTGTAATTACAATAAGTAATTAATTAATTAATTAATGTAAAAAAATGGATAGTTGAGGTAGGGTTGACCCAAATTGACCCGTGTCAAGAGGAGCTTCACCCGGGTTTGATCCTTGGTGGAAGCAATATTTAAGTTGAATTAATTGGTATTTAATTATCTAATTTAAGTGAGGGCATTTTAGTCTTGTCACTTAAGCGTTAGAAAAACCAGTTTTTTATTTAAAATAACAAAGAGTCCTAGTTTGACTAAGTCCTTTCCTAAAACTCCTACTCCTAAGCTTACTCTCACATCTCTCCACTCTCATTATCACGTCTCTCCACTCTCATTCTCATGTTTTCTTCATTAGTAATAGAACAAAAAAATCAAAAGTTCATCAGTCTTGAAGAACTTGTACGATAAAACTCAAAAGAAAAACTAAACTAAAAACGAATAGCAAAAATATTATTCTAGACGGGTTGTGCTTGAAGTTTCGGTGGTGAAGCATTAGTGTCGTGAGAGTTGGCTGTACATTGGAGCAGGTTTGGAAGGTGTTGAACGACAGCAAAGGTATGGGTTTTCTTCCTCTTGGTTCCTTTCCCAAGAGACCCCTAAGTTTCAGTCTATTCTAATCCAAAAACTAGGAATGTTTCCCCGTTGCATGTCCTTGTCACTAGCTCCCATCGATTGTTGTAGGTTGGGTATGTTTGCTGGTAGAAATTAGGGATGTAATGTGTTTTCGTGATTATTATGTTCATGTATGTATGTTCGGATTTATGTGACTGATAATTATGTCTTTCCGAAATTATGTGATAAGTATGTGTGTGCATTGTGTATGCCGTAACCCTTGGTCATAAATTGAAGTGTGATAAAAGGCATGTTGAATCCTTGTATTTTATGTGCAAATGCTGGTAAAAATCGTGATGTTCATATGAGGTGTGATGTTGTTGAATTGAGTGAAAACTCTTTGCTAAATGTAACCACGAAAATGCACCTAATAATGTACAAAATGTTCTTCAAGTTGTCCTAAAATCTACCGTATAAAATGTTGAGAAAATGGACCGAAAAAATTGATCTAATTTCCAGATTGCTGGAAATTTCATTTCGGCTATGCAACTTGGAGAATTGGAGTTTCAAAAATTGTTTTAAAAAATGTGAGGTCATCAGGGATTGAACCCGAGAC
Organism: Solanum lycopersicoides; assembly: GCA_022817965.1. NCBI lineage: Eukaryota > Viridiplantae > Streptophyta > Magnoliopsida > Solanales > Solanaceae > Solanum > Solanum lycopersicoides. The sequence goes on along the minus strand of CM040626.1, from coordinate 41,214,506 downwards.
CTCACTATATGCAGGCTGCTGAAAAATTCAATATTAAATGTGAGGTGAGGGGGATTCGAAATGGGGTAAGGTCGGGTGAAGAAACAAAAGAAAAATAGGGAAATAAATAAAATGGGTAGTGTGGGGATCGAACCCACAACCTCTCGGATAGGTGAGAAAAGTAGGAGAAAAACTAAAGAAAAATAAAATGAGGTTGTGGGGGATCAATCCCACATCTTCTTGGTCTCAAACGATAAAAGAGAGGAAAGAAAAGAAAGAAAAAAAGAAGTGTAGCCGTTGGGGATCGACCTCGGGTCCCCAAGCCAAAAATATAAATCAAAAATTTAATATGAGACTAAGTGTTGCTCAAGGGATTCGAAATCGGGTTCCCTTGCCCAATTCCGTATTGATACATAAGTCTTACGTGAATAAAATTTAATGAATTCTGCCTATATGAATTGAAATCGAGACCTTGACATATTTACAAGATGCATAAGTCTTGTACCATATAATCTTGGATAAGTGTAAGTCACTTAGACGAATTATGAACGAAGCCTCATGGCTTGTACGTATGGGTTCATAAGTGCAGCGTACGTTTAAAAGTAAGTCAACCTAAGATGTATATGATGAAATGATGTGATCCCAAGAGGGTTAAGTAAGACTGTGAAATACACAAAAAGGCCAAGTGCATTGGAATATGATGAATTGATCATTCACGTAATGGGGTGAGTAATTATGAAGAGCTAATATGCTAAAGTTAATGAATGTGGTGACAACATGATAATAGGCTAATATCAAAAAAACGAGATCAATCTCAAATGAGCCTAATAAGTGTTACCAAAAACCGTACTCACTTATGAGAGTGTAAAACTAATAAAGAGACCAGTCTCTAAGAAACACTCTAATGAAAGTATTGAAATGAATACACACTTAATACTAATGATGAGATGAGAAATCATCTAATGAGCAATGATGCCCTCATGCTAGAAGTCAGCTTCTATGATGTGTGAGATGAATGTAATGGAACATTATACGGAGCACCGATAGGTTAGCTATGAGTCGCGATTCCTTCTTTCGGGATGGCAGAGGTTCGTGTAAATCTGATGAGATGAGACTGTCCATTTAGACGGGTATGGGTCTCCTTATATCTCCTAGTGTTTGAACCTATGCAGCCAACATAGGGTTCTAGCAGGGTTCAATTCCCTATACACGCTAGCATGTTTTGGTTTCACTTTGGCCGGTGATTCCACCTCTTTTTGGTGTGGGGTAGACACTGGATTTCATGAGCTCACATGATCTATGTCGGTTAAAGTTAAAGTTCCCAAAGAAAGAATATGAGGCCAGCCTCATGTAATGCACACCATGAAATGAATGATACCAAAGGTGTTTGAATAGGATAATCAAGAGGTGAACTAGACTCAAGTAATGACAATAGGTCAGTCTTAATTATTGCACAGTGAACCCGAAGAGTCCTAAACAATATCCTAGGTATATAAATGAATGAAAAATGAAGTACGTATGAATGAATGAAGCAGACTCTGTGTTTGCTAAAGAAGGTTCCCTAGTTGAGGTCCCATATGTTGAGCCCTCATTTGGGAAGTCCTAATGTTAAGTCCGTGATTCCAAGGTCTCACGGCATACGAACAAATGATATATGATATATGTATGTGCTAAATGAAGTGTGTTATGTGCTGTGTGCAATATGAAAAGAATGATGATGCATGTTACTCTCATAGCATGACTTTCCTTATTTGATTTGGCAAGTCCAACTAACTTGGCTTTCCTTAATTCATATCGTTAGGAGAGAGCTCTTCTTAATCATGCATGTCCTTGGTGTGTACTTGCATACACCCATACTTAGTACAAGTGTGTACTAATCCCATACAACCCTTTACTTTTAGGTGCAGGTGCACGTGGATGCTAGAGTTCACGAGACTACGTTGAAGCTATCTGGACGTGGAGCATTCATCCGGACTTGGTAGGTCCTCATGATTTCGAGGATTCTTATATCTTATATTCTAGCTTAGACGTAGGCATGATCTAGTGGACGATGTTCCACTAGCGTTTCTTTCTTACTTATTTTCAGACGTCGTATTGGTGCCATTTTGGCAACTTTATATTAATGCAGGTATGAACTATTTCCTTCATTTGAATATCTTATTATTAGGTGGTGGTTGTGAACTGATGTGATATAATGCAATTCTCACTATGAAGTCTATGTATACTTCAAAGCAAACAAAAGTTTTAAATTTTCCACTAAAATAAACCTATACGATGTAATGAGGACGTATGTAGGCTTGTCTGCAACCTCTGAGAGGTCAACGACGCCGGTTTCGGCAAGGGTATAGACCCCGGTCATGACAATTTAGGTGTATATGGGTATTTTAAGAGTATTTAAGTCATTAAAATCTCATTTACACCCTAGCACCTAGATCAAAACTCTATCCCTCCCAAAGTTTCTAAAATAACCTCCATGAGAGCTCAAGGTGATGATGGAGCTTGATGATCGATCTTCAATGGAGTTTCTGCCTCAATTCTCTTTGGATTCTTATAATAAGGTATGGGAGTTATTCATCTAAGTATTTCTATTACCTTATAGTCAATTTCAAAAATGATTTCAAAGATTGTAAAAGTATGAAAAAGTCCAATTTCTACTCTAAGTTATGGGTTCTTGCATGAAACGTTTTCAAACCTTAAGATATGATGTTATTGATGTATAATTGATGTTTTTCAATGAAATTATCCATGAACCCTTGACCTTCTCAAATCTCTCAATTTGACTAAATTATGGGTGGTTTGATTATGGCTAAATAGTAATGAAATCATGTGTAGATTGCTTAGGGCTATTGATTTATGTATAGATCATGATTGTATGGTTCATAGGCTGACTCAATTTGATTTTATGAATGTTGTATATTTTTGGATTCATTGTATATTGAGATTATTGTATTGACTTGGTGGTCATATCTATTGGCAAGAACCTTTGAGTATTTAGTTGGTTGATTTGGCTATGGATTGAATTTATGAGATTGGATTGGTGGTATGCTTCCCTAACACTCTTGATATTATGTAGTATAGTTTTTTTAATTATAATGATGAATTGTATGGCCACTTATGGTGGTGGTGCTTATACGTTATATTTGTGAAAGATGTGGCCTCCTCGGCATTACTTTATGAATTTTGAATAATGTGGCCTCGTCGGCACTACTTTATTTATTATGTTATTATCATGTTATAACTTAAATATGTGAGTATTTTGAAGGTCTTTATTACTTATTTATATATACTTGAAGTCAAAGCAGGAGTTCTTGTTGTTGATGATATGTGTCTCTAGTAGGCTATAGTGAAGTTCTTATGTCTATTACTTGATGTTGAAGTTTGATGATTCTTTATGGATTATATGAGACTTGTGATGGATTATATTGATTATTCTATAGTAGGGAATAGGGTGACATATAGTTGAATTGCTTGTCCCTATGTGTTTCTTAAATGATATGCTATATGTGATAAGGTGAAGTATTTGTGTGTCTTGTTGTGGTTGAATTGTGTTCCGTACTTGATACCTATACAATGTGAATATGGATTCTTGAATTAGTATTCTAAAGCTCCTTAGTATTGTATGTGTGATTGACATGTGACCTTGAACATAGTTAACAAGGTCATTTATGTTGAACCTTCAACCTACATGGAAGGTTATGATATCCTCGAAGTCGAAAGCCGTAATGGTATCCTTATTTTATGAATGGTGGAATTAGGGTTGATTGGTTGGAACGGCAAGAAATCATCCTTAGGAAAGTCATTGATCTATCCTTTTAAGCATTATAGGTAGCCTTAGTGGACCCTCTTTGGTATGGTGTAATGTGATTGGGTTATGAACAAGTTATGGTACCTCTTCATATACTCCTTTACTTTATTACTCTATGATAACAAAGGCTAGCACATAGCGAGTATGTTTAGGTAGTAGCTCTAGTTAAGAATGAGGGTAGAGTACAAAGAAAACCTCGATATTCCTTAACCCTGTGTCTACATGGGATGTGTCCTCGTTCTACACTTGGCAAGTAGAATATCCTCCATCAGAGTAGGTTCATGACTCCAGATTCCATGCATAGCTAGCATGTTCTATGTCGGTTATATACTATTCTCATCATGTGGATACATAAGACATTTAACCAAAGCTAGTCTTTCATAAATATTTAGAGAATCTCATTGTCACAAGCCAACTTAAGACACGACATAATATCTTAGGGACACGACCCTTTACATTGAAAGAGAAATACATAATAAGTCTTTAAATAAGAAACTAAGAAAAAGACTATGCGCTCGAATATATGAGGACATTCTTTGTCTTGAGAGGAACTTTCCCAAGTCTTCACCTTCAAACCTTCAAAAGCTTCCAACCTATACTTATAGTGTATAGAAAAGTATGGGGTTAGTACAAAACAATGTACTAAGTATGGCATATGCAAAATCATGTAAAAAGGGACATTTTAGTAAAATAAGCTTTCATGCCAAATAATTATAACATTAATGAATTTAGAAACAAGACAACATAATAAACATCATTTAACACTTAAAGATGGATTTCCCTAATTTTAACCAAAAGACTCCCTTTACAGTAAACTTCCAAACTATTACAGTGAATCCAAATTGAGCATTTACAACATTACAGTGAAATGCACAGTCCCAGTCATATGAACCCTTTTCCTTTGAGGTTTCCCTAACCAAGTTATCCTAAGACTCCCTAAGGTAAGACAAGAAGGGACCACCCATAAACCCCCTTCAAGGCACACCCACGTGATCCTTAAGACCACCATCCATACGCTTACCTCCTATGGAAATCAAGTCCACACTCTTGGATAATCATGTGCAAAACATTCACTCATACGGACCTCATGTAAGTACCCTTCTCCAATAGGACATATAGGTCACACTAAGTGCAATGTAAGGGTAGCATCCCATACTACTACTCCCACTTAGTGCTCCTAATGGATTCCCTTGAATTTGAGCACTTAACAATAAATTAGCCAAATTACAGTGAACTAAGTACACAATTACAGTGAACTAAAATACTCCACCAATAGTGAACTTCCAAAGTATTGCCAATGAGGAAGTGAACTCATTTCCGTAGGAGTTTCCTAACCGAGATTATCCTAAGACTCTTCCAAGGTATGACATGAAGGAAACGTCTAAACAACTCCTTCAATACACACCAAGGAGATCCTTAAGACTACCATGAGCTTACTCACCTCGGGAGAACAAGTCACCACTCAATCACAAGACATTAGAAGAACACTCAACAAAACACTAAAGACTTCCCTTTCGGAATGCCTACTTAGTGCAATGAGTAGATGGCGTCCCATACCACCACCTACCCAAAGTAGTACACACGTTTAGAAGGTTTGGCACTAAGTCTTCCCTTTCGGAAGGTTCTACCTAGTGCAATGGATAGATAGCGTCACATACCACCACCTACCCTAAGTAGCACGTTCTTTTAGAAGACTTATTTCATACTATTCTTTCGTGGGGGTTAGCTTAACCGACATAGACCATGAGAGCTAGACATGGAATCCTGATATTAACCGCTATCGGATGAGAGATCCTCACTTGCCTAGAGTAAGGTCATACTTTTTAGCTTTTACATGGCTTTCCCAATAGATACACCTATGCGGGCACATAGTTAAGGGATAAGGAGATTGCTACTAAGTAACTCATTTTCTCTAACGAGGAGTACTCATCTAAAGAGGTACATTGGAATACAACATCTCAACTCACGAAGTGTAACCATCCCTTCTTCATATCCTCTCGGTGCTAGGCATAACTCCCCACGGATTCTCAACATTATAAACTATAAGCTAAGGATAACTAGTGAACACCACATCTCAACTCACGAAGGGTATTCATCCTCCGACCTATCTTAGGAATCTCTTAGAATGTAGTGAGGTTGCTACTAAACACTTCATCTCAATTCACGCAGAGTGTTCACCCCAAAACTCCCCATTTTACTCAACTTAGCTTCATACATTCACTTAAGTGTGTGTGTACATGTGAGCACACGTTGCATATAAGCATCATTTCATTCACATTACTTCTATACATGCTTTAGACCTTCATTCATCAAATCACACACTTTACATGCTTCACATAATCATATACTTCATTTAGGCATAATCTAGGTCAAACATGCAATTCAAGCTTCACAAAACACAATACAAGACCCATTTTTCAATATCTCTTCACTTCACATATTAGACCTTCAAAACCACACTCACAATACATACAAAGTAATATTAAGTTCATCAAGTAAACAACGCCACCAAGAAGGTGGACCATACCACTCAAGAGCGATTTATAATAAAAATATACAATATAAGCAACTCACCATTGAACCAAGGGATCACCACTAATAACCAATTTCTCAATATTTCATCAAATAAGTACCTTAGGGCAGTAGCTAAATCATAATAACAACACTAGAAAAACCAAAGTTCATACCCTACACTAACATGTTCACTTAACCCATTTCATAAGCTAAAAGTTTGAAATATACATAAGCATGAGTTCATTAGGGTTTGACATTAAAATCATCAATTAATGCTTGAATAGACACATTCGAATAATTAAAACACTTTTACAAGAAGACTCATGCTTAAAATCAAAGATAGAAGAATGTAGAGTTTGTAAACCCTTTTTGAAATCTTTTAGAAAGGACTTCTTGAATGGACGAGGGTGCAAGGATGGATACCATACCTCAAATTCAATAAGACCCACTAATTTTGGTGAAGAACTACGTCCAAACCATCCCTCCTAGCTCTTCTTGAGTTTTAGCTCCAATGGTGACTTGAGAGAGTTTGTCTTTAGAGAGAGAGAGTTTGAATTCTGAAGTGAGGGGTCTTGTCTAGGTATAGGACTTGAAAATAATTTAATACACCTTAAAAACACTAAAAATATGGTCCTAGGGTTATAAACGACTTGGGGTGAATTTATACAAAACACCCAAGTTGGCAGCAGACTAGACAGTCTTTGAAGGCCCCCATCGACGCCTCTCAACGATCGACCGTCGATGAGTCGACGTCCCATTGATGATGGCTCGTGGTTTGGGTCGACTGGCCGTCGATTGGCTCGTCTATGGACACTGTTTTGGCTGTTTTGGTCTAAGAGTTGGGGTCCTCTTCTAGGGCTCCTCGTGGGTCCTATATGGAGTCATACCCGAGCATTAAACCCCTATATATAGTCCTCTAGGTCTAAGGAACATGTCACACCAATTTCAAACAAAACAATCGCGTAAAACTTACTCAAACACATCAAGACACACAAGTACTTTCTAAGGCACACCTTCCGAACGTCATGGACGTTTTTGGTCAATTGACCTCCAAACTTAACCAAACTTTATGCACTGCCTAAGAACATCAATATAACTCAATTTAACTTAAAACTAACTCAAGAAACCATCACAAAGCTTTAGTTCACCTTAGTTCATTTTAGGGTGTTACATGTTTAGACCCTCTATACTACATTTTACCTATTTAAAGTCTTTTTAAAAGTTTTAGACTTCATTTGACCCTCCCAATACTTCACCAAACATAGGGACATCAAGTAGTTCAATTTATCTACTTTCCCGACATAATGGACGTTCATTGACGTTTTGATTCTAAAACTTCCTAATTGACTTATATACATTATAATTTACTTAAAAACAGTGTTACAACTCTTTGACTCTCATTTAAGGCTCTGATAAAGCTTTAGACTTTTCGGAATGTTACACTGCAACCACGAGAACAAACAATGAGCCGTCATTTGAGCGACGCTCCGTCATTTGGTGTCGTTGGTTGACACTTAGCCAAATGCCAAAAAGACTCAAAAACCAAGTATCTGACCAAAAACACAGAAGACCAGTATGGTCCGTGGTCTGCTTGACAGAGCGTCAACGGGGAGTCATCGATGGGACCCTGGTACACTATCGTATGTCGGTTAACGTTAGGGAAATTACTTAATTAGTTAATTAATTAATGATTAAGGGTTTGTTAAATTATTTAGTTAGGGACTTTAAAAGAGTTAGCCTCATTTAACTTACCTAACACCTCATAATTTCCCAAAACCCAAATCACTCACTTCTCTCTACTTTCTCTCACTACCCAAAGACCTCTATCGAACACCAAGGTTCAAGCTTCCTTAGGGCCTCAAGATTATAGTTTTCTACCATTATTCTTCAAGGATTGTTAATCTATGGAAGTTATTCACTCTTGGGACTCCTTTTCCCGTAGGTTCTTCAACGATTTGATTTCTATATTCGTCAAAATTATAACTTTCATCCAATTTCGTAGGTTACCTTTCAAATTGATTTAATGTTGTATTGTATTGATTAATATCGATGGATTATGATTGTTTATTGGTTAATTTTTGTAATTCCTTAGGGTGTGACCTAGTTTTTCTAAAAGGATCCATTATATTAGCACCAAGCGAACTATATATGAGAGGTGTCCCTTCCCAATGAGGGAAGGTAGGTTCACAATGGTTCTCATTGAGATGACGACTACAATGCAAATGTGCATAAAGACGGTTTCCAATACTAATAGTTCCTTAACTATCTGCCCCCCCAGGAAAACTAGCTAGTGGGTCTACTCAGAATGCTATGTTCATGTTATGGTTCTACCTTGGCAAGTATAGAACCTTCTTTCGGTGTAGGGTTTCTATGACACTGGATTCCATGTTTATCTCACATGGTCTACTGTCCGTAAAGGAGAATGTTCCAGAAAGTAAAATGAATAAAGTTAATAAAGAGGTAAACTAACCAGGTGAAATAAGAGGATCTACTTAGTGTAAGTAAGGGCAATAGGCATTGCACAAGTTGACCTTGAGGTGAGTTTTAGGAGGAAGTTCTTATACACTTACGTTATGAATGAAATGCATAATGTTGACTTTACATGATGTTGACTCAGTGATGAACATGATATTGGTCTAAATTGCTATGTATGATGATTATTACACATGATATGATGTTATATGATGTGTAGGCATTGCTTATGATCTCTTTTTTAGTTTATTGTATTTTTTGGGGTTATGGGGCTTCACATGAGCATTGCACTTGTAGGCTTAGGATGGGATTGTGAGTAAGGGTTTTGTATTCTTTGATGTTATGAACTCTAAAATAGGAAATTTTGTTATGAATTTATGATAATGTTGTTCTTGAATATGGATATGAACATGTACTAATGACGTTATGACAATTGACTTTTAAATACTCTAATGCTATCATAAAAGTCTTTCAAAGTTACTTAGTATGGTTTTGAACAAAATGTCCCTTTGTGCATGATTTCAATGGTTTTAATTGCATATTTTACCATACTTAGTACATGTGGTATGTAATATCCCATATACTATATATTTAGACAAATATGTAGGTTCAAGACATTAAAGAGTTCAAGGCCATTTGCAAGGAAGACTTGGATTTGTTCCCAATTTGTTGGTGAGTCCTCAAGTCAGAGCATGATACCACTTTTCTAGCTTTAATTGTATTGACAGTGTCTAGGACAATTATTCTTTCTTACATTTGAGACTTTGTTGTAAGCCTATTTGTGACATATTGTGCTAGTGTAAGGTCTATGCCCAAATCTTATACTTCTATGATAGATGGTTATATGTGAGACAAATATTAAACTACTTTATATGAATTCACTATGTTGCTAATGACCAGTCTATGTACACTTCATAAATGAGAGTTTATGTAAACTTCTTATATATGATAAACAAGAAGTCTAAGTATACTTCATATGTAATGTTTTTAATTTTCTGCATTTCTCTATCTATGATATGCAATGAGGTATGCTAAGGTACAGTCTAAGGCCTCTTCGAGGACGAAGACGCCGGTTACGTCTAGGAGATTTTCCCCGGTCATGACAACATACCCTCTACAAATAGCCAAGATCACCATTCCTTAACATCTCAAACAATTTACAATAGAATAGCACAATTAACAATAGAAAGCAACTATAAAACTCATTATAATCACATTTCCATCAGCATTAGTTCATAAGAAATAAACCCACTTCATAAGCCAAATTTAGGGATTTGATAATATCAAGGGGTCATGGAGAGTTTCAATTGAAAATTTCAATTTAACATCAATAATATCATATATTATGATTTTAAAACGTTTCATTCAAGAAGCCTTAAGTTAGAATGAAAATTGGACTTTTTCATAAATAATGAAATCTTTGAAATCACTTTTAAATTTGTTCTAAGGTTATTGGAAACCTTATATAAAGAACTCTCATACCTTATTAGAAGAAATCGTAATATAATTGAAGAAGAAAGCCACTGGAATCCACAAACCTAGCTCCATCTTGACTTCATGCTTCCATGGGGGTGTTTGGAGAGAACTTTTGGAGGGAAGGGTTTTGATTTAGGTGTTAGAGTCTAAAAGAGGGTTTCATCAATGAAATATACTTAAAATACCTAAATACACATAAAACACCTGTACATACACTTAAAACTACTTGGGTTTAATTTACCAACTCACCCCTAAGTTGGCCGAACTATTGTAGCAAATTGCAGACCCATTTGACGCCAACAAATGACAGACCATCAATTGATTGAAGCCCCGTCAATGGAGTCCGTCATTTTTTTATGCAGCTGAACAATTTTCACTCTTTGAAGGCCTGGTTTACGCTCACACTCGACGAACCATCAATTGATTTACTGGCTATCAATAGGTGTCGTGAATTGATGCTGCCAGGCAGCTTCTTGGATAGGTTAAAGGGTCCTCCTCAGGGCCCCTCGTGGGTCCTTCGGGGATTCATACCCGGACGTTAAACACCAAAACATGTACATCTAGTTTCTAGGGTCATCACCATTGACCTAGACCTCAAACAACACACATAACTTCCATCAAAACACATAGGCACACATTAGCACATAGACGACTAGTCTCCAAACATCTTGGTCTTTCCTTGACGTTTGACCTCAAAGTCAACCAAACTGACCTATAAACTCATTTACACATTAACTTAACAAGTTAACAGCTCTTAAAACACACGTGAAGCTTTAGTTCATCCTAGTTCATTTTCAGGGTTGTTATAGTGATAAAGTTTGTAATAAGAGTACAAGGTTTATAATTATTCTAGGATGATGAATGATAAGCCAGGTCTAGTAAAGTCTTGTTCATACTGTGAAGCGCGCCACATTTATGAGTGAGTGTCTATATGATATTTTCAAGCTACAATTCAATCATTACTTGTAATTTGTGCCATAGAGCTTAGCTCCATAATGTTACTCTCATAACCCTTCTGTTGTTTCATCAGGAAATTAATACACGAAGGGCTAACGCTAGAAGAGTGGAAGATGAGAATGTGATCAAGGAACTCCTCCTCAAGGAAATCCATCTCCTCAAGCTAACCTGCTCTGGTTTATTCCATAGTTGAGAATGTGACCCATGCATAATTAAGGTATATTATCCAAATGTTGACCAAAGACATGACAACTCAAGACCATGCTATGAGACCCAAGCTAATTGAGAAGTGGTAGCTTTGATCAATCCGAGTGTGAATTATGTGGGTTGTAGATTGAGGGATTTTGATAGAATGAACCCTCCCGGGTTTCATAATTCAATAGTGGGAGAGAATCCTCCAGGATTCCTGGATAAGGTTTACTAAATACTAGTTGAGTTAGCTGTTAACCAATTGAAGAAAAGAGGAGTTATATTAACACCAATTGAAAAATATTGCTATGGTTTTGTATATTCAATGGAAGAGAAATAGGCCGGTAGGGGAGGGTCTCATAGATAAGGGGGTATTTAAAAAAAGTATTTGTTGATAGATTATTTCCCCAATAATTGATGTAAGCTAAGGTGGAAGAAATCATTAACTTTAGGAATGTGTTGCTCCCCAATATACTTGCAAGTGTACCTGGTCATGCAAGTAATATAGTTGATTTTAAAAGAACTCGATTATCGATCCCAAAGGACTTGTCAATTAACTATTTTACTCAATTATACTGGTCTAATTATTTATTTAAGATAGTCAAAAAATAAGAATGCAAGAACAAAATAATAAAATTACATACAATAGTTGGAAAATCCCAGGGTTGCAGCGTATATTGCATTTCATGTATCATATTTTTGGCTTAGAACTAATTGTAGTTGTCAAGTTAATGGTTTATAGGATTAATTATATAAGTCGGGCTACACAACTCTCGTCTCCTACTCCAATTAGATACCTAACTATATCGTTGAGCGGGAATAAGTAAACTAATTGGCGAGCATTTATATATCATCCTATTTCATAACCAAGCGAGTTGTTCATCCGGTCCTCACTCCTGAACACAAATCACCTCAATCTAATGGGTTGATCAATCTCTATACATTCTCTAGTCTATCCAACCTCTCCTCTCTGGATTTTTAGATTAGACAATAGATTTATCTCATGGTGATCAAGCACGAAATACTAAAACAAGAATATAGAAGAGACTTATAATGACAACCAGAAATTAATTCAAAATGCCATTAATAATAAACATTCAATCCGTATCTATAGTCCTAAAACGAGGCTTTAGCTACTAAAATCTAAGAAAACAAGAAGAAGAAAAGATCCCTAAAAAGTATGGATGACTTTCTCTTCCAATGTACCTCGTCTAGATTCCCTCCTCTAATTGAATGCTTCCAATAATTATTTCTATGGACTATATATAGATGTAGTAAACCCTAAATAAAATAATTTATCCAAAACCACATGAAATTTTAATTCACAATTTTTCACGTGAACCTATGCCTCAACTTTGCATCTTTTTGTAACAACCCTAAAAATGAATAAGATAAGAAATGCTTAATGTGTCAAGAATGCCTACGATTAGACCAGGGTTAACACGGATTGATGCGCGTAGAACCAGACCTCGGAACCCTTGCTACAGCCAAGCTAACTAACTTGGGGAGTTAGTTGAGCTTGGAAAGGTTGGGTCCAACCATGTAGGGCTCTCGAATACGAAGATTTACTCGAAGGAGTCTTTACCGGACTTAAAAAGAAGAAATCTTAGGTTTGAAGGGTCTAGGGGTAAAATGGTCTTTTTCCTGGCTAAGGGTGGTATCGTAATTACCCTAAATATGTAATTAATTTTTTAATTAATAAAGTGGAGGGGCATTTTGGGGAGAGAGGTCCAAAATTGAGCCCTTGAAGTGAAATCTTGCTCCACCCGGGTTCGAAACTAGGTGGGAGCAATGATTTAATGTGATTTTTTTTAATTGGTGAATTAATTTAATAAATTAATAATTAATGGCTGATTTAAGAAAAAGGAAAATCAGATTTTTATTATTAATTATTAATTATTTATTAATTAATGTGTTTTATTTGACTAAGTCTCCTAGTTGACTAAGTCTAAACTACTTCACCTCTTTTAACTCTCTCTCACGCTCATCTCTCTCTCACGTCTCTCTCATTCTCTTTCTTTTATGTTTTCTCTCTACCTAAACAACTACAAGAACAGAAAAATTACTAAAGTTCTTCACACTTGAAGAACTCACACGAAAATATAAGAAAACAAGCTAAGTGAACACGTTAGGCAAAGAGAGGGTTTTTCCGTCAAAAGTTTTGTGTTGAAACTTGGATTGGACGTGAGTTTTGGAGAAGGTTTGGGCAGCAACTTCAAGGTTCGAACGTCAAAATAATGTATGGGTTTTCTTCTCTCTTGGTCCCTTTCCCAAGAGACCCCTTAAGGTTCATATTATTCATTCGAAAACTAGGATTGTTTCCCCTTTTGCATGCCCCTGTCACTAGCTCCCAATGAATCGTAGGTTGGGTATGATTGCTGGTAGATTTAGGTGTATGTTATATTTTCGTGATGAATATGATTATGTTTGTGTACTTGAAATCGTATGAAAGACAACCATGTATTCGAAAGTTTGTGCAAGTGTGTGTGCATGTGCAAAAATGTTACTGTGAATGAGGTCTCAGTTTAAGGCTTCAAGTTTGATATTGTTTTGGTTGTCATTTTACGTGCATAAACCTATGTTAATCGTGATGTTCATTAAAATGGAAGTGGGGCTGATTTGAGTATCAATATTTGGCTAAATGAATCCATGAAATACACCCCAAAAAGTGTTAAATGATCCATGAATTTTCCTAAGTTTTCAAGTGGAAATATTGGTGAAAATAAGCTAAGAAAATGATTAAGTTTCCAGCAAAAAAAATTATAAGTTTAGTTTAGGCTAAACTATGGAGGAGTAAATCTGGAAATTTAATTGATTTTAAAGGTATGAGGCCACCACGATTCGAACCTGCGACCTCACCCGTGTGATACCTTAAATTCGCAAGAAAAGAAAAGGGGTCAGGGGGATTCGAAATGGGGTATACTGGCTGAGAAAGGAGAGTGCAAAAATTAAATAAATAAAATCGGAGGCATGGGAATCGAACCCACGACCTCCAGGCAGCGAATGAAGTGAAAGAAAAATAAAAGAAAGGAAATGTGACGCGTGGGAATAGAACCCACGACCTCAAGGCTGTAAAGGAGAAAGGGAGAAATAAAAAGAAAATAAAGTGAGGTTGTGGGGGCTCGATCCCACAACCTCACTGCCAACGCATAGCTAAGTCAATTTTTAAATAAAAATAAAATAAGGAGGATGTGGGGGTTCGAACCCACAACCTCTCAGTCCTTAGCGAAATAAAGAATAAATAAAGAGAGGCTGTGGGGGTTTGATCCCACAACCTCATGGTCTATGCGAATTGGACAAGAAAAAATTTAAATGAAAAAAATAAAAGGGGCTGTGGGGGTTCGATCCCACAACCCTTCGGTCAAATAAGAGTAGAATCCAAGGAGAAAAATAAAGAGAGAATGGTGATGTTGGGGCTCGATCTAGGGTCCCAATGTCATGTGGATTAAAATTAAAATAAAGGAAAAATTTAAGTATTGTCCAAGGGATTCAAACTTGGGTTCCCTTGCCTAAATTTCTGTACTGATACATATATCATACGTGAATTAAATGTTCAAGAATAATGCCACCTACTTAGATCGAAATTGAGATATTGGCATACATACAAGATAAATAAGTCTTGTACTACATAATCTTAGGAAGATATGAGTCACTTAACGAATCATGAATGAAGCCTCATGGCTTGTACGTATAGACCCATAAGTCTAGCATACGTTTAAAAATAAGTGAACCTAAGATGTATGTAATGAAATGAAGTGACCCTAGGAGGGTTAAGTACGAGTGTAAAATACACTAAATATCCAAGTGCATTGGCATACGATGAAATAATTATTATGTAATGAAATGATGAAACCCTAGAAGGGTTAAGTAAGAGTGTGAAACACACAAATGGCCAAGTGCATTGGCATATGATGAAATGAACATTCACGTAAAATAAGGTGAGTAATTATGAAGAGCAATTGTGCTAATGTTAATGAATGTGGTGACAACATGATATGAGGCTAATGTAAAAGATGAGAACAATCTCAAATGAGCCTAAGTAATTGTTACCAAAACGTACTCACCTATGAGAGTGTAAAGTTAATGAAGAGACCAGTCTCTATGATCACTTTAATGAAAGTACAAAGATTAACACACTTAATACTAATGATGAGATGAGAAATCATCTATTGAGCTATGACGTCCTCATACTAGAAGCCAGCTTCCATGACGTATGAGTTGAATGTAATGGAACTTTATACTGAGCACCGATAGAATAGCTATGAGAGGTGATGCCTTCTTTCGGGAAGGGCGGAGGTTCACGTAACTCTCATGAGATGAGACTGTCTGGCTTGCCGGGTATGAGTCTCCTTATATCTCCTGGTCTTCGAATCTATACTGCCAATATAGGGATCTGGCGGGGTTAAATTCCCATGTACGCTAGCATGTTTTGGGTCATCTTGGCCGGTGATTCCACCTATTTTTGGTGTGGGGGAGACACTAGATTTCATGATGCTCACATGATCTATGTCGGTTAAAGTTAAAGTTCCCAATGAATGAATGAGGCCAGCCTCAAATGATGCACATAATGAAATGAACGATACCAAAGGTGTTAGGATAGGATAATCAAGAGGTGAGCTAGACTCAAGTAATGACACTAGGTTATTCTTGATCATTCCATAGCAAACACGATGAAAGTCTTAAACTACATCCTAGGTATAGCTGGTGTTCACACTAGCCTATGAACGAAATGAAATGAAGTACGTATGAATGAAGCAGACTCTGTGTTTGCTAATGAAGACTCCCTAGTTGAGGTCCCATATGTTGAGCCCTCATTTTGGAAAGTCTTAATGTAAAGTCCATGATTCCAAGGTCTCATGGCATATGAATGAATGTTATAAAAGATGTTAAGTGTTATATGCTATATGATATGTGCTATGTGTAAGATGTTATGTGCTGTGTGCAATATGATATGTATGATGATGCATGTTACTCTAATGGCATGACTTTCCTAATCCAAATTTGGAAAGCCCACTGACTTTCCTAATCCAAATTTGGAAAGCTCACTGACTTTCCTAATCCAAATTTGGAAAGTTCACTAACTTTCCTAATCCCAATTTGGCAAGTCCACTGACTTGACTTTCCATAATCATGTTGTTAGAAAAGAGCTATCCTTTCTCATGCATGTCCTTGGTGTGTGCTTGCATATACCCATACTTAATACAAGTGTGTACTAATCCCATACAACTCCATATTTTTAGGTGCAGGCACAGGTGGACGCTAGAGCTTACAGGTTGACGTTGCAGCTATCCGGACGTGGAGCTTTCATCCGGAATTGGTAGGCCCTCATGCTTTCGAGGATGTCTACCGTTACTATCTAGCTTAGATGTAGGCTTTACCTAGTGGAGCATGTTCCACTAGTGCTTTTTCCGTTTTTATTTCAGACATTGTATTGATGCCATTTTGGCAATTATACATTTATTACAGTATTGCACTGTTTCTTTCATTTGATTATCTTTATATTAGATGGTTGATTTGTGAACGCCCATGATGTTAAGTTTAAAATGTTTAGCATGCAATAAGAAAACAAAAATGTTCAAATTTTCCGCTAAAATTAACCTATATGGAGTAAGAATGACGTATGTAGGCTTGTCTGCGACCTCTGAGAGGTCAACGACGCCGGTCTCGTCTGGGGTCCAGATTTCGATTGTGACACTTTTGTTCTGCATTCACAAATTGCAATGTGGCAGACTTCCCATTCCAATTCAATTTATATTTCAACCAACATATATATTATTTTATAAAATTAATTATGTTAAGTTGTCTACTTGATTTTTGTAATAACCGCAGAGCACCCACTAGAAGTAACATGGTGTACTTGACATTTCGAAGGACTTATACAAGCCCATAGTCATCATTCATCGCATTGTCATAGGTAAATTTAGCGGAAAATTTAAAACTTTTCATAGCACATCATATGCTAGAACATCACTTACATTATATAAAAATATAAGTCATAATACATAGTTATACTCTAAGTCTCTTTTGCCATCTTAGACTAAACATCATAGAATATATTAGGTACACGACCCTTTAACATCATAACATGATATTTAAGCTATTACAATACATTGAATATAAACTTGACATAGGAAATCCTTGGAACATAAGGATTTCTTTCCTTGATCTTGGGAATCACATATAAATCTCTTCACCTACGATACTTCCTTTAAGCATCCATTACCTACACTTTGTGTACAAAGGTAGAGATGAATGGTGTTAGTACAAGAATGCACTAAGTATGACAACCATGCAAAAACATGCATTAAAAAGGGACATTTTACTTTGAAACCATGCATCATGCCTTTTTGTGAAAATCTCATAAAACCTTGATACAATAGCATTTATTCCATTTACATATTTCATATAGGATATACAATAGTCACACATCATATAAAACAACACATTGCATTTAAGGCATATATGTCACCACTTTGCGGTAAACACCTTTACAATTAAAGTGAACCTATTTTATTTTATAGTGAACTCTTTCCTTTTACTTTAACTCCTTATCTTCCCAAGCAACCCTCTAGTGATTCTTGGAGCAATGTATAGAAAATGTCGCATAACACTATCCACACTCAAAAATCACTTTAAGGCCACTAGGGCATACAACCTTCATTAACCCAACACATGCATTCACAGAAGTATTTCGTATAATAAGATACCTAACTCAGATTTGACGCAACATACTTTAGGGACCACATAGAAGGACTCATTACAAGACCATATACCAGTCGATACGTCTAACATAATCATATAAAGGCAATAGTCAAATTAACACACTTGGACTTCACCTCATAAGAACCACATTGAATCCTACTCATAATCCCTTCCTAAGTCTACTTGTGGAATGTACATGTGAAGTCCCATAACCTCACACATACTAAAGTAAACCTACAAAGAGACTACAAGCCTTAACATGCCATTCATACATGAACAAGACAAGCATAGACAACCTCCTTCATGTCAAGAAAGACTTCATCATATAGTCAATAAGACTCATACTATGCATATAAGGTAGGGACACATTATATAGACTCATACAATGCATATCATCACAACAAGTAGACAACACTACAATGTCATATCTAAGGAACATAAACATAATCATATACATTAGAACACCTTCCTAGAACTCCCTTCAAGAGCTACTTGTGCAATGCATAGGTGAAGTCTCATACCCTCACCTACACTAAGAAACTTCTCTTAGGTTATCCTAGTCAGGGTCCATTACTTTACTTCCATTGTCAATTTTACTTTATGGAAACTATAGCCTTAACCGACACTAAGACCATGGGTGTTAAACATGGAATTTTGTGTTGTAGATCCTCACACCAAGAAGAGGTGCCCTACATAGCCAAAGTAGAACATTAACCTTAAACTAGCATCTTAGTTTGTGGAGCTTGTGGGCCATTTTTGAAATATCACTCTATGTCCTTGTTGGAAAATGAGGCTATCCACCCCGTTAGGACTATGGTAAACCCTACCTTCCCTCCTTGGGAAGGTGACACCCCCTCATCTACAAGTTCATTCGGTTCTAAGCTAAGTTCCCTTTATTGAAAAGCCATTATTACATTACTTTATAAAACATAGACTTAGGAGAGTTAAGCCCTCATATGCTTAGCTCATAGGTTATAGATGAGATTTCATCAACCTAACTCATGTTAGAAACCCTTTCACATGGACATAGCATATTCAAGCACTATCTAGTTTAGGGTACTCTTGGGAACACCTTTCAAGCGCCCCTCTATTGACTAGATCATCATACATGTGTGTCTGTACATACATGTGAGCAAACCTTTCACATGACACCTTTAGACCACACATATTCATACAACACTTTATTCATTCATGACATGTTCATGACATACTCATGCATTCATATTAATTTACATAGAAAACCAAACCTATGAACTATCCTATTAAGGAACACATGTGCAATGCATAGACAAGCTGCCATACCCATGCCCATACTATAACACGTATCAAGTCATCCTAGTTAAGGGATACATATCATACTTCATAAAACTATACTTAACATGCATAGTAGTTGACATTAGTGCATATGAGAATATCCTTTGATTACACACCATGAACCTATACTACTTTGATAAGCATTAATGAGGTGTGAGTGTGTGTACATTGGACCACATGTTCACATAATGGCAACAATCCTAACATTGAGGCAGCCACCTTACAAATATAACAATACACATTAAGTCCCTTAAACCATAGACCATATACCACATAATAACATAGGAGACAAGACATCTTCCACTACTAAAAAAACAGCGTTTAGCGATGGATATTAGCGACGAATAATATTCTCTCACTATATAATGACGGATTTGCGACGGAACAACCATTTTGTTGCAAAATTAACAAATGATTATTTGATACATAATATAGAAACAAATTTGGAACGAAATATTTAAGTTGTCGCTAAATATTAGCACAAAAATTTGGCGCCTAATTTTTCCTACGGATTTAGTAACAAAATAGTGATGACAAATATGACTAATATTGGGCGACAGAATTAGTGACGGAAAAAGGTTGCTAAACTATTAAATATATTTTTATAAAATTTTTATTATATAGTGACGAAAATATCCGTCAATATAATTTTTTCTACATATATATATATATATATATATATATATATATATATATATTTGAAAGCGATGGATGTCAGAATCCGTTACTAGTTCGGTTGAAAACTCGAATTTCAGATTTTAATTACTCTCATTTAATCTCATCCGTCCATCATGATATATAAAACTCCAGGAGTCAATCTCATCTGCTCATACATATTTGATGAATGGTCCTGATTTAAGATCCTTGGTTTCCCACTTATACAAAAGACCCCAAACCCCTAATTTTCTTCATTCTCCTCCTCTCCTCTCTAAATCCGCCGCCCATACGCCGTTTACCCTCCTCTCCATTTTTTTTCCCGGACACTGCAGCCTTGAGATCTAGCAGTGAAAACTGTTGTCCAGCAGCAGCTACGAAATCACAAGTTGGACAAAAATGACGAGCTCCGATAGGTGCGTGAAGACCACCAGCGAACCTCCATCGCTCGAGCAACCAGGCGACCAAGCAGTCTCCGTCCTGTAATATTAGTATCACGGAGATGGCGCCACCAGTTGTCTTCCTCTCCAATGAAAAATAACACCAAAATTAGCTCCACGTAGTGAGAAGCGATGGTGAGCACCGTCAACATCCAGCTCTAGCGAGCAACATCAACAAACGCCGATGAGACCCAAGCAAAGATAACGGCGTAGTATGGAATGGACAACATCCGCCGCCTCTGCCTTCTCTCTTCTCCGTCCAGCAACCACTCCATGCGAGTTCGAGGAGGATAACAGAAAAAAGCATTAAAGCTCTGGCTAACAACTATGCATACGAAGAAACAGGTTAAAAGCTCTGGTAATTTTTTTGAATTAAGCTAAGGATCCATCTAGGTAAGTCCCTATAATGTCATTCTTTTAAAGCCTAATTATTCAAATACTTTTGTATTAAAGTCTTTTTACTGTTATCTTGTTACTCATGTACTTGGCTGATTATTGCTATCTATTCATTCATTTTCGCTATGGTCTTCTTTAAATGTTTTTTTGTTTATCAACTTTGTTCCTTATTCAAATTAGAAATAATTTGTATGCGTACTTTAATGTTATCCATATACTGTCCACGATCCTTATGCTCTAGAAGGTTGCCTGCACGTGTTGCTACAACAATAGCTACTACTAATGCAATTGAGAAGCCAAAGAACATACTGGTAGGTTAAAAGTATATCAGTTAGTAAATGAAGATACAGTTCTTATGCGAGTGAGATGACATGTCAATCTGTATGTCTAAAAAAGGTTTATATAATACATTTGACCTCCAATAACACAGGAAAAGGAAGTTGATACTAACAAGGATGTATGTTTTCCCAAGAAAAATGCTACTCTATGTGTGTCCCTTTTAACTTGTCGTCTTAAGGACTTCATTCCTTTTCTTCGATTTCCATTGACAAAATGCTTTATGAATGTGGCCTCCACAATTTAAATGACCTTAGTAACCTAAAAAATCAACAATCGATGAGAGTTTCAAGCTATAGCTGCAACAACAATGATGCTGAGAGGGAAATAACATTTGAAAGTGAAAGACAATGTTCCTCATGTAAGATACCAAGATAAGATTAATCAATCATCTCCAAATATAATTTAGAAGCTTTCCTTGAGCTGATATGTATCAATAAGCTGCATGATTCGAAGACAAACTATATACAACTACTTCCTATTGCTGAAGAGTGATCACTTTAGTAATAGTCCTTTATGATACTTTTTCATGGTCTCTGAAAATGTCAACACATTAAAGAAATTGCAGAATTAAATAGAAAATAGTTAGTTGTATTGAACACTACCTGTAGTTTTTTACAAGTCTATCGTATTGATAAAACTCAACAAAAATCCATTCTTATTTGTTCTTCACCTTTTATGAGCTCGTCTTTGCTGAATAATAAGTCAAATTTAGAAGATTTGATCACATTTTTCAAAGTCAAGATAGGTATTGCTGATTCAATATTGATTTTTCATTGTCCAAAATATCTACTGGAGTAGGCCTAAAACCCAGAGGATTCATCTTTGTTATATCTCTTTTCCCCGATGTTGATTCATCTTCCACGCTTTAGTTTGACTTCATGAAAATAAAAAGGTTTTAGATTAAAGAATATGGATTTGATCTTCTCGAACCCAAAAAAGGGAAGTACATAGAGTAACTCGGATAAGATCAATAACACATTCTTATACTGTTAAATCTCTTGCCTTATCGTTTTCTAAATTGTTGAGCTCAACTGATCATTTTCTTAAATGAATGGAATTACTTGACTAATCATGTGATAGTTCTATTGTAATGGTTTATATATCAACATTACTTTGATGAGAACAGTTTAACCAGATTTCTTATCAAAATCATATGATCTTATTATATTTAGCATTTCAGTCTTTCAAAAGGCTTCTCCAGTTCTCTAGTATCTTGTAGTTGTGTTCAAATTTTCTATAGATTTCTACTAATTCTTTGTGTAAAGCTTCTAATAGAAGTCCAGGGTTCTTTTGATAATTTGTTCCTTTATTTATATAATCCCTTCTGATAGAATTCAATGATAGCTATTACACTCTTGTACTTATAGGCATCAGTTCTTTCTGTTTATCGGCAAGCCTTGTTAGCGGCAATTTTATTACTTAAGCACACTTTCACTTAATTGATCAGTGAAAGATCAAAACAGAAAATATTGATATCTATAGTGTGTATTACTTTTTTTTAGGTATGAAATGAGTTATTTTCTTAGTTGGGATCATATGGTGCATATACTTGAAATAGATCTTTTGTGGATCTGTTATCAGATTCATTAATTTGTTTCTTTATATCGATGAAATATTGGGTTTTTCATATGAAGTTGATCATTCTTTGTGGATAATGCATCTGTTTATGAACACTAAATGAATTCTAGTTCTCCGAATTGGGTTGTTGATGAGTTTCTTGACAGCAGGCAGGGCAAACATATTCCTATTAGGATCTTGCATATAGATGGTTTGTTCTTCGATTGTCTAGTTGTTGCCATAATTAGCAACTAAGTGCCCTCGTAATGTCTCACAATATTCTCTCTTGATCAAATCGAAATATATTAGATCCCATAGTTTGTTAAATTTCATAGCTTGAAATTTGAAGGATCAATTTGTACATTAATACTAATTCTTAAAATGTTATGCATGTTGTTGTATTTTTCTTTAAAATAAATTTTATTTCCAATGTTTAATGATTTCATTTTTCCTCAACTTAATACATGAAAAATATGAAAAAATATTGCGAGAAAAACTGTCTTAAGCTGATATTGATCGATGTGAAACATTTTATCAAGCTGTGGGGGAGAAAAGAAGAGAAGAATATATGGTCTTGGTTTTGAAGCAAAAATTTATTACGGGCATAAAATTTGTACCTCATCATCAGTACTTCCTTCAATTTCTCAATAAACACTGAAAACAAATATGGATGAGTTTGTAATGCAAATGCTTCTTGCACTTTCTAATCACCTTCTTCCCGTTGTTATTGAGAGGGTACAAGAAGGGAGTACTCCCATTGGCAACCCATCAACAGTGACCCCCTTAGTGCTTCCTTCAGCTACTACATATGAGGACGAGGTTGATCCTTAATTAGTTTCACGTGACAATCGTATTCCTTTTGATTTTCTGCGTTTTTGGAAAGTACAAATTTTGCGGTAACAATATTTAATGAATGTTTGACGAACGGTCTATATATTGTTTTGGATGTATTGAATCTAAAATACAATATTTCAATATACTATATATTTTGAACCATATATGACATTATTTTATATGTTTGTTATTTTAGGGGTATTTAGCAATTTAATTTGAATATATAAGCAGCATATTTAAAACAAAATAAATCAAATTTACAAGAAAAAATTTAGCAACAAATATGGCGATGGACCATCAACGAATTTTAATTGTGCCAAATGTGCTGGCTCAAATGACAGAATATGTTTTGACGGATTAGCGATGAAAATCTCTCATCAATTTATTAAAAATGACGAAATAAATTGTAAAATTAGCAATAAATTTTTAAATATAATGACGGATTTTCCGTCGCTAAATTTGTGACAGAACACATTTTTTGTCACTAAGAGATTACTAACGAGCGATATAGCAACAACCAATAATCCATTGCTAATCCGTCGCTAAACCTGTTTAGCGACGGAATATCATACATTATCAACGGATTTTGTCAGTCGGTAAAAGTTGATTTTTCGTAATGTTCATTACTTGAATCTAAGACTTCTATTCGTGCTTAAGACCACACATTTATGTAGAGGCTCATAGGTAGGGATTATACTACACAATAGTATTCAAACATCAACATGTAGACCACACCTAGCCCTAACATAGTTGTTTGAATGTAGAGGAAGCATCATCAATATAACCTAGATCATAAACTAGCAATATAGACTAGGCATAATACTTCAAATTGTGTTATCATCATAACCACACTTTCAAGATACAATTGTCTTCAAGTCCATGATCACATCACATGATAGCATATCATTAAGGCAAACACCGCCACCATAGGTGGACCATATTACACAATGCCATACAAGGCTACATCAACTAGCAATTCTATAAGAAAAATAGAATAGAGCCAACTTACAATTCCTCCAAGCTTTGATAATCATTCATAAATTCCAATATTCAACATAAATAAATGTATAAAATAGTAGCTAAATGAACCATTGCATAAACGAAATCATACTTCAATTTACCATAAAATTGAGATCACATTGAAGCTACATGAACAATCTAGAGACGGTAGGAGAATTATAGACTAATCTCATTTAAACCATCAAACCTTGATCCACATGGATCACTCATCAACAATTCACCATCAATATACAATTTAGACATTAGATATTAGCAATTCAACATGCTAGAATCATAATTCAATCAATACAAAGTCAAGATCACAATGCCCATAATATAGGCTAATTTGAGAATTTAGGAGGATCATGGGTTCATCATGAAATTGGATTGAAATTCATTTTAAAAGAGTAGATAATCATCAATTTATTATAAACATGCTTTTAAAATCAATTTGAGAAAGAACGCATGGCTAGATTGGAAATTGGGAATTTTGGGCTTTGAATCATATTTGAAAATTCTTGATTGAATCCTTAGATAAATGGATAACTAAGGATGACGGATCACCATACCTTATTTATTGAATACCTATGAGAAATTTGAGAAGAAACCATGAAAATCCACCCTATTGATTGAACTTGAGTTTTCCCTCCAATAGAGGTTTGAGAGAATTTGGAGAAGAAGAGTGATTTGGGATTATTTATTTTCTTATTGTGTGTTGGGGTTTTGTCTTGGAAAAGGGGTTAAATAAGTTACAAAATCAGTTTATAACTGTCCCGTGAAGTTACCAAAACACCCCCATTCTTATTGGGACTTTTAGACATCTCAAAATTGACATAAAAACAACGCAACCGGATGTGGGGGTGAGCTGCACGTCGCGGGGCAGCCTCCTAATTCTGTCCTTTATAATTTTTTAGACAGTGAGGTGCGAGCTAGGCGCGCGTCGCATAGGGCAAGTCCAAATCATGGCTTGCTCACTGCCTTGGGCAGCCTCTTGTCCGATGTTTGGGTCCTCCTTGGGGGGCCTTCGGGTAGTCCCCAGGGAGTCGTACCCGAATGTTTTGACCCTTAACATTTCTATAAAGGTACTAGGGTCAAATACACTGACTTTCCACTCCAAACAACACATGAATACAAGGCCAACATACAAGGACACACTAGCACGTCTAAAAGGCTAACTTTCAAACCTCTTGGACGTTCTTGAACGTTTGACCTCCAAACTTCATGAAACATAACACACTGCCTATTAACATCATTATAACTCATATAAGGACCTCATGATCCCATTACACACACATAAGCACATAAAAACACTTAAGACCCTTTGGTGACTAGTCGTCGAACGTCTTGGTCGTCCCTTGACGTTTGACTTCCAAATCACCTCAAATCAAGTATACATACTATAAAACACTTAATGAACATATTTTAAACCTTTTTAGACACATGTGATGCTCTAGTAACCTTAATACATTTTCGGGGTCTTACAATTTACATTTTCAAACTTTCATATTTAACTTTATTTAGCTCCAAACTTCTTCATCATTACATCAATTTATTCCTATAAATAAAATACACTATTCCTCACATTCTAATTCCAGCTCAAAAAGGACATATATACATAGTAATGCGGGGCAAATAATTATTAAAAATATGTATTTTTGGCCTCACATCCTCACCCACACTTTATTTTTTTTCTCGTCCTCAAGCAACTTTAAAGCTCATCACAAATTAATCAAAATAGAAATGTCATCACATTGGTTAATGCAAACAAATAGGCCATATACAAATTTTCAAAACTGTCACGACCCGCATGTATACCCTAGAAGTTTCGGGTATCCTTAGGTCGCAACCGGCATACTTGACCTCTCGGAGGTCTTGTACAAGCCCTTTCGTATCGTTCATCGCATATACATAATGAAAAGTAGTGCGGAATAAAAACTTTTGACAAAACATTAGAATATCTGTAATAACATCTTTCATTAGAAATCGTAGGAAATACTAAGTCTCAATCTCATCAAAGCTTAGACACGAGAATACTTTGGACACGTACCATACATCAAAATATAGAAATACCTAGGCTATTACAATACTTCAATATATAAGAAACCCAAGATAACTATACCCTCTAATCAAGAGAGGACATACTTCAACTTCACTTGAATGATGATATAATCTAAGCCTTGCTTCCCAATGCTCTTCACCTACCAACCACTATAGAGATATGAATATATATGGAATTAGTACAAACACATGTACTAAGTATGGCATAATGCATAAAAATCATGATAAGGGACATTGAATGGAAATATGTTTTTTTTTATTAAAACATCATAGTATAAACATAAGAACAACATTTAACACCTTGGAAACACATAAGAAATCACATAGATAATTTAACACAATCTTGGAGAAAACTTACAGTAAACCTATTCACTGTTATAGTGAAGTTTCTCAACTTCACCTTAGGCACCTTCTAGCATGTAATTCTTCCACTAAAATCTATCCTAAGACTCACTTAAGTAATAGAAAGAGAGATCTCCCATAGACCCTGTCTAAGCATGCCTAAATGATCCTCAAGACTACTTATAATGAGACACATACATTTACAAGACACGAAAACACATAACATGTATAATACGACATTCTCCTTACCAAGGCTGTCAAAAGACTTACTTAAGTACTCCTAGAAGAGAACGCCCATACACCCTCTTCAAGGTTACAAAATAAAACTTAAGACTTCCTATGTTTAGATCATGCCTAAAGTATCAACCATCTTCCCTAACTAGAGTCACTCTCAAGACTTTCCTAGATAAGACATGAAGAGATCATCCCTTATGCCCCCTTCACACTTTAATTAGGAAATCCTTAAAGCCACACTAGCTTAGACACTCATTCATCGACATTCTTTCTTAACCTAAGTCATTATTTCATTAATTCATTAACAGGCATTCATCACATAGATGACATTCTCTGTAACAACCCTAAAAATAAATAAGACAAATGCTTAAGGTGTCAAAATGCTTGCGATTAGACCAAGGTTCACACAGATTGATACGCGTAGAACCATACCTCAGAACCCTTAATACGTCCAAGCCAACTAACTTGGGGAGTTAATTGAGCTTGTAAAGTTTGGAACCAACCATGTAGGGGTCTCGAAAACGAAGATTTAATCGAAGGAGTCTTTACCAGACTTAAAAGAACAAATCTTGAGTTTTGAGGGTCCAGGGGTAAAATGGTCTTTTCCAGGCCAAGGGTAATATTGTAATTACCCTAAGGAATTAATTAATTTATTTATTTATTTATTTAAAGAATCAATTCGGGTTGGGTCAACCCGAAGTGACCCATTTTCGCGAAAGGGTGTCACTCAGGTTCGAGCCCCACTGGAAGCAACGAATTTATGATTTAATTATCAATTAAAATCTGATTTTTGTAAGGGCAAAATGTTCCTTTCACGTATAATAAAATAAATCAGATTTTTGTTTGTTAAGGAGAGTCCTAAATTGACTAAGTCATCCTCTAATCCTAAACAACTTCACACAATTCACTCTCTCATGTCTATCACCTCTTCACGCTCAAAAACTCTCTTCGCGTTTGCTCTCTGCCAAATTAATGTGAAGAACTGAAAATACATCAAGAGTTCTTCACACTTGAAGAACTCACATGAAATTTTAAGAAAAACAAAGTAACCAAAAACGTTAAGGGAAAGAGAAGATTCCGTCTAGTTGGTGGTGAAACTTGAGGAGGCTTGGACTGATTTTTGGAGTGGGTTTTAGGCAGCAACTTCTACGTTTGAACATCAATTAAGGTATGGGTTTCTTCTCTCTTGATCCCTTTCCCAAGAGACCCCTTAAGATTCAAGATAATCATTCCAAAGACTAGGATTGTTCCCCGTTGCATGTCACTGTCACTAGCTCCCATTGAATTATCGGTTGGGTATGTTTGCTGGTACAAAGTAGGGATGAAATGCGTCTTCGTGATGTTTATGTGTAAGTATGCATGTTCGGAATTATGTGAATATTGAATATGTTGTCCAAAATCATGTGAAAAAAATGATGTGTGTGTGTGCAACGTTGGCAGTGAATGTACTCACAGTTGGAAGTGTGAATTAGCATGTTTAATCTTGGTATTTTATGTGCAAAAGTTGTACACAACGTGATGTTCATTGTAGTGAAATGTGGCTGATTTTAATAACAATCTTTTAGTCAAATAAACTTATGAAAGATGCGCCTAAAAATGTGTTAAAATGATTTATGAATGCACCCTATGAATCATGTGAAAACGTTGATGAAAATGAGTTGAAAAATGACCAAAATTTCCAGCAACTATGCAATATCAATTTAGACTAAAGCTTAACAAAGAAATCAGGAAATTTAAATGAATTTTAAAGGGGTGAGGCCACCAGGATTCGAACTTGTGACCTCACCCGTTAGGCTACTGTAATTCGCGAAAAAAGGGATGAAAAATGGGTCTGGGGGAATCGAACTCGCGTCACTGGATGAGAAAGAGGAGAACAATAAATTAAACCAATAATGGGAGGTGTGGGAATCGAACCCACGACCTCCAGGTTGCGAACAAAGAGAAGAGAAATTAAAGAAAAAGAAAGTGTGAGGCGTGGGAATCGAACCCACGACATCAGCGATAGAAAGGGAGGAGCGAAATTAATTAAGAAAATGAAGTGAGGCTGTAGGGGCTCGATCCCACAACCTCACTGCCAAAATGCTTAGCCTAGTGAAATTTAATTAAAAAAAATAGGAGTCTGGGGGTTCGAACTCACCACCTCACAGCCTCTAGCGAATTTAAATTAAAATAAGGAGTCTGTGGGGGTTCGAACCCACAAACTCCCTATTCCAGCGTATATAATGAATAAAATAAAAGAGGTTGTGGGGGTTTGATCCCACAACCTATTGGTTTAGGCAAAATTGGGCAATGAGATGTTAATGAAAAATAAAAAGGGGTAGTGGGGGTTCGAACCCACAACCCTTCGGCCAAGTTAAAAGGAAAACCAAGTAGAAAATTAATGATATAATGTTAATGTTGGGGTTCAATCTAGAGTCCCAATGTCATGGAGATTAAAAATAAAATCAGTGAAAAATGTAAATGTTATCTAAGTGATTCGAACTTGGGTTTTCCTTGGCCAAACTTCCGTATTGATACATATGTCATACGTGAACAAAATATCCTAGAATAATGCCACCTACTTAGATCGAAATCTAGATCTTGACATATATACAAGATACATAAGTCTTGTACTACATAATATTAGGAATGTATGAATCACTTAACGAATTATGAATGAAGCCTCATGGCTTGTGTGTATAGACTCATAAGTCTAGCATACGTTTAAAAGAAGTGAACCTAAGATGTATATAATGAAATGATGTAACCTTAGAAGGGTTAAGTACGGTTGTGAAACACACTAAATGGCCAAGTGCATTTGCATACGATGAACTGATTATTATGTAATGAAATGATGAAACCCTAGAAGGGTTAAGTAAGAGTGTGAAACACACAAATGGCCAAGTGCATTGGCATATGATGAAATGAACATTCACGTAAAATGGGGTGAGTAATTATGAAGAGCAAATGTGCTAATGTTAATGAATGTGGTTACAACATGATATGAGGCTAATGTAAAAGATGAGAACAATCTCAAATGAGCCTAAGTAAATGTTACCAAAATGTACTCACCTATGATAGTGTGAAGTTAATGAAGAGACCAGTCTCTATGAACACTCTAATGAAAGTATTGAGATTAACACACTTAATACTAATGATGACATGAGAAATCATCTATTGAGCTATGATGTCCTCATACTAGAAGCCAACTTCCATGACGTATGAGTTGAATGTAATGGAACTTTATACTGAGCACCGATAGACTAGCTATGAGCGGTGATGCCTTCTTTAGGGAAGGGCGGAGGTTCACGTAACTCTCATGAGATGAGACTGTCCGGCTTGCCGGGTATGGGTCTCCTTATATCTCCTGGTCTTCGAACCTATACTGCCAATATAGGGATCTGGCAGGGTTAAATTCCCATGTACGCTAGCATGTTTTGGGTCACTTTGGCCGGTGATTCCATCTCTTTTCGGTGTGGGGGAGACACTGGATTTCATGATGCTCACATGATCTATGTCAGTTAAAGTTAAAGTTCCTAATGAATGAATGAGGTCAGCCTCAAATGAAGCACATAACGAAATGAATGATACCAAAGGTGTTAGGATAGGATAATCAAGAGGTAAGCTAGACTCAGGTAATGACACTAGGTTATTCTTGATCATTGCACAGCAAACCCGATGAAAGTCTTAAACTACACCCTAGGTATAACTGGTGTTTACACTGGCCTATGAACGAAATGAAATGAAGTACGTATGAATGAATGAAGCAGACTCTGTGTTTGCTAATGAAGACTCCCTAGTTGAGGTCCCATATGTTGAGCCCTCATTTTGGAAAGTCTTAATGTCAAGTCCATGATTCCAAGGTCTCATGGAATAGGAATGAATGATATGAAAGAAGTTATGTGCTATATGTTATGTGTTATGATATGTGCTATGTGTAAGATGTTATGTGATGTGTGCAATATGATATTTATGATGATGCATGTTACTCTCATGGCATGACTTTCCTAATCCAAATTTGGAAAGCTCATTGACTTTCCTAATCCAAATTTGGAAAGCTCACTGACTTTCCTAATCCAAATTTGGAAAGCTCACTGACTTTCCTAATCCAAATTTGGAAGGTTTACTAACTTTCCTAATCTCAATTTGGCAAGTCCACTTACTTGACTTTCCATAATCAGGTTATTAGGAAAGATCTATCTTTTCTCGTGCATGTCTTTGGTGTGTGCTTGCATATACCTATAATTAGTACAAATGTGTACTAACCCTATACAACTAAACAATTTTAGGTGCAGGCACAGGTGGACGCTAGAGCTACAGGTTGACGATGAAGCTATCCGGACGTCGAGCATTCATCCGGACTTGGTAGGTCCTCATGCATTTCGAGGATGCTGCCATTTATATTCTTGCTTAGATTTATAGTTGAGCTAGTGGAGCATTTTCCACTAGCGTTTCTTTCCTGTTTTATTCAGACATTGTATTGATGCCATTTTGGTAAGTACATCATTATTACTATATTACAGTATTTCTTTCATTTGATGATCTTAATATTAGATGGTTGATGGTGAACGATTATGTATTAATGAGAATGTTTAATAAGTAAGTTAAGAAACAAAAAGTTTCAAATTTTCCGCAAAAATTAACCTAGATGAAGTAAGAATGACGTATGTAGGCTTGTCTGCGACCTCAAAGAGGTCAACGATGCCAGTCTCATCTTGGGTCTAGATTCCGGTCGTGACAAAGTTTGTATCAGAGCACTAGGTTAAATTCCAAGAATAATAAGTTCACATCAACCACATTGGGTAGTTTCTAAGTCATGGTAGTGAAGTGCATCACTATCCTGGATTAGATACTGCATGATGCGTAGGAAAATTTCCCTTCTTCTGATCTTATCGTGCTTTTCCTAATGTCTGATTTCTTGGTGTTATGAGCGTGTCTGACATCAATTCTTGTTGTTTTCAGACAATGAATACTAGAAGGACCATTGGTCAGAGGAGAGGAGGTGCAGCTGCTGGGGACAATCAGGTTCCTCCCCAGGCTCCAGCTGAAGGAGTGGCTATGCCAGCTAACCCAGCTGGGTTGACTGATGCAGAGGTGAGGGCATCTCTGGCCCAGATGACACAGGCCATTACTATGCAGGCCCAGGCTATGACTGCCCAGGTCAACCGACAGGATGTTCAGAGGGAGAACCCACCGATTCGTAGCATGGCTGACAGGCTGAGAGACTTCACGAGGATGAATCCTCCTATTTTCACAGGGTCTAAGACTTCAGAGGACCCTCAGGAGTTTGTGGATGAGGTGCATAAGATTCTGGTGGATATGGGGGCCACAGATGCTGAGAAGGCTGAGCTGGCTTCCTATCAGCTCAAGGATGTTGCACAGACTTGGTGCAAGATGTGGCAGGATAGACAAGCTTTGGGCGGAGTTCCACTCACTTGGGAGCTATTTAAGACAGCCTTTCTGTAGAGATTCTTTCCCAGAGAAATGAGGGAGGCCAAGGTTGAGGAGTTCATCAACCTTAAGCAGGGATCTATGACAGTCAAGGAGTATTCCCTGATGTTTTTTAAGCTATCCAGGTATGCTACTTTCCTTAGTATCTAACAGCAAGGGTAAGGTGAATACTGAAGTTTGTTAAATTATCCAGGTATGCTACTTCCCTTGTGTATAACAGCAGGGATGAGATGAGCAGGTTCCTCATAGGAATCAATGGAGATCTGGAGGAGGAATGTCGGTCTGCGATGCTCCATAATAATATGGACCTCTCCAGGTTGATGGTGCATGTCCAGCAGGTAGAGGGCAGCCGCAAAAAGAGGAGTATTCGTGATGCTAGGAGGCCTAGGCCTCAAGATCAGGCAGGTCCCAGCCATAGAGGCCACAGAAATAATTTTGGCGTCCGTGAGCAGCCCAGGTATAAGAAGGGGCAACAGAGTTCTGGGAACTCTAACTCTCTGAGGAGTACACACCTAGAGGAGGCATACCTGAGCCCAAGAAGGGCAATGGAGGTGAGATGCAGCGTCCTAAGAAGAATTGTGCTAAGTGTGGCCGAGCTCACAGTGGAGAGTGCAAACAGGGCACTAATGCCTGCTTCAGTTGCGGTAAGAGTGGGCACATGGTTAGAGACTGCCCACAGAGCAGAGGTCAGGCTGGAGGTAATGCTCAGCCTAGGCCTAATCCACAGGGTGCAGCATCAGCCGAGCCACCTAAGAGGAACAGGTTCTATGCCCTGAAGGGCAGGGAGGAGCAGTAGAAGTCCGCTGATGTGGTCACAGGTATGCTACAAGTATTCTCAACTTTTGTTTATGCTTTACTTGATCCAGGGTCTACGCTTTCCTTTGTAACTCCTTTGCTTTCTCTCACTTTTGAGATATTGCCTGAAGTTCTGCATGATCCTATAGTGGTTAGTACACCTTTAGGAGAGAAATGTAAGAATTGATAGAGTATACAAGGATTGCCCAATAGTTGTAAGTGGTAAGACTATGTGTACAGACCTGGTTGAGTTACCCATGCATGATTTTGATGTTATTCTTGGCATGGACTGGATTCACAGTTGTTATGCTTGCTTGGACTGTCGTACTAGAGTGATGAGAATTACACTGTTTACTGTGATGCATCTAGGGTTGGTTTGGGTTGTGTTCTTATGCAGGTTGGTAAGGTGATAGCCTATGCGTCCAGACAACTCAAGGTTCATGAGAAGAATTATCCCACTCATGACCTGGAGTTGGCAGCTGCGGTGTTTGCACTGAAGCTGTGGAGGCACTACTTGTATGGAGTGCATGTGGATGTATTCACATACCACAAGAGCCTCCAATACGTGTTCACACAGAGGGAGTTGAATCTACGTCAGCGTATATGGTTGGAGCTGTTGAAGGATTATGACATGAATGTTCACTACCATCCAGGTAAGGCTAATGTTGTAGCTGATGCTTTGAGCAGGATGAGCATGGGAAGTACAACCCACGTTGAGGATGAGAAGAAGGAGCTGGTGAAAGATCAGTACACAGACTGGCCAGACTAGGTGTGCAATTGGTTGACTCTACTAGTGGGGGTGTTTGAGTTCATCCTAGTTCTGTTTCATCCTTGGTAGTTGAAGTCAAGCAGGGTCAGCATCTAGATCCTGTGTTGATGGAGCTGAAGGACTTAGTGTTGATGAAGATGAATGAGTCTTTCGCTTTGGGAGGTGATGGCATACTTAGGTATCAGGAAAGGTTGTGTGTACCAGATGTTGATGATTTGCGGACCAGGATTGTTGCAGAGGCCCATGGTTCCAGATATTTCATACACCCAGGTTCCACCAAGATGTATCATGATCTTAACCAGGTTTATTGGTGGGATGGCATGAAGAAGGACATTGCAGAATATGTGGCCAAGTGTCCTAATTGTCAGCAGGTTAAGGCAGAGCATCTTAAGCCTGGCGGTCTGACTCAGATTATTGAGGTTCCGACTTGGAAGTGGGAGGCCATTAATATGGACTTCGTAGTTGGTCTTCCGAGGACTAGGAGGCAGCATGACTCCATATGGGTTATTGTGGACAGATTGACTAAGTCTGCCCAATTTATCCCTGTGAAGTCTACTTACAGAGCCGAGGATTATGCGAGACTCTACATTGATGAGATTATGAGATGGCATGGGATTCCTTTGTCTATCATTTTAGATAGAGGAGCTCAGTTTACTTCACATTTCTGGAGATCTTTACAGAAGAGCTTGGGCATGCAGGTAACGCTTAGCACTGCCTTTCATCCTCAGACAGATTGGCAGGTAGAGCGCACCATTCAGACATTGGAGGACATGTTGAGGGCGTGTGTGATTGACTTCAAAGGTAGCTGGGATGACCATCTGCCTTTGATAGAGTTCTCGTATAATAATAGCTATCACTCCAGCATTGGGATGGCACCATTTGAGGCACTGTATGGTATGAGGTGTAGATATCCAATTGGGTGGTTCGAGGTTGGAGTCATCCATTTTGGGTCCAGAGATCATTCATGAGGCCTTAGAGAAGGTCAGAGTGATTAGGGACAGGTTGGCTACTGCTTACAGTCGGCAGAAGTCATATGCAGATAACAGAAAACGGCCCTTAGAGTTTGATGTTGGTGACCAGGTCTATCTGAAGATATCACCTATGAAGGGGGTGATGAGGTTTGGCAGGAAGGGGAAGTTGAGTCCGAGGTATGTTGGGCCATACGAGATCCTACAGCGTGTGGGTGAGGTGGCCTATGAGTTGGCATTGCCTGCGGAACTAGCTTATGTTCATCCAGTCTTTCATGTCTCTATGTTGAAGAAGTCCCTAGGTGATCCAGCATCGATTCTACCTGTTGAAGGTTTGGGGGTTGGTGAAGACTTGTCTTATGAGGAGGTACCTGTTGAGATCCTAGACACACAGGTCAAGCGGCTGAGGAACAAGGAGATTGCCACAGTGAAAGTATTGTGGAGAAATCATCTTGTTGAGGTTGCTACATGGGAGGCTGAGGCCGACATGAGATCCCGCTACCCTCACCTTTTCAGCTCTTGAGGTTAGACTTCCTACTCTTAAGTCTATGTTTCCTTATCTCTCCGTATTTTGTTGATATTGCTTGACTGTGCATAGTGATTATGTTATGATCTGACTGGCATTATGATATGTAGTGGTAGTGTCATTCGGGGACAAATGTTCCTAAGGGGGGGATAATGTAACAACCCTAAAAATGAATAAGACAAATGTTTAAGGTGTCAAGAATGCTTGCCATTAGACCAAGGTTCACACGGATTGATACGCGTAGAACTAGACTTCAGAACCCTTACTACGGCAAGCCAACTAACTGGGGGAGTTAATTGAGCTTGGAAAGGTTGGAACCAACCATGTAGGGCTCTCGAAAATGAAGATTTAATCGAAGGAGTCTTTACCGGACTTAAAAAGAAGAAATCTTGAGTTTTGAGGGTCCAGGGGTAAAATGGTCTTTTCCAGGCAAAGGGTAATATTGTAATTACCCTAAGGAATTAATTAATTAATGTAATTAAAGAATCAATTCGGGTTGGGTCGACCCGAAGTGACCCATTTTCGCGAAAGGGTGTCACTCGGGTTCGAGCCCCACTGGAAGCAACGAATTTATGATTTAATTATCAATTAAAATCTGATTTTTGTAAGGGCAAAATGGTCCTTTCACGTCTAATTAAATAAATCAGATTTTTGTTTGTTAAGAAGAGTCCTAAATTGACTAAGTCATCCTCTAATCCTAAACAACTTCACACGATTCACTCTCTCACGTCTATCACCTCTTCACGCTCAAAATCTCTCTTTCACGTTTGCTCTCTGCCAAATTAACGTAAAGAACTGAAAATACATCAAGAGTTCTTCACACTTGAAGAACTCACATGAAATTTTAAGAAAAACAAAGTAACCAAAAACGTTAAGGCAAAGAGAAGATTCCGTCTAGTTGGTGGTGAAACTTGAGGAGGCTTGGACTGATTTTTGGAGAGGGTTTTGGGCAGCAACTTCTACGTTTGAACATCAATTAAGGTATCTGTTTCTTCTCTCTTGGTCCCTTTCCCAAGAGACCCCTTAAGATTCAAGATAATCATTCCGAAAACTAGGAATGTTCCCCGTTGCATGTCCCTGTCACTAGCTCCCATTGAATTATAGGTTGGGTATGTTTGGTGGTACAAAGTAGGGATGAAATGTGTTTTCTTGATGTTTATGTGTAAGTATGCATGTTCGGAATTATGTGAATATTGAATATGTTGTCCGAAATCATGTGAAAAAAATGATGTGTGTGTGTGCAACATTGGCAGTGAATGTACTCACTGTTGAAAGTGTGAATTAGCATGTTTAATCTTGATATTTTATGTGCAAAAGTTGTACAGAACGTGATGTTCATTGTAGTGAAATGTGGCTGATTTTGATAACAATCTTTTAGCCAAGTAAACTTATGAAAGATGCGCCTAAAAATGTGTTTAAATGATTTATGAATGCACCCTATGAATCATGTGAAAACGTTGATGTAAATGAGTTGAAAAATGACCAAAATTTCCAGCAACTATGCAATATTATTTTAGACTAAAGCTCAACAAAGAAATCTGGAAATTTAAATGAATTTTAAAGGGGTGAGGCCACCAGGATTCGAACTTGTGACCTCACCTGTTAGGCTACTGTAATTTGCGAAAAAAGGGATGAAAAATGGGGCTGGGGGGAATCGAACTCGCGTCACTGGATGAGAAAGAGGAGAAAAATAAATTAAACAAATAGATGGGAGGTGTGGGAATCAAACCCACGACCTCCAGGTTGCGAAGGAGAGAAGAGAAATTAAAGAAAAAGAAAGTGTGAGGCGTGGGAATCGAACCCACGACCTCAGGGACAGAAAGGGAGGAGCGAAATTTATTAAGAAAATGAAGTGAGGCTGTGGGGGATCGATCCCACAACCTCACTGCCAAAATGCTTAGCCTAGCAAAATTTAATTTAAAAAAAATTGGAGGTTGTGGGGGTTCGAACCCACCACCTCACAGCCTCTAGCGAATTTAAATTAAAATAAGGAGGCTGTGGGGGTTCCAACCCACAACTGTAAGACCTCGAAAATGAGATAAGGTGTATAGAGCCTAACATGTTCGTCTTTATGTTCTAAGGTCCTAAAATGCCTTATTATGTGGTATAGAGGCAGTGTACAAAGTTTGAAGTAATTTGGAAGTCGAACGTCAAGGGACGTCCAAGACGTTCGACGAATAGTCGCTTATGTGCCCCATATGTGTATGCATGCCTAAATTGTATGAACTAAGTCTAATAAGTATTGAAATGGTTTTAAATGATGTTTAATGTTATTATATGAAGTTTTGTGAAGTTTGGAGGTCAAACGCCCAAGAACGTCCAAGGCGTTCGAAAGATAGCCCCTAAGACGTTCATCGTATGTCATGTTGGGGTAAAGGCTGTTTGGACGTCTTGTAGGTGTTTGTTTTGGATGAAACTTATGTGGTAGGTCTATAATATGTTGAGGTTTGTAATCGCGTTGGAAACGTCCGGGTACGACTTCTAAAGGTCCCCACAAGAGGCCCCAAAATAAGGACCCCAAAGCTGCCTAGCCACTGCCTTGGCAGTGTCCCTTGACGGACCCAACGGCGGATCGTTGGTCCCCCAACGGCCCGTCGAGCAGGTCTCGTTGAAGGGTTCTTGCCTTGGGCAGGACTTGATCCAAGAATTTGGTTAAGTCATGGGCGACGGAGGGCATGACGCCCCGTCATGCCCATGACGCCCCGTCGAGCCCCACGTCGCGGATGGCCTGCAGGTTGGCTGCTGCGTGCTGCCACTTAAAGGGGTGAATGGGAAATTCACCCCACGTCCTAACCTGACTATAATAGGTTTATTTAAGTAATTTTAGGTGTATATAAGTCATCCAAAACGTGATCAACCCATTCCCAAAATCCTCTCACATGTTTAAAGCCTTTCCCTCCAAAAATGTTCTCTCTAAAACCACCATTGTTGGTGAAGCTCAAGGCTGCTTGGAGATGGATTTTCTATGGATGAATCATGAAGTCTTAGAGGTTTTTAACTAGACAAAGGTATGGTGATCTTCATCTCTAGTTATCTTTTCATCTAGAGAGCCATTCTCAATGTTTTTCAAAGAAATCTCATGATCAAGTTTTCTAATCTTCCAATCTAGCCATGGGTTCTTTCTCAAAACGTTTTTAATGATTAAATCATGATGAATTGAAGTTAATACAGTGATTTGAATGTGATTTCACTCCAATTGCATGATGAACCCACGTTCCTTCCAAAAATTGGTTTAGCTCTTGCATGGGCTTTGTGATCTTGACTTGTTATCGATTGAATTATGATTACCTTACGTTGAAGTGATTGTATATACTGTTATTTACATGAATTTATGTTGAATTGATGTTGTATGATCCATGAGGATCAATGTATGAAGATTTGAGCATGTTTAGCCTAGTTTCTATAGTTCACTGTAACATTGGCTTTCTTATGACCTAAAGTGAATTTCGATTAAGTTGTGGTTCTTGTAGCTACTGTTTTAGGTTAATACCATGGTTGAATTGTGGATATAAATCATGTATGACCAAAGTAGAGAAGTCTTGGTTTGAATTAATCTAGGTTCTTCTTGTCTATGAAGTTGTAACTTGTGATCTTGACGTTAGGATAGTCGCTATAGGAATTGATTATGGTTAATGTCTATAGATGCTGCCTATAATGAAATATGAGGATGAATTATATGTAATTAATACAATATGGGTAAGTTCATGATAGGTTGAATATGATTAATCTATGTAAACTTACTTTCCATGAACTCTCTATATGAAGCATGTTTGTATCGACCTTAATGGCAAATTGTAGTAGTGTCTCATCTAGATTATGATTTCATTAGCTACTTCCTTAGGGTGATATGATTCATGAAATATGACCTATAATCCATATGAATGAAATTGATTAACGATCTATGTTCTTCTACTTTCCTAGTATGTGATGTATATGTTATGGTATAATCATGTAGTGACTTGTACATGGTTTCTTATATGTTTAAATTACATTTAGCTACTGCCATATATGTGTTTTATTGATGAATAAGGTGTATTGATCAATGATGATCAAAGGGTGAGAATTGGGTAAGAATGCTTATTTCCTTTACTCTTCTACTTCTCTATTCCTTATAGAAGTGTTGATGAAGCCTTGTATGGCATTGTGTGGTATGGTCCACTTATGGTGGCGGTGTTTACTTTATTGTCATTATATATGTGTTGACCATGGCCTTGAAGGCATATTGATGAACTTATAAACATGTGCTTAAGATGATACTATGAGAAGATTATGCTTACTTTCCTATTCTAGTTGTGGATTAGGTTGTGTGGCAATTTCATGAGCATGTGTATAACCATGTTAGGGTAAAGTATAGGTGCTGCCATTAATGTGTTAAGATGGTAATAACCCCTTACCTATGTACCCTTATATGAAAGTGTAAATAGCTAAAGTTTGGAGTCTTGATATTAAGGTATATACTGTCTTGTCTCCTATGCTATTATGTATTGTGTGCTATGTGCTTGGAAGTGTAATGTGGTCTAATAGGGTGGCTGACTTGGGAAGTTATTGATAGCCATTATGTGATCATGTTGGTCAATGTACACACACTCTCACTTACATGCATCTTACAAGTAGTATAAGTCATTGTGTCTAAATGAAAGGTAGTTCTCATATTCACTAGTGTCTACTACTATGTATGTTAAGGTGATGTTTATGAATGTATGATTTGTATTCCCTTACTAGGATGACTTGATAGGTGTACTAGTATGGGCAAGGGTATGGGACCTTGTCTATGCATTGCACATGTGTATCTTGATAGGATAGTTCCTCGGTTTGGTTCTTATGCATATGAAGGATGATTATATGAACATGTTATGAATATGATATAATGAAGTATGAATGCGTATAGTGTCTTAGTAGGTTTATATAAAAGTATTGCTCATATAGTTATGCCTATAGACTTATGCATTGATATATGAACATGTGTGACCTTATGTGTTATGTGAAAGGTTTGCTCACATCTAAGTATACACTCACACACATGGATGATCTAGTTAGTGAGAAGAGGCCTTGCTAGGGGTGCCCAAGAATACTCCAAAACTGGATAGGTGCTTGAATATTCTATAAGCATATGAATGATGAATATCCTAAACCTATGTTTTATAAATAAAGGTAATAAAGGCTTTTAAATAAAGGGAACTTAGCTTAGCACCGAGTGAACTTGACATTGAGAGGTGTTGACTTTCCTTGGAGGAATATTAACCATTTGTCCCTTATAGAATGTTGACTTCCCTTAGAGGAATACTCACCTATGGACCTACATGAGGTGTTGACTTTCCTTGAGGAATATTCACTCATGTTTTCTCATGAGGTGAGGCCCCATTACCAAATGGTATATAGAGGGAATACCTATCTCTTAGTTCCATAAACTATGCTTGCCACATAGGATCTAGCAAAGTGATTTCACTTAGGATGCTAGAATGTATGTTAATGTTCTACCTTGGCTAGGTAGGAACACCTTCCTTTGGTGTAAGGCTCTACAACACCAAATTCCATGTTTAGCACCCATGGTCTTAGTGTCGGTTAAGGCTATGGTTTCCCCTAAAGATAAAATGGACAATGAAAGTAATTGAATAGGATCCTAACTAGGATGACTTAAGGTAAGTTACTTAGAATAGATGGAAGTAATGAACCCATCTAGACATTGCACAAGTGACTCCTTAGGAAGTCTTAGGAAGGTACCCTAATGCATATGATTATGTATGTGTCCTTTATGTATAATATTGTAATCTTGATTTGATTATGGTTATATTGTACTATACTTCTATGATGACTTGTGTTGTCTTGTGTAGATGATATGTATGGATTTTCTCTTGTGTTCCTAAGGTGATACATTGCACCAAGTATCCCTAAAGGATTACTTAGGAGGATAATGAATTAAGAATAAGGGTTCACTGTAAAGGTGATGGAGTTCACTGTAATGTGACTCCAAATTGTACTTAAATTCTATATGTGCTTTTCTATGATATTTGACCTTTGATTGTGTTTCTATGAAGTATGTGGATGATATAAATGCTATTGATAAAGGTTTTATGATGATTTACTCAAAATGGCATGAAGTATGATTTCAAAGGAAATGTCCCCTTTAAATGCATGTTTTTGCATGGTTGCCATACTTAGTACATTCTTGTGCTAATCCCATTCTTCTCTACTTTTTACACAAAGTGTAGGTGTTGGAATGCTTAAAGGAGGTCTATGATTGAGGAGCTTGATAGGTTATTTCCCAAGCTCAAGGAAAGGAATCCTTAAGTTCAAGGATGTCCTAATGTGTACTTATTGAAAAGTCTATTTAGTAATGTATAGCTTTGTATTATGTCTTAAGGGCCTTGTCCTTAATGTACTCTAAAGTTATTGAGTCTAAGATGGCAAAGAGACTTAGAGTCTAAATATGTATTATGACTTATGTTTTATATATATACGATGTGATGTTTCTAGCATATGATGTGCTA
The DNA here is from genome assembly GCA_022817965.1 of Solanum lycopersicoides. Lineage (NCBI taxonomy): Eukaryota > Viridiplantae > Streptophyta > Magnoliopsida > Solanales > Solanaceae > Solanum > Solanum lycopersicoides. The sequence continues at coordinate 41,172,269 of CM040626.1, read as the reverse complement.
TGAAAAGTTTTAAATTTTCCGCTAAATTTACTATGCCAATGCAATGAATGATATGAGAGGCTTGTCTTAGACCTCCGAGAGGTCGACGACGCCGGTTACAATCCAAGATTGTACCCTATCTTCTAGCGTATGCTTTTGGGTTGTGACAACAACCTCCCTATTCCAGCGTATATAATGAATAAAATAAAAGAGGTTGTGGGGGTTCGAACCCACAACCTCTTGGTTTAGGCGAAATTGGGCAATGAGATGTTAATGAAAAATAAAAAGGGGTTGTGGGGGTTCGAACCCACAACCCTTCGGCCAACTTAAGAGGAAAACCAAGTAGAAAATTAATGATACAATGTTAATGTTTGGGTTCAATCTAGAGTCCCAATGTCATGGAGATTAAAAATAAAATCAATGAAAAATGTAAATGTTATCCAAGTGATTCGAACTTGGGTTTTCCTTGGCCAAACTTCCGTATTGATACATAAGTCATACGTGAATAAAATATCCAAGAATAATGCCACCTACTTAGATCAAAATCAAGATCTTGGCATATATACAAGATACATAATTCTTGTACTACATAATCTAGGAATGTATGAATCACTTAACGAATTATGAATGAAGCCTCATGGCTTGTGTGTATAGACTGATAAGTCTAGCATACGTTTAAAACAAGTGAACCTAAGATGTATGTAATGAAATGATGTAACCTTAGAAGGGTTAAGTACGTGTGTGAAACACACTAAATGGCCAAGTGCATTGGCATACGATGAAATGATTATTATGTAATGAAATGATGAAACCCTAGAAGGGTTAAGTAAGAGTGTGAAACACACAAATGTCCAAGTGCATTGGCATATGATGAAATGAACATTCACGTAAAATGGGGTGAGGAATTATGAAGAGCAAATGTGCTAATGTTAATGAATGTGGTTACAACATGATACGAGGCTAATGTAAAAGATGAGAACAATCTCAAATGAGCCTAAGCAAATATTTCCAAAACGTACTCACCTATGATAGTGTAAAGTTAATGAAGAGACCAGTCTCTATGAACACTCTAATGAAAGTATTAAGATTAACACACTTAATACTAATGATGACATGAGAAATCATCTATTTAGCTATGGTGTCCTCATACTAGAAGCCAGCTTCCATGACGTATGAGTTGAATGTAATAGAACTTTATACTGAGCACCGATAGACTAGCTATGAGCGGTGATGCCTTCTTTAGGGAAGGGCGGAGGTTCACGTAACTCTCATGATTGCCGGATATGGGTCTCCTTATATCTCCTGGTCTTCGAACCTATACTGCCAATATAGGGATCTGGCGGGGTTAAATTCCCATGTACGCTAGCATGTTTTGGGTCACTTTGGCCGGTGATTCCACCTCTTTTTGGTGTGGGGGAGACACTGGATTTCATGATGCTCACATGATCTATGTCGATTAAAGTTAAAGTTCCCAATAAATGAATGAGGCCAGCCTCAAATGAAGCACATAACGAAATGAATGATACCAAAGGTGTTCGGATAGGATAATCAATAGGTGAGCTAGACTCAAGTAATTCCACTAGGTTATTCTTGATCATTGCACAGCAAACCCGATGAAATTCTTAAACTACATCCTAGGTATAGCTGGTGTTTACACTGGCCTATGAACGAAATGAAATGAAGTACGTATGAATGAATGAAGCAGACTCTATGTTTGCTAATGATGACTACCTAGTTGAGGTCCCATATGTTGAGCCCTCATTTTGGAAAGTCTTAATGTCAAGTCCATGATTCCAAGGTCTCATGGCATAGGAATGAATGATATGAAAGAAGCTATGTGCTATATGTTATGTGCTATGATATGTGCTATGTGTAAGATGTTATGTGCTGTGTGCAATATGATATTTATGATGATGCATGTTACTCTCATGGCATGACTTTCCTAATCCAAATTTGGAAAGCTCATTGACTTTCCTAATCCAAATTTGGAAAGCTCACTGACTTTCCTAATCCAAATTTGGAAGGTTTACTAACTTTCCTAATCTCAATTTGGCAAGTCCACTGACTTGACTTTCCATAATCATGTTGTTAGGAAAGAGATATCTTTTCTCATGCATGTCCTTGGTGTGTGCTTGCATATACCATACTTAGTACAAGTGTGTACTAACCCTATACAACTCAACAATTTTAGGTGCAGGCACAGGTGGACGCTAGAGCTACAGGTGGACGCTGAAGCTATCAGGAAGTCGAGCATTCATCCGGACTTGGTAGGTCCTCATGCATTTCGAGGATGCTGCCATTTATATTCTAGCTTAGTTTTAGAGTTGAGCTAGTGGAGCATGTTCCACTAGCGTTTCTTTCCTGTTTTATTCAGACATTGTATTGATGCCATTTTGGCAAGTACATCATTATTACTATATTACAATATTTCTTTCATTTGATGATCTTAATATTAGATGGTTGATGGTGAACGATTATGTATTAATGAGAATGTTTAATAATTAAGTTAAGAAACAAAAAGTTTCAAATTTTCCGCTAAAATTAACCTAGATAAAGTAATAATGACGTATGTAGGCTTGTCTGCGACCTCTGAGAGGTCAATGACGCCGGTCTCATCTGGGGTCTAGATTCCGGTCGTGACATTCTCAAGTAATGGTATTGGAGAAGACCTAGGGACTCTCACTAACATCTTCAAAGCCTAAGGGTGAAATGTCTAGGTAGCGTCCAATACCACCACCTAAACTTCATAGACTTCTCAAATATTAGAAGGTATCCAATAAGATGAGAATTGGCAATAACCAACATAGACCATGGTAGCAAAGCATGGAGTCCGGAGTTGCAACCTACTCTGATGGAGGGTGTTCTACTTGCCAATGGTAGAACTTGGACACATCCCATGTAGGCACATGGTTAAGGAATATAAAGGGTTTACTTTGCACTCTATACTCATTCTTAACTAGAGATACTTCCCTTAACATACTCACTCGGTGCTAGCCTTTGTTCTCATAGAGTAATTCACATAAAGGATCATACGAAGGGGTTCCATATCTAGTTCATAACCTAATCACATTCACCCTACCAAAGAGGTCCCCTAGTGCTGCCTTAAAATGGTGACGAAGATACCTTAATGACTATCCTAAGGATGATATGATGTCGTTCCATCCAACCAACCCTAAGTCAACCATTCATTACAAGAAGGATGCCATTACGACTTTCGACTTCAAGGTTCATAACCTTAGCACTAGGTTTAAGGTGTCACATAAAGGACCTTCTTAACATCATTCAAGGTCTCATGTCATTCATACATACAAGACTAAGAGGCTTTAGCATCCTATGTCAAGACATCTCATATTCACATATCATTCATACCTAAAGGAGAGGGACTTTAGTCTACCTAAACAAGAGACATCATCACTTCACTTTATCACATATAGCATATCATATCCAAGAAACACATAGGCACAACCTTCATCATCATTAGGTCAGCCTATACAGTACTATAACATCATCAATATAGTCATCATAAGACCCAATAACCAATTAGAAAGAATCATGCATCGACTCTAAGACTACACACAAAAAGACATAGTCATAGTCTAACATGATCACCTAAATAACAGCAATAGAAGAAAACGATATACTTTCACATTACTTACCATATATGTAGATATGATCATACTTAACATAATCAACTACACAAATCATCATAGTACTTCAAGTAGTTTGCCGACAAGGCCATGATCATCATAATACATAAATTAACTCCGACAAGGCCACATCATTCACAATTATAACACATAACACCGCCACTATAAGTGGACCATACCAATCATAACTACATTATATAAAATAAAGTGAAATAGGGCAACGTACCACCAATCCATTCTCACCACTTCAATCCTTAGCTAAATCATCCAATTAAATACCAATAGGCCCTTACCCATGGCCATGATCATCAATTCAATACAAAAACCATAATACTCAATCAAACTAGGTCAATCAAATATAGATTTATCAATCTAAGACAACCTATATATCATTTGAATACAATTCTTACATCATTCAATAACCCATAGAAAACTACACTAGAATTCATAAGCATTAAGACAATATAGTCATCCTCAAAGTAGTCAAAACTAGGGTTCATCAATTACATGGGTTCATAGGTCAATTGTGTTGAAATCATAAAATTAACAACAATTAAATAAATACATAATGCTTTAAAACCTTTAATGTAAGAACCCATTGATAGATCATAAAATTGGACAAGTTTATCTTTAGAAAACTTTAGAAATCTCTTTGAATTTTGGGCTCCTTGATGAATAGAGTTTCAAGGATAAAAAACCATACCTTTATAGGAGAAAGTCCACCAAACATGGTCAAGAAATCAATGAAGAACTTCAATCCTAGCTTCAACCTTACCCTTATTTAAAGAGTCTTGACAAATCTTGAATTTTCTTGAATGGAGCCTTCTACTTTGATTTTTTTTCTTGAGGTTTTGCCCTAGGGTTTGACAGAGAAGAGAATGATGAATTTCAAGATGGAATCAGGATTATGTAGGGCTTTATAGGACTCGTGAAATCCGTTTTTTTAGATTTTCCTAGTGGGAAAAGGAGAGGAAATTACCTTAATTACTATTTTCCCACGGCCAAAACGGAACTGCACTATACTATTAACTCAAAATGGTCATATCTTTTTACTCGAAAACTAGATTGATGGAGTTGGAAAGAGGATTCAAATACCTTTAATTTCATAGGTAATGAATCACGTAGTTCTTTATATTCTAACAGATATGGTCGTTTGAAGTTTACCCAAATAAAATCTTATGTCTAACTTATTTGGTAAGGAAACTTTCAACTCTACTTTGTGCAAGAGTTTTCTAATGACCTTAATTGATATTGAAAATCCTTTGCACACTAAGAAATATACCTTAAAACCTAAGAAAATTAAGAGTCACTGAGTATGACCTTATACGAAAATTTAAGAATTGCTTGGGCTTAACTTAGAAAATTTTGGAATCTTGCAAAAACATCAAGTACAATTTCTCAATCGTTATGCTAGATATTCAAATAAACAACAAACCTTTAATCTCCTAACCTCAAGGAAAGATTTTGAACTCATCAAATTTAAGCTTGTTCACCTACTCTAATCAATGAAAGTTAATAAAATCACATATCCATCATGAAACAAGTGCCCTCATAAAAAAAAATAGTCCACACACTCGATTCAAAAGATTGAAATTAAGGACTTAGCATCAAAGAACAACTCTAACACTCACAAAGAAAATTCACATGAATGCACAAATAATCATAGGCTTGTCCATTAAGTACATCTCTATTGATTAAGCAAGCTTGAATAGAATCAAATCGCACTTTAACAAGTTGTATTGTAGGCTAGGGGACAGGTAGTAAAACATAATAATAGTGACTTACACTTCCTCAAGCACTTTTCAATTTTAGACTTCATCACCCATTATTTTGTACTCTTTATTTTCAGCCCTCTCTTCAATAATTATTTTACAAGTAATTCTCATAATCTCAAGAATGTTTAAATATTTTTAAAAAGTTTTTCTTCATAATAGCCACCCTCAAATGATATATTTTACATGCGTTAAGATGCACGATGTCCTTGGAAGGACCAAGGCAATCATCAAAGTAATTTTATTTGTTCCTCTTTTTTTCTTTCACATCACATTCTTCCAAAGTGGGATTTTTAATCACCTTGTGGCTTTCATTGATTAGCTTTCACTCAACCATCCCTCTTTATCACAAATGATAATTAGAATAAGTTTATGCTATAATTCTCAAGGAAGTAAGGTACAAAACCTATGGATTCAACAAAATAGTCAAGGGAAAAATATTTCTACCAACAAAAGGCTACACGCTCAAAAAGTGTGAATAGTGATGTAATATCTGAAAAGGCTAAAATTTACAAAAAAATCAAAGAAAGCCTATTATGATCTCCTAAAAAAAAGCATCACTTCTTTTGCCGCTTCAATAACATGCAAAAAAGTTCTAGACAGTGATGCAAAACATGGAATAAACAAATTCTCACAACACATGGCACAAGTATCAATCATGATTTATAAGTTCAACTTCTAAGAGAGACAGGATCATAAAAAACTACAAAATAAAATAAGGAATATAATAAGTCACAACCATGAGCTTAGGTGTCAAAAAATCTGAAATTTCCTTATCAGTCAAGCATTCACAAGAAAGTACTATTAAAAAGTTAGACCTGAATAGCAAGTATCACACCACTCAAAAAGTTCTGTTCATTTCACTAAAAAATGTCAAAAAAATTATTCCTTAAAAAATAAAAGACACTCGGTTCAAAAGGAACTATTTTCAAGAAAAGAACAAACCATACTAAAAAAACAAAAGACTCAATAAAACAATTAAAACTAGTTATTTATTCCTCCACCCCAGACATTAAAAGATGTTATGTCCCCAAAGCATCAAACAAAATTTAAAACAAGGGTTAGAAAAAGTCCCTGAGGCCTTTTAGGCCTAGCTAGTAGCACTAAATCTTAATTTTCATCAAGGGTTGTCACCCCACACTTATGCTCAAACGTGCTACTTTGCTTCAAATTTTGGATACTCAAACTTCTGCAAAACCCGTAACAATAACACACACACAAAAAAAAAACAATAAAATAAGAAGTTACACTATAAATTGGGTTGCCTCCCAATAAGCGCTTAATTTTTCTGTCACATCCCGAGAGCACACCCTAGAAGATATGGCACTCTCGGAGTGCAACTGGCGTACTCGACCTCTCGGAGGTCTTATACAAGCCCTTCCATATCATTCATCACATATACATAGTGAAAAGTAGTGCGGACTTAAACATTTTCACAAAACATTAGTCTTTAAAAACTATTTCATATAAAATCATAGGAAATACTAAGTCTCAATCTCACAAAGCTTAGAAGCGAGACTACTTGGGATACGGCCCATACACAATACGAATATAGAAATACTTAAGTCTATAACAATACTTCAATAAGAAACATAAAAGACATCTATGCCCTTGAATCAAATGAGGACATACTTCAACTTCACTTGAATGATGCTACGATGCAAGTCTTGTTTCCCAAATGCTCCTCACCTACCAACCACTATAGAGATAGATAAAATCATGAAATTAGTACAACCACATGTACTAAGTATGGCATAATGCATAAAAATCATGAAAACGGACATTATTAGAAATATGCATCTTTTGATTTAAATATCATAATATAATCATAAGAACAACATCTATCAACTTAGAAACAAATGAAAAATCAATTAGACCAATTATCACATTTTTAAGGTCACTTTAAAGTGAACCCATTTCACTGTTACAGTGAAGTCCCTTTACTGTACAGTGAAGTCCCTTTACTGTACAGTGAAGTCCTTAAACTTCACCTTGGACACTTTCTAGCATGTAACTCCCTCACTAAAAGCTATTCTAAGACTCACTTAAGCAAAACAAAGAGAGACCGCCATACACCCTCTCTAAGCATGCCTAAATGATCCTCAAGACTACTGATAATGAGACACATACGCACTTACAATACACCAAACCACATAACATGTATAATATGATATTTTCCTTACCAAGACTATCGAAAGACTTAATTAAGTACTCCTAGAAGAGAACGGCCATACCCTCTCTTTAAAGTAACCTAAATAATCCTTAAGACTACCTAAGTTTAGATCATGCCTAAAGAATCAACCAACTTCCCTAACTAGAGTCATTCTCAAGACTTCCATAGATAAGACATAAAGAGATAATCCCATATGCCCTCTTCACCCTTTAACTAAGGAATCCTTAAGTCACTCTATATTAGTCAATCATTCATATACATACTTTCTAACATAAGTCATTTCTTCATTAGTTCATTAAGAGACATTCATCACATAAAGAACATTCAAGTAATGGTCTTAGAGAAGACCTAGGGACTCTCACTAACATCATCAAAGGCTATTGTGCAATGTCTAGATAGCGTCCCATACCACCACCTAAACTTCAAAGAACTTCTCTAATGCTAATAGGTATCCCACATGATGAGAATAGGCAATAATCGACATAGACCATGGTATAAAAACATGGAATCCGGAGTTCTATCCTACTCTGATGAGGTTGTTCTACTTGTCAGTGGTAGAACTTGGACACATCCAATGTAGGAACATGGTTAAGAAATATGAAGGTCTTAATTTGTATTCTAGACTCATACTTTATCTAGAACTACTTTCCCTTGCCATACTCACTCGGTGCTAGCCTTTGTTCTCATAGAATAATTCACATTACGGTTCATACAAAGGGGTTCCATATCAAGTTCGTAACCCAATTACATTTACCCTACCAAACAGGCCCCCTAAGGCTGCCTTACAATGGCGAAAAGAAGCTCATTATGACTTTCCTAAGGTTTTATATGATGTTGTTCCAGCTAATCAACTTTAAGTTCATCATTCATTACATCAAGTATACCATTACAGCTTTCTACTTCAAAGTTCATAACCTTACCACTAGGTTCAAGGTTTCACATAAAGGACACTCTTATCATCATTCAAGGACTCACATATCATTCATTCATACAAGACTAAGATGCTTTATCCTCCTAAGTCAGGACATCACATATTCACTTTCATACATGCATCAAGTAAGGGACACAAGTCTACAAAAACAAGACACAACATACTTTACTTTATTACATATTACATGTCATTCTAGAAGCACATAGGAGAAACCATTATAACCTTCAAGTCATCCTATACACTACTATATCATCATCAATATAACATCATAGACTCATATAGTCAAGTTGGAAAAATCATGCATCAACTCTAAGACTAAACACATGAACACATAGTCATAGTCTAACATGATCACCTAAATAACATCAGTAGAAGATCACATACTTTCACATTAATTCACATATAGGTAGATATGATCACACATCACATAATCAACTACACAGATCATCATGTTACTTCAAATAGTTGCCGACAAGGCCATTATCATCATAATAATTAATATAACACCGACAAGGCCACATCAATCACATAACACCGCCACCATAAGTGGACCATACCAATCACAACATAATTGAAGTCTAATTAACATAAAATGAAGGGAATTAGGGCAGCGTACCACCACTCCATCCTCAACACTTCTATCCAATTCAATATCATAAGACCCTTACCCATGGCCATGAACATCAATTTAATACATAAACTATAATACTAAATTAATATAAATAAATTCAATATAGATTTATCAATCTAAGACCAATTATATATCAATTGAATATAATTCTTACATCATTGGATAAAACACATAGAAAACTACACCATATTTCATAAGCATTAAGACAATATCACTTAACCCATAAAGTAGTCAAAAACTAGGGTTCATCAATTACATGGGTTCATAGGTTATTTGAGTAAAAATCATCTAATTAACAAAAATTCAAATCACAATTCGATGATTAAAAACCTTTAATGCAAGAACCCATGGATAGATCATGAAATTGGACAATTCATCTTTGAAAACTTTAGAAAACTTCTTTGAATTTGGTCTCCTTGATGAATAGAGTTTCAAGGATAAAAAATCATACCTTAATGAAGCTAATCCTCCAATTTGATAAAGAATCTCCACTCAAATCTCCAATCCAAGCTCTTCCATGAGTTTTGGCTTTAATGGAGTCTTATGGAATTTCTAAGGGATTTTGAGGTTTTGATTTGGAAGAATGAATTCTTCTAAGTGTTAAAGATATATATACATGTATAAAATATCCAAAAGACCCTTAAGGAACCACGAATCCTCTTATTTGGAAGTAGGGTGAATTTACACTTTCACTCCTCACTTAATAATGAACTGCACGCAGGGACACAATACCATCCACGGCCTGTCCTTTGACCAATGAACCGTCCTGCTGGTCCATGGTCTGGGACTGAGGCATGACTTTGGTACCTTCTCTCCCACGACTAATTCCCAAACGATGAGACACCACCAACGGGGCGTCGACTAGCCCACTGGGCGTCGATTGCCAACCGATGGTTGGGCTGTCTTAGACAGTTTTTGGCAACATGAAGGGTCCTTCCTCAAGGGCCCTTAGATGGTCCTTGGGGATAATTTCCCGGACGTTTACAAACCAAACATGCTCTTATATGAGTTTTGGACCTCTCACATAAATTTCACCCAAAACAAACACGTAACTCGATGAAACATGCTTAGACATACAAGGTCATTTCAAGGCACATCTTTCGAACAACATGGACGTTCTTGGACGTTTGACCTCCAAACTTATCGAAACTTGAAACACTGCCTATATACGCCATAATAAATCATTTAAGGACCTTATAACATCATTAATTAGGAACATAGAAGACTTAGTCATCAAACGTCTTAGTTGGCCATTGACGTTTGACTTCCAATGCACCTAAGCTCTTAGACACTGCCTCAATACCACATCATAGACAATTTTAGGACCTTAGATTGTCATTAAAAATATGTTAGTCTCTAGTTCACCTAAGTCATTTTCGGGATCTTACAATCTCCCCTACTTGGACAACATTCGTCCTTGAATGACACTTGCCACTCTCCGAACACTTCCACGAGTAGAGATACAAGTACCAGCTCAAAACCATACCATATAGCACATTATACATACAACATCAAGAAACGCTTAATTTAACTGTCACATCCCGAGAGCACACCCTAGAAGATATGGCAGTCTAGGAGTGCAACCGGCATACTCGACCTGTCGGAGGTCTTATACAAGCCCTTCCGTATCGTTCATCACATATACATAGTGAAAAGTAGTGCGGAATTAAAACTTTTCACAAAAAAATCTATAAATCTTTAAAAACTCTTTGATATAAAGTCATAGGAAATACTAAGTCTCAATCTCATCAAAGCTTAGACACGAGAATACTTGGGACACGGCCCATACACAATACGAATATAGAAATACTTAAGTCTATTACAATACTTCAATAAGAAACATAAAAGACATCTATGCCTTCGAGCCAAATGAGGACATACTTCAACTTCACTTCAGTAATTCAACGATCCAAGTCTTGCTTCCCAAATGCTCCTCACCTACCAACCACTATAGTGATAGATAAAAGCATGCAATTAGTAAAACCACATGTACTAAGTATGGCATACTGCATAAAAATCATGAAAACCGCCATTTATTGGAAATATGCATCTTTCGATTTAAATATCATAATATAATCATAATAAAACATTTATCAACTTAGAAACACATAAGAAATCACTTAGACCAATTATCACATTTTTAAGAAATCCTTATAGTTCACCTTGGACACTTTCTAGAATGTAATTCGCTCACTTATTGAGAGATCACCCATACACCCTCTCTAAGCATGCCTAAATGATCCTCAAGACTACTCATAATGAGACACATACACACTTACAATACACCAAACCACATAACATGTATAATATGACATGCTCCATACACATGCTATCAAAAGACTTACTTAAGTACTCCTAGAAGAGAAAGCCCATACCCTCTCTTCAAGGTTACCTAAATAATCCTTAAGACTACCTAAGTTTAGATCATGCCTAAAGAATCAACCAACTTCCCTTACTAGAGTCATTCTCAAGACTTCCATAGATAAGACATAAAGAGATCATCCCTTATGCCATCTTCACCCTTTAACTAAGGAATCCTAAGTCACTCTGGATTAGGTAGTCATCCATATACATACTTTCTAACATAAGTCATTTCTTCATTAGTTCATTAAGAGATATTCATCACATAAAGAACATTCAAGTAATGGTCTTGGAGAAGACCTAGGGACTCTCACTAACATCTTCAAAGCCTATTGTGCAATGTCTATATAGCGTCCCATACCACCACCTAAACTTCATTGAACTTCTCTAATGCTAATAGGTATCCCAAATGATGAGAATAGGCAATAACAGACATAGCTCATGGTAGCAAAACATGGAATCCTGTGTTCTATCCTACTCCAATGAGGTTGTTCTACTTGCCAATGGTAGAACTTGGACATATCCCATGTAGGCACATGATTAAGGAATATGAAGGGCTTAATTTATGTTGTAGCCTCTGATACGCTCAAATTTACTTCTCAAATAAGAAGTAAAGAGGTCGTATCAAGTAAAGAACCCAACTAATGAGGTTGGGATCGATCCCACAAGGAAAATAGTTCAGACTTAACTATATTCTATTATTACTATTATATAGCCAATAAAAGACAAAAAGGGGGGGTTTTATTTCTAAATTAATAAAAATGATTAACTAAATAAAAATGAACAACTAACATATTCAGCTTTCGGAGTTGGATCAAATTATAAAAGTAACTAGGGCTTAAGTGTTCCCCACAGGTTCCTAACTTGGTAAATCTAACTATAACAATTCTACCCTAATATCTTGCATGTAAAGTGATAAGTTATGTATCTCTAAATCATTGGTCCGGCATCTAGAGAATTTCACTCCGTACCTTGGTCCGGCTACGGGTGTCGCTATACTAACCCTTATCTTTACCTCATATTAAACATCGTATTCGGTATTTGACTAAGTTATTAACTCGTACCAACCAATACTAGCCTATTAGATAGTCTACACTAAATCTATGTTGATAATTCTTTTCCTAATATCTACCTTCTTGGTCCGGCAAGTAGCATTAAGGCGAGTTCTAACGTTGGCCATCCGTTAAAAAGACTTCTACACGAAAGAATTATCAATACATGCAAGATACCACTCTAGAATCGTTATTTAAGTTAGATTTTTACCTTGTTATTCACCCATGGTTCCCACAACCCTAGATATGAGGTTTAGTTACACATGTTCATAATTACACAATTCATATTCTTAATGGAAGAATTCATGCACTTACTTTTATGAGAACGAATAAATTTCCAGAATTTAACTTGATTAATCAACAAAATCACCAACAATCAATTCCCGAAAAAGTATCTTAATTCCCAAAATCGAGAGTTCAATAATAATAAGAGAACTAAAAATTATCCAGAAAGTCTAACCCCAAAAACGAGGTTTTTTCAAACTATTTATAATAAAAACAAAATCTAATCAAAGAAGGATTCTATTTACTAAAAATCTGTCCAAACGCGTCTGGATCGACGGACCACGTGACGGACCGTCATGGACACGACGGACCGTCATGGCCTCGGTCGTCCCATACTTCACACATTCTTCTGTTGCTTTCTTCATTCCCCTCAACGGATAGGTATGACGGACCATTTCAAGCACGACGGTCCGTCGAGGGTCTTCGTTCCAAAATACTTGAACTTCTTGGAATTTGGGTACTGGGACTACTTCTCTGATCATCACGACGAACAAGCAGGACGGACCATCGTGGCTATGACGGTCCGTCATGGACTTCCGTAATCCCACACTTGGTCAGACTTCCCCATCTTCCTTCAGCAACTTCTCTCCTCACTACGATGCCACCTACGGACCGTCACAGCCTCGACGGACCGTCATAAGTTCCGTAGGTGGTCTCTTCTGCATTTCTTTCTCAAAAACTTCCGCATTCATCCTTGGACAGATTTTCTGCAAATAAAGAGAAACTTACATAAAAATCAACACAAAAAGGCTTTCGACACACATTAAACTTAAGGAAAAAGCATTAGAAATACCGTGAAACCACGGTACATCAACACCCTCAACTTAAATTCGTTGTTTGTCCTCAAGCGACGCACTATGACTCACTACAAAATCTTTGTACAAAAGTATCCATATTTTAACTTTCGCAATCATTTGGCTATCAATCCCGATTATTCTCATTATGTTCATGCATGGTATCACTATTAGGCATTGACTTGTGTAGAATCAGACCATGACACAGACTCACTACGCAATGACACCTATCCTCTTCAATTTCTCACCGAGATGCTAATATTTCTGGTGTTTCAACTACTGTCCTCACTTCAAATAGCATCCTCATTTTTCACACAATGATTTTAGTTTGAGTATAAGGATCACTTTTCGACACTCACTCTCAGAACAAATTCACAACTCATTTATACATATTTCCATAGGCTTGCCCTTATTTTCACTACTTCAAGTTCGCCATACAACTCTTAGGATCACAATAGGACTTTTTTAGATTGTAACATAGGCTCAGGGTCAGGTAGGGTATGTTTAGGTAAACTTTAGTGACTTGTTGCCCTCCTTGACATATCGGCTAAGCGTACCACCTTTTTATCATTTTATTTTGCCCTATTACTCAATTTGCTTTTCACTTTGCTGTTTTCCCTTTCTTATCCTTACATGTAAGTGACATTTCTCTTTTCTTGTGTTTATTTTGCTTTTTATTCATATATATATTTTTTTTATTTTTTTTTATTTTTTTTTAGTCACTTCTGTTTTATTCTTTCTTTCTCTTCATTCTTTCAACCCCACTTTCCGGGGTTTTCCTTATAACAGCCACCCTCAACTCATGATTTTGCCATGAGTCAAGGTTCACAATACTCATAGTTGGGTCAGGGCCAAAACAAGGTTGCTTTCTGCATTAGCCACCCTCAACTAAGCTTTTGGCATAAACTGAGGTGCACATGTCCAAGGAGGGACCAGGGCCAACACATTGTTCCCAGAGAAGATCATTTGTGGTGAAAAAGAAAGATCTATTTTAAGCTCAATTCATTTGGATCAAAAAGGGATTAACTTCATTTGGTTTTCTGTTATTTTTAGGCTCAATATTGACTATTTCGAACAAGGGCCTATGATTCTTTACTAATTTATTGATTTGACTCACTTTTAGCAGGAATAACAAGGCAAGTTCTAGCTCAGTATTGATGGTGGACATTCGAATTCACCTCACACTCACTTGACATTCCTTGCATTCCCAGATTATTAGACACCTAGTTCAAGTCTTAGATTCAGGATCATGCAGTAGTGTATCTTTATTTCATGTTTCAAACCACACAATTATCACTTACTATGCCTAGTCATGCATCATTTTGATTATCGAGATATCATATTTATTTTAGCCATCATGCTTCAGATTTATACTATGTACATAAGATATGACATGCCGGTTCAACAATAAAAGTAATCAGTCTTTTGGGGAAAAAGAACACAGGCAAGAAAACCCCAAAAGAGGATCGTGAACTTGGGCTACTCAGAATTCACCCAAGTACTCACTTTCCATTTACCCCACCCCCAACAAAAGATATGCAATTATCCCCAATGCATAGAAAAACTAAACTACGCGAAAGGTAAGTGAAGCAAACCTGAGGCGCTAAGCGCCGGCGATCAGCAAGCTGGTGGGTCCGGTTCACCGGAACCCACTCCCTGCGTAGTCTGGACACCCTCAGTAATGTCCGCAGCATCAACAACACCATCAGTAGTGCCTCCCACAGTATCTACAATCTTGGAGCTAGACGCCCCGGCAGCTAACTCTACAGCCCTCAACTTATGGGCCTCCTCGTCAGCAATCGAGGCTCTCCTCGCAGCCTCCATCTCACGGCGCTCCTTCTTCCTCGCCCTAGACTCATCCTCCTCTCGACCCCTGCGTCTCTTGGCATGCTCTCGTGGGGGAGGTGGTGGAACATCAGAAGTGGCAAAAAGAGCAGCCATCACTGTGTCATCAGCAGGCTCTGCAGAAGGGGCCTCAGACTCAGGCACCCTCGCCTCTAAGATCGTATCAATATCAGCCCGCAGACTCTCAACCGCAGCCTGAAGGGTCGACATGTCCACCGGAGGTGCTGGTCGGGCTAGCACTCGCAACTCAAAAGCGTCTAAGCGCTGATGTACCTCTGCGATCTTCCTCTCTGTGTGCTGTGCCATCTTGCGCTCCATGCGCTCCTCTGCCTCAGCAATAGTCCTCTGCATCCAAGTCTGGATGTGATGCAGAAGTGTAACCATCTGTACCTCGAGTTTCTGGACCCTAGCAAATGGAACCAGAGTGGCGTAAGGAGCCGAGCGAGAGGAGCTCGGGGCAGTGCTACTACCCAGGATAGACTCGACCGGGGTAGTGTCAGTGTGTGCAGAAGCAGCCTGGGAAGCCGTATGAGCATGCTCTATGGTATCGGCCAGGTTCTCACCGAGTGGGACCACCTCCGGGCGGGGCCCTCTGCGTGGGGCCAACTCATTGGCCTCATCCCTGATGAGGCCGATGTCAACATTTCCTTGCGGGGTCCTGAGCTGGTCAATGTGCCAAATGGGCACACCTGCGGATCTGCATAAAGAGAAAATCATGCAAGGAAAAGGGTAAGTCGTGGTGACCTTGAAGGCCCTCTCGTGCATGACCGCCTGGAGAAGCCAAGCGAAATCGACCTCGAACCCTGCCATCATTGCAGCCATCAGAACTGCACGATCCCATGTGACTATATTATCAGCAGCAGTGGGGGAGAGGCAGTGGCGGACTATCAACCAAAGAAACTTGGCTGTAAAGGTCAAGTTGGCCTTCCTGATGGCTCCCTTCGGCTCCATCACCCAATCCGCAGCCTCTCCATCAATAGACAAGTGCTGGGCCATCAACCTCTTGGTGGTCTCTCCCAGCGGTGGCTCGCGTAAGAACCGGCCCTCTTTAACAATTTGCCACCGGTAGTCGAACTCGGCGGTGAGAGGTGTCCTGGTGGTGTCAACATCCTCGCCGTACAGATATCGGCGGATGGCTGGTAGGGAGATGTCGACCTGTATGCCGCGTACTCGGACGTGCTCAAGTGGGCCTGTTTGGCGGGGCAGACCGCCTATCTATCTGTGATCGGAGAGTGGCCACATAAGAGGCATAGAACTCTCGGACTACTCCTCACTATACCGGCCCAAAGAACGACCGTCCACTCCAGCCGGTGTCTGGTGAAAAGAGTGTGAATATCTGGCATGGTGGGGAGACTTCCCGTAAGGACCCGCCTCTCCAGTGTAAGGGTCCGTGTCATGACGCCTTTGTCATTGAGAACCTTGGCGTCTAAGTATACTTTGTATTGCCCGTCGACACACCACCGGTTGGGCTGATCGGCAACCGGGGCAGGGACTCCAGTTGGTGAGCCAGGGATGGAGTCAGTGATGTTAGCCTCATCATCCGAGGCAGACTGTGTAGCTGTGGCGGGGGCAGAGGCTTCTGCGGACCCGGAGGCTTCCTCTGACCACGAAACTCCTAAGGAGCCAGATGCTCCTTCGTCTTGGGCAGCTGACCGAGAAGGTGTGCCGGTCAGTGTGCGCTCATCATCAGACTGGGAGGCAGTGACTACGCCGAACGCCACCTTCTTGGGCGTGACTCTCGGTGCACGTGGAGCTCGTGCTGTAGTAGCAGTGCCTGGGGGCACGTACTCGGGATCATGCTCATCATCAGAGCCTATCACCAGTCGGGCAGACGGGGCGACAGATTTAGAACGCCCACGTGCGTAAACGCGATCTTGTTTAGGTGCCATGAGAGGTAGTACCTGTAACGAATCATCATTAGTACTAGAAGGAGCAAACATGACAAGAAAAAAATGAGACAATAATACACATAAATTCAAACCAGTGATAACAGCTCTGAAGTAGCAGTAAGGCACGACGGACCTGGTGACGGCCCGTCGTGCGTATGACGGACCGTCTGGGGTCCGTCATGTAATACTTGCAATATAGAGTATCAGAAGGAAGGTCTCTGACTGGTACGACGGTTGTACAGGACGGGCCGTCGTGGTATGACGGTCCGTCACATGTGTCCGTCAGTGGACACTTAGAAAAATGTTGAGACCCTTAGGACAGGGTCTCTGACCGTCACGACGGTTGTGCAGGACGGACCGTCGTGGGTATGACGGTCCGTCACATGTGTCCGTCAGTGGACACTTAGAAAAGTGTTGAGACCCTTAGGACAGGGGTCTCTGACCGTCACGACGGTTGTGCAGGACGGACCGTCGTGGGTATGACGGTCCGTCACATGTGTCCGTCAGTGGACACTTAGAAAAGTGTTGAGACCCTTAGGACAGGGGTCTCTGACCGTGACGACGGTTGTGCAGGACGGACCGTCGTGGGTATGACGGTCCGTCACATGTGTCCGTCAGTGGACACTTAAAACGTGTTGAGACCCTTAGGACAGGGGTCTCTGACCGTGACGACGGTTGTGCAGGACGGACCGTCGTGGGTATGACGGTCCGTCACATGTCCGTCAGTGGACACTTGGAGGAAAACAAGTTGTAGGGAGTTGGACGAACCTATGACGGTCCTCGTGGTACGACGGTCCGTCATCGGGTTTTCGTGCTGTCATTCAGAGACAGAACTGGGGATGCCACAATCAACCATGTGATTCAAACCAAAGACCCAACATTTCTCTAACGCTCTTTAACCTAAATACCTATCAAATTTACAAGTCTAAAGCCCTAATTTCTCGAGTTTTATCCAGGCATTTCGTAGGATTAATAACCTAGGTTAGACAATATATGGTCAAAGATCAAAGACCCACATGCTAATAGTAAATAAAAACCAAAAAGAAGAGTAAATGGGTAGAGTTTCAGAAACACATACCTTGGAAGAGGAGAAAACAACACGGGAGTGATGGCACCCAACAAGAAAACTGATAAGCACAGCAGCAGACTCCGACCAAGAAGGGAGATTTGGATGGAAAAGGAGAATGTGGGAATTTGGGAAGAGAAGGAAGTTGAAAGGGGAGAAATGGGAGAGAGAGGGAAAGAAACGGTTTAATGAAGGGGTGGGGGGTTTAAAAAATTTTAAAAACTTTTGAAATTCCTTAGCCGGGTCGGGTCGGGTAGCCGGGTAGTAAAGTGACGAAACCCCTGATGACGTCGTCCGTGTATCTGACAGTTCGTCATAGGTTCCGTCGTATGTGCCCTAATTCTTCAAAACAATAAGGAACGTACCTGGCACGACGGAGTAATGCGACGGTCCATCACAGGCGTGACGGTCCGTTACATGTATCCGTCAGTGAATGTGGCAGAGTAATTTTCTACAGAACTTCCTGGAGATGTGCTACCTGAAAATTTACAACCCATTAGTAGAAAATGCTACCGTTACTGGAAAGAAAATTATAAAGTGGTTAGATGATACATATTGGGTTGCCTCCCAACCAGCGCCTGATTTAACGTCGCGGCACGACTGAGGACACTTGATTACTCATACTTCATCAAGATGATATGCCTCAATCACCTCATTTGCCGATTCCGCATGACCTATATAGATTTTTAGACGTTGTCCGTTCACCTTAAACCGCACACCTTCCTTGTTCTCCAATTCAACCGCTCCATGAGGGAATAGTTGGGTGATCAAGTAAGGGCCAGTCCATTTGGACTTGAGCTTGCCCGGAAATAAGCGCAATCTAGAGTTGAATAAAAGCACCGAATCCCCAATCATAAACTCTCGTTTCTTGATTTTTAGGTCATGGTACTTCTTCATCTTTTCTTTGTAGAGGGCTGAGCTTTCATAAGCTTTTAGGAGAAATTCATCGAGTTCATTTAACCCATTTAACCGTTGTTCTGCAGCTTCGTTCCAGTCCATTTTTAACTTCTTCATAGCCCACATGGCTTTATGCTCTAATTCAACCGGAAGATGACATGCTTTCCCAATTACTAGTTGGTATGGACATACCTATGGGAGTCTTATACGCTGTCCGGTAAGCCCAAAGAGCATCATCTCCTTGACCAATTAATCTTGGTAATACTCCTTGCTGGTTCACGTTGATTGTTCTAATTGAGTTATAAGAAATGATTTTAATTGCATATGGTTGCTCATAAGTTCTGCTGTGCATAGAGTCATTTATCATTTCACCGAGTCCGGCCGGGTAATGTTTGTGCGAGTTTCTTGCATATGTCACGAGTCCCTCACTAGAGGCCGGGTATGTATATTATATATGATTGGTGATGAGGATGGTTATGATGATGATTAATGACGGAGCTGATGTGATGACTATTTCACCGAGTCCCTCACTAGAGGGCCGGGTACGTATGATGTATATATATGATGATTTATTTTGCCGAGTCCTTACTAGGAAAGTTGGGCACCTTATATTGTTAAAGATATGCATGATTTCACTTATAAGGTACATTGTGTAGCGATATCTTGTTTCGACTATATGTTGGTATCCTC
>CM040626.1:41023912-41151697 GCA_022817965.1 Solanum lycopersicoides | reverse complement strand
TCATCTTTACCTTATGCTTTACATACTCAGTACATTGTCCGTACTGACCCCCTTCCTCGGGGGGCTGCGTTTCATGCCCGCAGGTGTAGACGCACAGTTCGGTGATCCTCCGCCTAGGATATCTACTCTGCTGATTGGGAGAGCTCCACTGTTCCGGAGCCCAGTCGTTTTGGTACATAACTTTCTATGTAGTCTTTTGCTTATCTATGGGTACGGCGGGGCCCTGTCCCGTCGAGTTTCACTATATACTCTTAGAGGTCTGTAGACATTATGTGGGTTGATATATATGTTTTGGATAATGGTCTGGACATGGTTTGTTTGGGATGTCCGCTTGTACAGGGGCAGCCTTGTCGGCTGCGTACATCATTGTGTATTGTGTAGTGGCAGCCTTGTCGGCTTGCGTATGCTATTATGCTTTGGATAGTGGCGGCCTTGTCGGCTCGCGTATGTTGTTACGGTTAATGGTTATGACTCCTTATGAGACAGATCCACTTTATATATATGGCGTTGGGGTTGGCTTGATTTGATTAAATTCCATATTGTCTTAGTTTCAGTTGGTTATACTTAACAGGTTTGTATGTGAGTGTCCAAAACGGGCACTAGTCACGGCCCATCGGGTTGGGTCGTGACAAAAGTGGTATCAGAGCGGTTCTTCCTCGGAAGTGTCTACAGACCGTGTCTAGTAGAGTCTTGTTTATCGGTGTGTTGTGCACCACATCTATAAACAGGAAGCTACAGGACATTTAGGATGTCATCCTTTCTTCTTATTCTAGATCGTGCGATAGAGCTATATTAACAGGATAATCCCTCTCTAACGAATCCCTGTGTTTTCAGCTATGCCTCCAAAGAAAGCGACAGCCGCCCAGAAGGGCAAATCGGTAGCAGAAGGTACTAGTCAGACCCGGAGAGTTACTAGGGCCCGTACCCAGTCTATGCCTGGTATTGTGCTCCAGTCGGAGAGCTCTGCTACACCGCCACCGCCAGAGGAGCTTAGAGCAGCAGCAGCTCCAGTTCGGGGGACACCACCACCAGCCCCCGAGGCCCCAGCACCTGAACCTCCAGCTCCTCAGCCAGGGGCGGAGGATAGGGCCATGAGAGATGCGGTTCAGTTGCTGACTAGATTAGTGGCAGGTCAGGCTCGCAGGCATGGACTAGGAGTTGATCATGCGGACAGATCTGATAGCTTAAGGGCTCGTGACTTCTTAAGTTGTAATCCTCCAGAGTTCTTTGGGTCAAGGCCCCAGGATGATCCGCAAGAGTTTATTCGTCAGATGCAGCGTACATTGAGGATAATCAAGGCTTCGGAGACCGAGTCTGTTGAGTTGGCTACGTATCGTTTGCGGGATGTAGCTATTAATTGGTATGAGTCTTGGGAGTTATCTAGGGGTGAGGGTGCTCCTCCAGCGGTATGGGATGAATTTGTGGAGGCTTTCCAGGGCCACTTCCTGCCTCCAGAGATGAAGCGAGCTAGAGTCGATAGACTCTTGCGTTTGAGGCAGAATGGCAGGAGCGTTCGAGAGTATAGCCTCGAGTTTGATTCATTGGATAGGCATGCGCCTACTATTGTGGATGATATGGCAGACAGGGTACATCGTTATGTGATGGGATTGGATCGTTATCTGATTGACGGTTGTATGGCAGTGACTCTTCAGCCAGGTATGGACATTGCTCGGGTGCAGGCATATGCACAGGGGGTAGAGGATCAGCACCGAGGACGTCAGCCAGATAGAGATTATAATAGAGGCCAGCATAAGAGGGCTAGATCAGCAGGTTATCCTGACGAGTTTCGAGGCGGGCAGTCTCAGCAGCATGTTAGATTTTCTTCCCAGCCAGCACAGAGTGCACCCCCACGTTCCATGGGTAGGGGGTTCGATCGTAAGGGATATTCGGAAGCTGGTCAGAGCTCTAGGGCATCAGGGTCACAGATGGGCATGGGTTTGAGCCAGTCGAGGCCACCTTTGCCTCGGTGTTCTCGCTGTGGTAGGTCCCATCCTGGGGAATGTCGTTGGGCTACAGGTGCGTGTTTTTCTTGCGGCCGTCAGGTCATACTATGAGGGAGTGTCACCTTAGAGGTAGTGCAGGTGGTATGGCACAGCCTACTGGGTCCGTTGCTGGTTCATCTTCTTCTGTGGCTATGCGCCCTACGGGGCAGGGTATTCAGGCGCCAGCAGGCCGTGGTAGAGGTCCTGGTGGAGCTTCCAGTTCTATCGGTCCCTCGAACCGCATATATGCTTTGACTAGTAGGCAGGATCAGGAGGCGTCACCTAATGTGATCACAGGTATATTATCACTATTCTCCCGAAGTGTGTATGCATTGATAAACCCAGGTTTCACCTTATCATTTATATCCCCCTTCGTTGCTAGTAGGATCGGAATAGAGTCTGAGTTGATAGAACCATTTTAGGTAGCTACACCTGTAGGAGATTCTGTCATAGGTACGCGAGTATATAAGAATTGGTCAGTGGTTATATATAGTCGTCGTACCGTAGCAGATCTAATAGAGTTAAATATGATTGAGTTTGATATTATCATGGGCATGGATTGGTTGGCTGCTTGCTAATGTTGATTGCAGAGGAAAGATAGTTCGATTTCAATTTCCAGGGGAACCGATTATAGAGTGAAAGGGGAGTACAGTATCGCCGAAAGGTAAGTTTATTTCATACCTTAAGGCCAGGAAGATGGTTAGAAAAGGCTATATTTATCATCTGGTTCGGGTGCATGACATAAAGGCAGAGGCACCGACTCTTCAATCAGTCCCGGTAGTTAATGAATTTCCCGATGTATTCCCAGAGGAACTTCCAGGCCTTCCTCCAGAACGAGAGATAGAGTTTACTATAGATGTACTGCCAGATACCCAGCCTATATCTATACCTCCTTATAGAATGGCACCTGCTGAGTTGAAAGAGCAATTGAGAGATTTGCTAGAAAAGGGCTTCATCAGGCCTAGTACGTCACCTTGGGGAGCACCGGTACTGTTTGTGAGGAAGAAGGATGGGTCGCTGCGGATGTGTATTGATTATAGGCAGCTGAACAAAGTAACAGTAAAGAACAGGTATCCCCTCCCAAGGATTGACGATCTATTTGACCAGTTGCAGGGTGCTAAGTGTTTTTCAAAGATAGACTTGCGGTCAGGTTATCATCAGTGCGGGTAAGGGAGGCAGATATTCCAAAGACGGCATTCCGGACCCGATACGGGCATTATGAGTTTAGAGTGCTGTCTTTTGGGCTGACTAATGCTCCAGCGGTGTTTATGGATTTAATGAATCGAGTGTTTAAACCATTCCTTGATATGTTTGTTATTGTATTTATAGACGATATTCTGGTCTATTCACGTTCAGAAGAGGAGCATGCAGACCATTTAAGGACGGTACTTAGGGTGCTTCAGCACCAGAAGTTGTATGCTAAGTTCTCCAAGTGCGAGTTCTAGTTGACTTCAGTGGCATTCTTGGGGCATATTATTGGAGCTGATGGTATTCGGGTAGACACGCAGAAGATTGAGGCGATAAAGACTTGGCCCAGACCTACGACACCTACTGAGGTACGCAACTTTTTAGGGTTAGAAGGATATTACAGGAGATTCGTAGAAAAGTTTGCCTCAATTTCAGCGCCTTTGACAAGGCTAACTCAAAAGGCAGCCAAGTTCCAGTGGACTGATGCTTGTGAGCGAAGCTTCCAGCTATTGAAAGACACATTGACTACAGCTCCAGTCCTAACTCTTCCGGAGGGACCAGACGGCTATGTTATTTATTGTGATGCTTCGGGTGTTGGGCTAGGATGTGTATTGATGCAGCATGGCAAAGTTATAGCCTATGCCTCCCGACAGCTTAGGAAGCATGAAAAGAATTATCCTACTCACGATCTGGAGTTAGCAGTCGTGGTTCATGCCTTGAAGATATGGAGGCATTATTTATATAGTGTCCATGTGGACATCTATACAGATCATAAGAGTCTCCAATATGTGTTTAAACAGAAGGAGTTGAACTTACGACAGAGGCGGTGGTTAGAGTTGCTAAAGGATTATGATGTTGATATTTTATATCATCCAGGGAAAGCAAATGTTGTAGCAGATGCTCTTAGCAGTAAGTCCATGGGTAGCTTGACAGATGTACAACCAGAAAGGAGGGAGATGGTTCGGGAGATTCAGCGGCTATCCATCCTTGGAGTCCGTCTGGCTAATTCAGAAGATAGTGGAGTTTCTATTCGAGAGGTTGCTGAGTCCTCAATCATAGATGAGGTAAAGAGACACCAGTACGAGGACCCTATTCTGGCACAGTATAGAGATGCAGCTCTTCAAAAGGAAAAGACCCCATTTAAGGTTACACCTGACGGAGTGTTATGATATGAAGGCAGATTGTGTGTACTTGATATTGCGGGGCTACGACGGCAGGTTATGAGAGAGGCACACTCTGCCCGTTATTCTATTCACCCAGGGTCAACGAAAATGTATCATGACCTCAGATGCTTATACTGGTGGGATGGCATGAAAAAGGACATAGCGGAGTTTGTTGCTCAGTGCCCGAATTGTCAACAAGTCAAGATCGAACATCAAAAGCCTGGTGGATTATTATAGGAGATAGAGATCCCGACTTGGAAATGGGAGATGATTAATATGGACTTCATTACAGGCTTACCTCGCACTCAACGGAAGTATGACTCTATATGGGTTATTGTAGATAGGCTGACGAAATCGGCCCATTTTCTTCCAGTCAGGACTACTTATTCGGCTGAAGATTATGCGAGGTTATATGTCAGGGAGATAGTGAGACTTCATGGGGTTCCCACGTCCATTATATCAGACAGAGGAGCTCAATTTACAGCCAACTTTTGGAGATCGTTTCAGAAGGGATTGGGGACACAGCTGAACCTTAGCACAACATTTCACCCTCAGACTGATGGGCAGGCTGAGCGTACTATTCAGACATTAGAAGATATGTTGTGGGCCTGTATTATTGACTTCAAAGGTAGATGGGATGACCACTTGCCGCTCATTGAGTTTGCTTATAATAATAGCTACCATTCTAGTATCCAGATGGCACCGTACGAGGCCTTATATGGGAGGAAGTGCAGGTCACCTATTGGTTGGTTCGATGTTGGCGAGACTAAGTTAATAGGCCCGGATATGATTCAGCAAGCTGTTGACAAGGTGAATATTATTCAGGAAAGATTATTAGCAGCCCAGAGTCGACAGAAGTCATATGCAGATAATCGGCGTCGAGATTTGGAGTTTCAGATTGGTGACTGGGTATTCCTGAAGGTATCACCCATGAAGGGTGTGATGAGATTCGGCAGGAAGGGGAAGCTCAGTCCGAGATACATTGGGCCTTATCAGATTGTTCGTAGGATAGGCAAGGTTTCCTATGAGTTGGATCTACCATCTGATTTGGAGGCGGTACATCCAGTCTTCCATGTATCGATGCTACGTAAATGTATTGGTGATCCTTCTAGAATATACCCTGTAGATGATGTTCAGGTAACAGAGGAGTTGTCATATGAGGAGAAACCCGTAGCTATACTTGATCGCCAGGTTAGAAGGTTACGTACTAAGGATGTGGCTTCCGTCAAAGTGTTGTGGCGAAATAATAATAGGGAGGAGATGACTTCGGAAGCGGAAGACGAAATGAAGAATAAGTATCCTTACTTGTTCCCCGTACCTACAGGTAATTCAATTCCTAGCTTGACTATATTGATTGATAAACGAGATTATGTAGTAAGTTGTGACTCTGTGAGGCATCTGTAAGTTACGGAATGCAGGTTGATAGGTATAACTGTTAGAGAGACCTCGCTGGAATTTTTTGTAAGACGCTAACTTAACATTCGAGGACGAATGTTCCTAAAGGGGGAAGGATGTTACGCCTCGTATTTTTATACGTAGTGCGCGTCATGTTCTAGTCGATGTAAGTCCGGGGAATGAGATTTTATTTTAATTTCCAAGTGATTAAAGAAATATTAGGCAAGGATGTTAATTCCAAATGTGATATTAAGTATGATTTGGCTAATGTAAGTGTCATTAACATTAAGTGTGGGATTAATTAGTGGCTGATTAGGATTAAATTAATCAAGTGGGCCCCACCACTCAAGGCAAATTAAAAGAAATCAGATTGGGAGCTGGCCCTTAGTGGGGCACGTGTAGAGGGGGGCTGCCTCCACTTCATATATGAATGAGGTGGTGAAATGCATTGCAAACATATCATCTTCTTCACCACTTAGCTTAGGCAGCCATGGAAATGGAGAAAACCAACCATGCAACTCTCGGCCAGCAGCTACAAAAGAATTTGGTTAGTAATCTCTTTGCTTGGTGTGTTAATTCCTTATAATGCCATTGTTAATTAGCCATTAATGTTAAGAAGGGGGCGTGACCAGTAGCTTAGGAAATTTGTTTTAGTTATTGAATGTGCTAAGTATGAATGGAAACCATAATCGGATTATTAGTGGTGTCAGTGTTTGGGCTGTTTTGATTAAAGCAAAATGCGGAAAATTCTATTTTGGCGTTATGTATATGTTTAATATGATTCGTTGGGTTATATGTGTTATTGGTATTGCTGTGGATAATTTGCGTTGTTGTCGGATTGGGACGAAGTAAGGAAAATAGGGGAAGTGCTGCCGGATTTTCGTTAGATTATTAGCTAGCTTACAATAAGTAGTAAAGCGCGACGTCTATCTCATTGCAACACGATTGTTGCTTATTATAGATTAATAGCTTGGGCAGTAAATATTGGACGTGCGGCTCGACTATACGGTATGTAACGCTATCCTTTCTTTCTTTGTTTGGCATGACTTTTAAAAATGAGCGAATGACGGACAGGTTTGATACTTACTTCTAGAGCGTCTAGGTGACGTATATTCTTGATTCCACAAACTATTCCTCTATATATCGGCTATGTCTAAGGCTATGGTGATTTCTCATATCTATGGTAGTGCTTCTTAGAGTCATTGAGATTTTACGTTTTCATATCGTGTTAAAGGTTCATAATCTTGATAAAACGTTAATATTTGGTAATACTCCTTGCTGGTTCACGTTGATTGTTCTATTGAGTTATAAGAAATGATTTTAATTGCATATGGTTGCTCATAATGTTCTGCTCGTGCATAGAGTCATTTATCATTTCACCGAGTCCCGGGCCGGGTAATGTTCGTGCGGAGTTTCTTGCATATGACACCGAGTCCCTCACTAGAGGGCCGGGTATGTATATTATATATGATTGGTGATGAGGATGGTTATGATGATGATGATGACGGAGATGATGTGATGACTATTTCACCGAGTCCCTCACTAGAGGGCCGGGTACGTATGATGTATATATATGATGATTATTTTGCCGAGTCCCTTACTAGGGAAGCTGGTCACCTTATATGTTAAACATATGCATGATTTTCACTTATAAGGTACATGTGTAGCGATATCTTGTTTCGACTTATGATGTTGGTATCCTGTCATCTTTACCTTATGCTTTACATACTCAGTACATTGTCCGTACTGACCCCCTTTCCTCGGGGGGGCTGCGTTTCATGCCCGCAGGTGTAGACGCATAGTTCGGTGATCCTCCCGCCTAGTATATCTACTCTGCTGATTGGGAGATCTCCGCTGTTCCGGAGCCCAGTCGTTTTGGTACATAACTTTCTATGTAGTCTTTTGCTTATCTATGGGTACGGCGGGGCCCTGTCCCGTCGAGTTTCACTACTATACTCTTAGAGGTCTGTAGACATTATGTGGGTTGCATATATATGTTTTGGATAATGGTCTGGACATGGTTTGTTTGGGATGTCCGCTTGTACAGGGGCAGCCTTGTCGGCTGCGTACATCATTGTGTATTGTGTAGTGGCAGCCTTGTCGGCTTGCGTATGCTATTATGCTTTGGATAGTGGCGGCCTTGTCGGCTCGCGTATGTTGTTACGGTTGAATGTTCATGACTCCTTATGAGACAGATCCACTTTATATATATATGGCGTTGGGGTTGGCTTGATTTGATTAAATTCCATATTGTCTTAGTTTCAGTTGGTTATACTTAACAGGTTTGTATGTGAGTGTCCACAACGGGCACTAGTCACGGCCCATCGGGTTGGGTCGTGACAGTCTAACCCCAAAAATGAGGTTTTTTCAAACTATTTATAATAAAAACTAAATCTAATCAAAGAAGGATTCTATTTACTAAAAATCTGTCCAAACGCGTCTGGATCGACGGACCACGTGACGGACCATCATGGACACGACGGACCGTCATGGCCTCCGTCGTCCCATACTTCACACATTCTTCTGTTGCTTTCTTCATTCCCCTCGACGGATAGGTATGACGGACCGTTTCAAGCACGACGGTCCGTCGAGGGTCTTCGTTCCAAAATACTTGAACTTCTTGTAATTTGGGTACTGGGACTACTTCTCTGATCATCACGACGAACAAGCAGGATGGACCGTCGTGGCTATGACGGTCCGTCATGGACTTCCGTAATCCCACACTTGGTCAGACTTCCCCATCTTCCTTCAACAACTTCTCTCCTCACTACGATGCCACCTACGGACCGTCACAGCCTCGACGGACCGTCATAAGTTCCGTAGGTGGTCTCTTCTGCATTTCTTTCTCAAAAACTTCCGCGTTCATCCTTGGACAGATTTTCTGCAAATAAAGAAAAACTTACATAAAAATCAACACAAAAAGGCTTTCGACACACATTAAACATAAGGAAAAAGCATTAGAAATACCGTGAAACCACGGTACATCAGCCTCATACTTCAACTAGAACTACTTCCTTTGCCATACTCACTCGGTGCTATCCTTTGTACTCATAGAATAATTCACATTTAGGTTCATACAAAGGGGTTCCATATCAAGTTCATGCCCCAATTACATTTACCCTACAAAAGTGGTCCACTAGGGATGCCTTAAAATGGCGACAAGAATCTCATTATGCCTTTCCTAAGGTTTGATATGATGTCGTTCCAGCCAATCAACCTGAATACCATCATTCATTACATGAAGGATACCATTACGACTTTCTACTTCAAGGTTCATAACCTTACCACTAGGTTCAAGGTTTCTCATAAAGGACCCTCTTATCATCATTAAAGGTCTCACATATCATTCATTCATACAAGACTATGATGCTTTATCCTCCTAAGTCAAGACATCACATATTCACTTTCATATATGCATCAAGGAAGGGACACAAGTCTACCAACACAAGACACACCATACTTTACTATTACATATTACATGTCATTCTAGAAGCACATAGGAGCAACCATTTTAACCTTTTAGTCATCCTATACACTACTATATCATCATCAATATAACCATCATAGACTCATATAGTCAAGTAGGAACAATCATGAATCAACTCTAGGACTACACACATGAACACATAGTCATAGTCTAACATGATCACCTAATAACATCAATAGAAGAGCACATACTTTCACATTACTTCACATGTAGGTAGATATCATCACATTTCACATAATCAACTACACAAATCATTATATTACTTCAAATAGTTGTTGACAAGGACATGATCATATAATACTTAAATAAAACCGACAAGGCGACATCAATCACATAACACCGCCACCATAAGTGGACCATACCAATCACAACATAATTGAAGTCTAATTAACATAAAATAAAGGGAATTAGGGAAGCGTACCACCACTCCATTCTCAACACTTCAATCCAATTCTAAATCATCCAATTCATATCATAAGGCCCTTACCCATGGCCATGAACATCAATTCAATACATAAACTATAATACTCAATAAATCTAAATCAATTCAATATAGATTTATCAATCTAAGACCAATAAGATATCAATTGAATACGTTCTTACATCATTGGATAACCCGTAGAAAACTACACCATATTTCATAAGCATTAAGACAATATCACTTAACCCATAAAGTAGTAAAAAAATAGGGTTCATCAATTACATGGGTTCATAGGTTATTTGAGTGAAAATCATCTAATTAACAACAATTCAATCACAATAAATGATTAAAAATCTTTAATGCAAGAACCCATGGATAGATCATGATATTGGACAATTAATCTTTGAAAACTTTAGAAAACTTCATTGAATTTGGTCTCCTTAATGAATAATGTTTCAAGGATCAAAAACCAAACCTAAATGAATCTAATCCTCCAATTTGATAAATAATCTCCACTCAAATCTCCAATCCAATCTCTTCCTTGAGTTTTGGCTTTAATGGAGTCTAAAGGAATTTCTAAGGGATATTGGGGTTTTGATTTGGAAGAATGAAATCTTTTAAATGTTAAAGACATATAGACATGTCTAAAATACCCAAAAGACCCTTAAGGAACCACAAATCCTCTTATTTGGAAGTGGGGTGAATTTACACTTTCATTCCTCACTTAACAATGAACTGCACGCAGGCACACAATACCATCGAAGGATAGACCATCAACGGCCCGTCCTTTGACCAACGGACAGTCCTGCTGGTACGTGGTCTGGGAATGAGGCATGTCATTGGTCCCTCCTCTCCCACGACTAAGTCCCAAATGATGAGACACCTCCAACGGGGCGTCGATTGCCAACCGTTGGTTGGGCTATCTTGGAATGTTTTGGGCAACACGAAGGGTCCTTCCTCAAGAGCCCTTAGATGGTCCTTGTTGATAATTTCCCGGACGTTTCCAACCCAAACATGCTCTTATACGAGTTTAGGACCTCTCACATGAATTTCATCAAAAACGAACATGTAAAACTCGACGAAACATGCTTAGACACATAAGGTTATTTCAAGGCGCATCTTTCGAACGTCATGGACGTTCTTAGACGTTTGACCTACAAACTTCTAGAAACTTTACACACTGCCTATATACACCATAATAACTTATTTAAGGACATTATAAACTCATGAATCACACATAAACACATATAATCACATATGAGGCACATAGGTGACTTAGTCGTCGAACGTCTTAGTCGTCCGTGGATGTTTGAATTCCAATGCACCTAAACTCTTAGACACTGCCTCATTACCAAATCATAGACCATTTTATATCCTTAGACCATCATGACAAACATGTTAGGCTCTAGTTCACCGAAGTCATTTTCGGAATCTTACAGTCTTCCCCACTTGGACAACATTCGTCCTCGAATGACACTTGCAATTCTCCGAACACTTCCAAGAATAGAGATTCTACTAGAGGCTAAAAACCATATCATATAGCATATTATACAATACAACTTCTATAAGAAACATCAATTTCACGTAGTAAAGAGATTCACAATAAAGCAAGAATCTATAATAAATTCTATAACTCATCATTCTACAAAAACTCACATCCTTTATTCGAAATAACAAAAAGTCATTTTCTATTAATTATCATAATTATACATATCATTTATAAACACATTACAACAATTTTCTACCAAAGAATTAATTAGTCAAATTCTCAAAATTTTTACATTGAACTGGTAGTTTTACAGGGAAATAGGCAAAAAAAATTCAAAAATGCAACTTTTAGGCAATTCATGATATAAATATGCTAATATGAAACATAACATCATATAAACACCTTTTACAACATGATCATAGTTTCATAAAATACACAATGCAAGAAGTTAATGAAATTCAATTTCTACCAAACTCCTAAACACCATGCACATGCAACAAACTTCTATGACTTTCCATCTCATATACTAATCATACTCCCCGACTTAGAAGGAACTCATATCACAATAAGAGAAAAGGACTTACCAATATCATCATCACTCTCATCCGGCTTTTCTCCTCTAGCCCGTAGTGAATAGAAGTGAGCCTTTGCCTTTGGAACATCATCGCTTGGAACATTAGGAGCAACTTTCTTACCATCTCTATTAGGACAATCTCTCAGTTTGTGCCCATCTTTTCCACATGCAAAGCAACTTCCAGTACCCCTTAGACACTCACCATAATGTTTCTTTCCACAAGTAACACATGTAGACTTGACATTTTGAGAACCACCTTCTTTCTCAAATTTCACCTTAGGAGCACTAGGTTTACCTTGAGTTTGAGCCCTCTTTTTGAACTTTGGTTGCCCTTGATCACTTGAACTACTTCTTTTCAAGTTTTTAGCAATCCTTCAAAGTTTAGACTCTTCAATAGATTGTGCATAAACCATGATTCTAGCTAAGGTCATATCATCATGTAGCATGGTCGTACGACATTCTTCCATCACTAAGTCGGCGACCCCGGTCACAAAACGACTCATCTCATTCCTAGAATTTGATACTAAGGATGGTGAATATCTAGACAACATCGAGAACTTCGAAGAGTACTCCTCAACACTCATATTTCCTTGCTTGATATTGATAAACTCCTCTACCTTAACCTCTCTCCTCTCACAGGGAAAGTACTTACCTAGAAAATCTTCCTTAAATTCTTCCCACTAAATAGGACCCGACTCAATCGACCTATTATCCTTCCATTGCGTGTACCATATTTGAGAAACATCCCTCAATTTATACGAAGCCAACTCCGCCTTCTCCGTATATGTAACCCCCATAACACTCAACACCTTGTACGTACCATCAAGGAACTCTAGGGGATCCTCTCCCACCTTAGAGTCAAGAAAGATTCCGGATTCATCCTCACAAAGTCTCTCAACCTAGAGGTCATAGTGCTCTCCACAATATTCATCCTACGCACCAAACTCAAATTTGCTTGAGTAGTTACGGCTCGGGATAAAGCAAGCAAAGCCTCTCTAATATCTCTATTACTCAACTCCGGGGTATCCATCGGAACCTCATTACCTCCTTCCACAATAGGGACATGATCACCTGGCACTCCCTCAAAATGAACTAAGGTATCTAGAGCTTTACATGTGCCTAAAAAGTTTAATAACATGTTAATTAAGTGTTTTATAGTATGCATATTTGATTTGATGGGATTTGGAAGTCAAACGTCAAGGGACGACCAAGACGTTCGACGACTAGTCACCAAAGGGCTTTAGGCATTTTATGTGATTATGTGTGTGTCATGGGATTTTGAGGTCCTTATATGAGTTATAATTATGTTTATAGGCAGTGTGTTAAGTTTTCATGATGTTTGGAGGTCAAACGTTCAAGAACGTCCAAAATGTTCGAAAGTTAGTCTTCAGACGTGCTAGTGAGTCGTTGTATGTTTGCCTTGTTTTTTTGTGTTTATTGGAGATTAAAAGTAATGTAGTTGACCCTAGTACCTTAATAGACATGTTAAGGGTCAAAACATCCGTGTACGACTCCCCGTGGACCACCCGAAAGGCCCCCAAGGAGGACCCAAACATTGGACAAGAGGCTGCCCAAGGCAGCGAGCAAAGTCCAAGAATTGGACCTTGCCCTCGTGACGCGTGCCTAGCACGCATCTCAGTGCCTCAAATTTTATTTGGGGCAGTATGGGGAGGCTGCTCAGCGACGCGCAGCCCACTCCCATATCTGGTTGCGTCGTTTTTAAGTTAATTTTGACATGTCTAAGAGCCCCAATTCGTGTGGGTGTGTTTTGGTAACTTTGGGGACGTTTTATCAACTGTTTTTAAGACCTTTTTAAACCCTTTACCAAGCCAAAACCCCAACACACATTAAGAAATCAAATTCCCAAAGTTCTCTTCTCTCCCCAAAACCCCAAAACCTCCATTGAAGACCAAGCTCAAGAACAAGCTATGGAGTTGGATTCTTGGAGATTTCTTCTCAGATTCACATGGGATTTTTAATGTATAAGGTATGACGATCCTTCATCCATATATAACCACTCATCTATGGAGTCCTTTCAAAAGTTTTCAAAACATGAATTCTAAGTCAAAATCCTATCTTTCAATCTAGCCATGGGTTCATTGTTAAAGTGATTTCAAAAGCATTCTAATGATGAATATATGTTTATATACTGAGTTTATGATGAATTTATATCCAGTTTTATGAAGAACCCATGATCCTCCTAATTTCTCAAATTAGCTTATAATGTCGGTCTTGTGATATTGACTTGATGTTTATAGAATTGTGATTAGATTGTATTGAATTGATGATTTCTATTACTTTCTATATCAATTGAATAGGAATTGTTGGGAATTGATCGAGATGATCATTATCTTGGAGATTTGGTAAGTTGACTTATTTCCTCTAATTAGCTTAGAATGTACATGGAATTGTGTTGAGTGGTATGGTCCAACTAGGGTGGCGATGTTTATATTCTTGTACATGTTTATGTGTTATGATCATGGCTTTGAAGGCATTAGATGCAATATGAATTGATATGATGATTTCTATGTTAGGAAGTTAAAGGATTTAGCCTTGATTCTAATATCATGTTTAAGTGATTTGATATTATGTGATGTTTTGTGTATAGTCTTCTACACTACATTTTTAATCTAGGTGTGGAGATGATGTTATATGCATATGTGTGATGATCATGTTAGGGATAGATGGTCTATATGGTTAGTGATGAAGAATATCATTGTAGCATGACCCCTACCCATATGAACCCTATGTGAATGTGTGATCAAAGTATGCTAGGAGTCTTATATTCTATTGTTGAATATGTACTTGCCTCCTATGATGTAATGTGAGTGTGTGTAGTCTATAGTCCTCAATACTCTATATATGTGTATGACTTGTGACTTGAAGAATGTTGTACATGTGTTGTGGTCTTTAGAGGGTGGCTTCCTCAATACCATGTGATAGCCATTATGTGATCATGTTGACCAATGTACACACACACTTCATGCATATCTATGAGTAGGATAGATTCATGATGACTAAGTAAAGGATAGTTCTCATATGCATCGTTACCTTTTCTATGCATGTAAAGTATATGATTTATGAAGTTATGAACATGCGTTCCT
The DNA here is from genome assembly GCA_022817965.1 of Solanum lycopersicoides. Classification (NCBI taxonomy): domain Eukaryota; kingdom Viridiplantae; phylum Streptophyta; class Magnoliopsida; order Solanales; family Solanaceae; genus Solanum; species Solanum lycopersicoides. The sequence goes on along the minus strand of CM040626.1, from coordinate 41,136,894 downwards.
AAAGGTGCTTATGTGAAGGTAGATCTCACATATATGTACACACACATGTATGAATCAATATGATATGATTATGTGAAAGGACATTCTCACATAATGTAGGTTCTATGATGAATATAGAATTCTCATCCTAGAAACCTTTGAGGTATATGATATATGACGGAGTAAGTCCCTATGGTCTATTCTTTATGAACTAATGTTATCTCAAGGCTTAATGATGCTTAAAAAGGGAGTTATTGCTTAGAACCGAAAGGGCATGTAAATGAGATGGAGGTCTCACGTTAGTAAGTCTGGCCTCCCACATGGGTTTCTTCAAGACTAGTAGTGTGGATTCGCAAGGTATATGTTGTCTCATGAGATGGAAACCCTCACGTTAGTAAGTCAAGGTTTTTAGAAGCAATCTCCTTGTCCCTTAAATATGTGCCACATAGGACTCTAGCTTAATTGATCCACCTAGATAAGCTATGTACGAATGGTTGCACCTTAGGCAAGTGTTAACCCTCTCTTTTCGGTGTGGGAGTAGAACACCGGATTCCATGTAGCTCACATGATCTATGTCAGTTATGTCTATGTCTCCTGAAGGTTAATAATTAACTAAGATAAGAATATAAACTCAAATCTAAATTCCTTGAGAAGTGTACTTGGTATGGGAGTACTATGGACCCTACCTATACATTGCACTAGATGACTTCAAGAAAGGATAGGATTGGAGACCCATATGAAATAAATACTTATGTTATGCATGACTTGTATGAATGCATGTTACGTGACCTTGTTATGTTAAGATATGAAATATGACTATGCATGTGAATTACACTTGTGGCTTCTAAATGAGTTTACTTAGTATATGTGGGGGAATGAGACTCCATGTGTATATTTCACAAGTAAGCTTGTGAAGGGGTTATGAGGATAGTTTCCCAATGATATGAACTAAGTGATTTATGATTAAGGTTGTAGTATAGGAATGAGTCCTTATATGATGATATGAAGTATATGGCCTTATGTCTAGTTGTAAGTGAATTTGTTATGACTTGTTTAATATGTTGTGACTAGTTGAATATGCTATGGCTAGTCTAGGGTGACTTGTTAGGTACACTTGGTGGAAGTAGTATTATGGGATGCCACCTACACATTGCACTAGTGTGACTTTGTAGTTGTCTTAGGTGATGGTCCTTATGTGAAGTTGATGTCTTTGATGTGTTTATGACTTGTGAATATATGTGGTTGTGTTTATGAAGCATATTATGAAAGACTATTGTAAGGTGACCTCAAGGTGATACATTGCACGAGGTACACTTGAGGGTTACTTAAGAAAAGAAGTAAAATAAAAGAGATGTAATGTATGATTTCCATTTAATATGCTTATAAGTATGATAAATCGCTTTATGTGCTATTATGAGTATTATCAATGTCCATATTATGTATGTGAATTATATTGAGCTTATTGGTGCCTATGTTCATGAAGTTTACTAAAAAGATATGTTGCATGATTTCGAAAGAAATGTACTCTTTAAATGCATGTTTTTGCATGGTTGTCATTCTTTGTGCATTCTTGTACTAATACTATACTTCTTCATCTTTTTACACAAAGGGTAGGTGGTGATGGATAGAGGATGTCTCCTAAGTGAAGAGCTTGGATAGATCTTCCAAGTTCAAGTAAAGGAGCCTTTATGATCCAAGGGTTGCCTATGTCAAGATGTTCTTAAAGTTAATGTAATAGCTTAGATATTATTTTATGTTGTCAAGGGCCATGTCCCAATTAAATTCTATTGAGTTGTGTCTTAAGATGGAAGAGAGACATTAGAGTCTAACTATGTATTATGATATTATATATATATTTATATATATATATATATATATGAAGTGATGTTCTAGCATGTGATGTGCTATGAAAAGTTTTAAATTTTCCGCTATTTTTATGAGTATGCAATGAAGTTACGCTAGAGGCTTGTCTTAGACCTCCGAGAGGTCGACGACGACGTGTTAAGATTCGAGAATACCATAACTTCTAGGGTATACCCTCGGGTCATAACAAACTTGGTATCAGAGCATAAGGTTTGTGTTTTGTCTTTAGCTTTGAATGTCTCGTATTGCCACATCTAGTAGAGTCTCATAATATTGGTGGTGTGTCGCGACACATCCAATGATACGGTAGGCTAAGGACGATAGAGTTTCCCTTCTTCACTATTCTCATGCCGTGCCATAAAACTTAACACTATAAGATCTCTCTGTCTCTTATGTTTCCTTTTCTGGTAGTCTTTTAGATGTGATTCTTGGAAGGGATTATTTATCAATTCTTGAGGGAGAAAAGGTGAGTTTTTGATACTTACCTTGGATTTATGGTTTAGTGAGTATATGTGAAGGTGAATTTAGTACATGTGGATGTGATGCCATTTGTGGCTATAGATGATTTATGAGGAATGAGATGTTCTGTTGAGAACTTATGATATTATATGGTTATAGCTTGTTAGTAGTTGTTATAGTTGAATGGAGTTCCCCTTGGAATGATGGAGTGCCTTATGATTATGTAGAATGGTAGCATGATGTTGTGGTGTAGGCTCGAGAAGTCTTGGAGAATTTGGTGAATAGTGAGAAAGATGAATGTTGTCTTTGTATATGTGAAATTCTTCATAGTTGTCCTTGTGTGGATTGGAACCTTTTGTATAGGTTTCCTCCTAAGAAGGGTAGAAAGTGTGTTGATCCTTGTAAGTTGATTCTGAAGTGTACTAGTTAATGGTAGAAACCTTATGACTACTTAACGATTCTCTCCATGAACCTATTCTAAGAGTGGTAAAAAGGGGGAAAATGAGTTTTATTCCATGAGTTGGAAGTATGATTACCCTAAGGTAACTTATGGGGATGTATGGTATGCAACCCCTTAGCTTTTCAAGAGAAGGAGAAAATTGAGGTTGACCTACTTTGAAATGGTTAGTTGTCTTTTAAGCTTGAATTTAAATATGGTCAATTGAAAAAGTGCTTAGATTGTACCTAGGCATGGTTGGTTAGAAAGTTCCACCAAAAGTGATAACCCTTGTAGGTTGTGCTTGACTTGCCTTGACCTTGATGTTTGAGGACATGATATTATTAGGCTTACCCCAAGTGGGGGATAATGTGCGTAGATGGTGAGATTTTAAGTGCTCTTAATATCCATGTGTTGAGTTCTCTTGAAATTCTCTAGATTGAAATTCACCTTGAAGTGTTGGAGAGAATGGTGTACATAAGCTTAGATCCCAAGAAAGGGATGATTTGCTTAGTTAATAAGGTTGGTAAGATAAGATTCCCTTAGAGTTGAGAGGAGTTGCTCGTAAATGGGTTTATCCTAAGTGGGGGAGGATGATTTGAGTAGTAAGGGTTTAGATATCCCTATCTTTTCCTTCTATTCTTACTCAAGCTTGAAACCAAAGAGTTCCTTAGTAGCTTGTTCATGATAGGAGTCTTGCATAAGGTGATAAGTTTCATGTTCTCCATATGATATTCATATCTTAAATGACACTATGTTATGCATATTATGAATGGTCAATATTGCATGAAAAAGGAAATTTTGATAAATTTGCATGTCTCTCATGTTGTTGTGCATCCTTATATGATAAATGTAAAATTTGATTTCATGAGATAGCTTAATGAGGATGCTTTATGTCACTCATGATGTGTGGTTTTTTGTTCCCACAATGAGAAATTGAGTCTCCTTTAAATAAGATAAGATGTGTCTCTTTAAAAAATATGTGACTTTTGAGATTAGGGAAGTGTTATTATAGGCTCTCTCTTGAGTAGTGATGGTTTGTCTATCCTATATTTATTGGTGTGCCTATAAATTGTGATGAATTTCCCTAAATGATGCATGCTTATGAAATCTAGTAATGTGCTAGAAATAGAAACTTATAAATTTACTTCCTAATGTTGATTTCATAAGGAAGGAAGTATAAGCATAATGTGGTTTGGAATAAGGAAATCCTCCTTAGTATGAATTAAACTCTATGCATTGCTTTTATGTTAATGCTATGATGCCATGTGTATATGTTGTGACTAGGAGAAGGTAGTTCCTCCTTGAACAAAGCTAAGCATGATAATATCAAATATGACCTTGATGGTATTATGTCTAAACTATAAGATTGTAGTTGATCTACTTTATTTATGATTCTTCTGCAACTAAATGAAATATTCAAATTTTCTCATGAGTTGGAGTGTGGATTATGCCTAAGTGTGCAATTGGAATCCATAGTATGTTTAACTAGTGATGAAATAATGAACATGCCTAATGTTGGAGAAGGTAGTTCCTCCAAATGACAATTAATATGAAGAAGTATGTATGCATGGAATGAATTATAGAAGTAGTCCATGCTTGATTATAATGCTTTAAATGCATGCAAGAATTAAGTTGGTGTTCCTTGTATGTTTGGTGCATTGACGTTTATGTGATAACATGTTGAAGTGTTGTGAGATTATATGGAAGTCATGGAGTCCTTGAAAGTGTTTAAAATGTTTTTGTGTCATTCGAGGACGAATGTTGTTCTAAGTGGGGGATTATATACACGCCCTCAAAATGAACTAAGGTATATAGAGCCTCACATGTGCCTAAAAAGGTTAATAACATGTTAATTAAGTGTTTTATAGTATGCATATTTGATTTGAGGTGATTTGGAAGTCAAACGTCAAGGGACGGCCAAGACGTTCGACGACTAGTCACCAAAGGGCATTAGGAATTTTCATGTGCTTATGTGCGTGTCATGGGATCTTGAGGTCCTTATATGAGTTATAATTATGTTTATGGGCAGTGTGTAAAGTTTCATGAAGTTTGGAGTTCAAACGTTCAAAAACATCCAAGACGTTCGAAAGTTAGTCTTTAGACGTGTTAGTGAGTCAATGTATGTTTGCTTTGTTTTTATGTGTTTTTTGGAGTTTAAAAGCAGTTTAGTTGACCCTAGTACCTTAATAGACATTTTAAGGGTCAAAACGTCCGGGTACGACTCCCCAGCGACCACCCGAAGGGCCCCCAAGGAGGACCCAAATATTGGACAAGAGGCTACCCAAGGCAGCGAGCAAAGTCCAAGAATTGGACCTTGCCCTTGCGACGCGCGCCTAGAACGTACCTCATTTTATTTGGGGCAGAATGGGGAGGCTGCTCCATGACGCGCAGCCCACTCCCAGATCCGGTTGCGTCAGTTTTGACATGTCTAAGAGCCCCAATTCGTGTAAGGGTGTTTTGGTAACTTGGGGGACGTTTTATTAACTGTTTTTAAGACCTTTTTAAACCCTTTCGCAATCCAAAACCCCAACACCCATTAAGAAATCAAATTCCCAAAGTTCTCTTCTCTCCCAAAAACCCCAAAACCTCCATTGAAGACCAAGCTCAAGAACAAGCTATGGAGTTGGATTCTTGGATCTTTCTTCTCAAATTCTCATGGACTTTTTAATGTATATGGTATGGTGATCCTTCATCCATAGATAACCATTCATATATGGAGTCCTTTCAAAAGTTTTCAAAACATTAATTCTATGTCAAAAATCCTATCTTTCAATCTAGTCATGGGTTCATTGTTAAAGTTATTTCAAAAGCATTCTAATGATGAATATATGTTTATCTACTGAATTTCTGATGAATTTCTACCCAATTTTATGAAGAACCCATTATCCTCCAAATTTATCAAATTAGCCTATAATGTGGGTCTTGTGATATTGACTTGATGTTTATAGAATTGTGATTAGATTGTAATGAATTGCTTATTGCTATTACTTTATATATCAATTGAATATGAATTGTTGGGAATTGATCAGGATGATCATTAGCTTGTAGATTTGGTGAGTTGACTTATTTCCTCTAATTAGCTTAGAATGTACATGGAATCGTGTTGAGTGGTATGGTCCACCTAGGGTGGCGGTGTTTACTTTCTTGTACATTTTTATGTGTTATGATCATGGCTTTGAAGGAATTAGATGCAATATGAATTGATATGATGATTTCTATGTTAGGAAGTTGAACGATTTAGCCTTGATTCTAATATCATGTCTAAGTGAATTGATATAATGTGATGTTATATGTATAGTCTTCTATACTACATGTTTAATCTTGTCACGACTGGAATCTAGACCCCAGACGAGACCGGCGTCGTTGACCTCTCAGAGGTCGCAGACAAGCCTACTTACGTCATTCTTACTTCATCTAGGTTAAGTTTAGCGGAAAATTTGGAACTTTTTATTTCTTAACTTACTTGTTAAACATTCTTATCATTTCATAATTGTTCACCATCAACCATCTAACATTAAGAGATAAGCAACTGAAAGAAATAGTTCAATAAGTATTAAGTGTATAATTGCCAAAATGGCACCAATAGTCTGAATAAAAATAGGAAAGAAACGGTAGTGGAACATGCTCCACTAGCTCAACTCTAAAACTAAGCTACAATATAAAACAGTAGCATCCTCGAAAGCATGAGGACCTACCAACTCCGGATGAATGCTGGACGTCCGGATAACTGCAACAATGATCCTGAAGCTCTATCGTCCACCTGTGCCTGCACCTAAAATAGTATAGTTGTATAGGGTTAGTACACACTTGTACTAAGTATAGGTATATGCAAGCACACACCAAGGACATGCATGAGAAAGAATAGCTCTTTCCTAACAATATGATTTTTGGAAGTCAAGTCAGTGGACTTGCCAAATTGGGATTAGGAAAGTCAGTGAGCTTTCCAAACTTGGATTAGGAAAGTCATGCCATGAGAGTAACATGCATCATCATACTTATCATATTGCACACATCACATAACATCATACATATAACACATATCATAGCACATAACATATAACACATAGCTTCCTTCATATCATTCATTCATATGCCACGAGACCTTGGAATCATGGACTTGACATTAAGACTTTCCAAAATGAGGGCTCAACATATGGGACCTCTACTAGGGAGTCTTCATTAGAAAACACAGAGTCTGCTTCATTCATTCATACGTACTTCATTTCATTTCATTCATAGGCCAGTGTGAACACCAGCTATACCTAGGGTGTAGTTTAAGACTTTCATCGGGTTTGCTGTGCAATGATCAAGAATAACCTAATGTCATTACCTGAGTCTAGCTCACCTCTTGATTATCCTATCCTAACACCTTTGGTATCATTCATTTCTTTATGTGCTTCATTTGAGGCTGGCCTCATTCATTCATTGGGAACTTTAACTTTAACCGACATAGATCATGTGAGCATCATGAAATCCAGTGTGTCCCCCACACCGAAAAGAGGTGGAGTCACCGGCCAAGGTGATCCAAAACATGCTAGCGTAAATGGGAATTTAACCCCGCCAGATCCTTATATTGGCAGTATAGGTTCGAAGACCAGGAGATATAAGGAGACCCATACACGGCAAGCCGGACAGTCTAATCTCATGAGAGTTACGTCAACCTCCGCCCTTCCCGAAAGAAGGCATCACCGCTCATAACTAGTCTATCGGTGCTCAGTATAAAGTTCCATTTCATTCAACTCATATGTCATGGAAGCTGGCTTCTAGTATGAGGACATCATAGCACATTAGATGATTTCTCATCTCATCATTAGTATTAAGTGTGTTAATCTCAATACTTTCATTAGAGTGTTCATAGAGACTGGTCTCTTCATTATCTTACACTCTCATAGGTGAGTACGTTTTGGTAACATTTACTTAGGCTCATTTGAGATTGCTCTCATCATTAGCATTAGCCTCATATCATGTTGTCACCACGTTCATTGTCATTAGCACATTTACTCTTCATATTTACTCACCTCATTTTACGTGAATGTTCATTTCATCATATGCCAATATACTTGGCCATTGGTGTGTTTCATACCCTTAATTAACCTTCCTAGGGTTTCATCATTTCATTGTTCATTTCATCATTTAGTACATACATCTTAGGTTCACTTACTTTTAAACGTATGTTAGACTTATGAGTCCATACACACAAGCCATGAGGCTTCATTCATAATTCGTTAAGTGAGTCATACATTCCTAAGATTATGTAGTACAAGACTTATGTATCTTGTATATATGCCAAGATCTTGATTTCGATCTAAGTAGGTGGCATTATTCTAGAATATTTTTTTTCACGTATCACTTATGTATCAATACGGAAATTTGGGCAAGGAAACCCAATTTCGAATCACTTGGATATCATTTAAATTTTTCATTGATTTTATTTTTAATATTCATAACATTTTAACTCTAGATTAAATCCCAATATTAATATCGTATCATTAATTTTCTATTTAATTTTTCTCTTAAGTTGGCCGAAGGATTGTGGGTTCGAACCCCCACAACCACTTTTTATTTTTCCTTAAATTCTCCTTGTCCCAATTCGCCTAAACCAAGAGGTTGCGGGATCAAATCCCCACAGCCTCTTGTATTTTCCTTAAATTTTCGCTGGGATAGGGAGGTTGTGGGTTTGAACCCCCACAGCCTCCATATTTTAACTTAAATTCGCTAGAGGCTGTGAGGTGGTGGGTTCGAACCCCCACAGCCTCCTATTTTTCTTTTTATTTAATTTCGATAGGCTAAGCATTTTCGGCAGTGGGGTTGTGGGATCGAGCCCCCACAGCCTCACCTCATTTTTTTCTTAATTAATTTCGCTCCTCCCCTTTCCATCCCTGAGGTCGTGGGTTCGATTCCCACGCCTCACACTTTCTTTTCTTTATTTTTCTCTTATTTCACTAGCTGCCTGGAGGTCGTGGGTTCGATTCCCACGCCTCCCATTTATTTATTTTAATTCTTGTTCTCCTCCTCCTAAACCAGCAGCCCAACTTCGATTCCCCCCAGCCATTTTTGTTCCTCTTTTTTTTCCGCGATTTACAGTAGCCTAGCGGGTGAGGTCACAGGTTCGAATCTTGGTGGCCTCACTCCTTAAAAATTCAAGTAAATTTCCAGATTTCTTTGTTAAGCTTTTGTCTCAATTAATATTGCATAGCTGCTGGAAATTTTGGTCATTTTTCAACTCATTTTCATCAATGTTTTCACATGATTCTTAAGGTGCATTCATAAATCATTTTAACACATCTTTAGGTGTATCTTTTATAGATTTATTTGGCTAAAAGATTGTTATTCAATAAGCCACATTTCATTACAATGAAAATCACATTGTGTACAAATTTTGACACCTTAGATACAAAGATTGAACATGTAAATTCATAATTCTTATGGTGAATACATTCACTGCCAACGTGCACACACACACACACATTTTTTTCTTTCTTCGATTATACATTGGTTGCCATTTTCGTAACTTCACGTATATAAACGTATTCACATTCAACACAAGAACATCACTTATACCTAAATCTACCAGCAAACAAAACCCAACCTACAATTCATTGGGAGCTAGTGACAAGGACATGCAAAAGGGGAACAACCTTAGTTTCAAGAGCTTAAGAAACGTTCGAAGGAAAGTACTCTTGGAGAAAGAATTCCAGGAGAGAAAACCATACCTTTGGACGTTATTCAAGTGTGAAGCTGCTGCCCGGAAACTTCTCCAAACCACGCCCAATTCACCTCAACGTACACACCACTCGACGAACAAGCGCTCTTTGCCTTGACGTTTTTGATTACTTTGTTTTTCTTAAAATTTCATGTGAGTTCTTCAAGTGTGAACTTGATGTATTTTCAGTTCTTGAAGTTTTTTTGGCAGAAACAAACGTGAGAGAGAGAGTGATGAAACGTGAGAGAGAGATTGAGAGAGAGTGAAACGTGTGTGTAGTTGTTTAGGATTAGGGTATGACTTAGTCAATTAAGGACTCTCCTTAATATTTAAAAATCTGATTTTACTTTTTATTAAATCAGCTAATAAACATTAATTAATTAAATTAATTTATCAATCTTAAATAAAAGCAATTTAAATCATTGCTTCCACCTAGGTTCGAACCCGGGTGGAGCAAGACTCTACTCTAAGAGCTCAATTTTGGCTCTCTCTCCAAAAATTGCCCCTCCATCTTATTAAATAATTAATTAAATATATATTTAGGGTAATTACGATTTTACCCTCAGCCTGGTAAAAGACCATTTTACCCCTAGACCCTCAAAACTTAAGATTTCTTCTTTTTAAGTCCGGGAAAGACTCTTTCGATTAAATCTTCGTTTTCGACAGCCTCACATGGTTGGTTCCAACCTTTCCAAGCTCAACTAACTCCCCAAGTTAGTCGACTTGGTCGTAGTAAGGGTTCTGAGGTCTGGTTCTACGCGTATCAATCCGTGTGAACCTTGTTCTAATCGCAAGCATTCTTGACACCCTAAGTCTTGATCCTATTCATTTTTAGGGTTGTTACAAATCTAGGTGTGGAGATGATGTTATATGTATATGTGTGATGATAATGTTAGGGATAGATGGTCTATATGGTTAGTCATGAAGAATATCCTTGTAGCATGACTCCTACCCATATGAACCCTATATGAATGTGTGATCAAGGTATGCTAGGAGTCTTATATTCTATTGTTGAATATGTACTTGCATCCTATGATGTAATGTGAGTGTGTGTAGTCTATAGTCCTCAATACTCTATATATGTGTATGACTTGTGACTTGAAGAATGTTGTACATGTGTTGTGGTCTTTAGAGGGTGGCTTCCTCAATACTATGTGATAGCCATTATGTGATTATGTTGACCAATGTACACACACACTTCATGCATATCTATTAGTAGGATAGATTCATGACGACTAAGGAAAGTATAGTTCTCATATGCATCGTTACCTATTTCTATGCATGTAAAGTATATCATTTATTAAGTTATGAACATGGGTTCCTAAAGGTGTTTATGTGAAGGTATATCTTACATATATGTACACACACATATGTATGTACGAATATGATATGATTATGTGAAAGGACATTCTCACATAATGTAGGTTTTATGATGAATGTAGAATTCTCATCTTAGATACCATTGAGGGAGTAAGTCCCTAAGGCCTATTCTTCATGAACTAATGTTATCTCAAGGCTTAATATTGTTTAAAAAGAGAGTTATTGCTTAGCACCAAAAGGCATGTAAATGATATAAAGGTCTCACATTAGTAAGTCCGGCCTCCCACATGGGTTTCTTCACGACTAATAGTGTGGATTCCCAAGGTATATGTTGTCTGATGAGATGGAAAGCCTCACGTTAGTAAGTCAAGGTTTCTAGAAGCAATCTCCGTGTTCCTTAACAATGTGCCCACATAGGACTCTAGCTTAGTGGATCCACCTAGATAAGCTATGTACGAATGGTTGCCCCTTAGGCAAGTGTTAACCCTCTCTTTTCGGTGTGGGAGTAGAACATCGGTTTCCATGTAGCTCACATGGTCTAAGTCGGTTATGGCTATGTCTCCCGAAGGTTAATAATTAACTAAGATAAGAATATGAAATCTAATCTAAATTCCTTGAGAAGTGTACTTTGTATGGGAGGACTATGGACCCTACCTATACATTGCACTAGATGAGTTCAACAAAGGATAGGATTGGAGACCCATATGAAGTAAATACTTATGTTATGCATTACTTGTATGAATGCATGTTAAGTGACCTTGTTATGTTAAGATATGAAGTATGACTATGCATGCGAATTACACTTGTGGATTCTAAATGAGTTTACTTAGTATATGTGGGGGAATAGGACTCCATGTGTACATTGCACAAGTAAGTTTGTGAAGGGGTTATGAGGGTACTTTACCTATGATATGAACTAAGTGAGTTTTGATTAAGGTTGTAGTAAAGAAATGAGTCCTTATATGATGATATGAAGTATATGGCCTTATGTCTAGTTGTAAGTGAATATGTTATGACTTGTTTAATATGTTGTGACTTGTTGAATATGCTATGCCTAGTCTAGGGTGACTTCTTAGGTACACTTGGTGGAAGTAGTATTATGGGATGCTACCTACAGATTGCACTAGTGTGACTTAGGAGTTGTCTTAGGTGATGGTCCTTATGTGAAGTTGATGTCTTTGATGTGATTATGACTTGTGAATATATGTGGTTGTGTTTATGAAACATATTATGATAGACTATTTTAAGGTGACCTGAAGGTGGTACATTGCACGAGGTACACTTGAGGTTTACTTAAAAAAGAAGTAAAATAAAAGAGAGGTAATGTATGATGTCTATTGAATATGCTTATAAGTATGATAAATGGTTTTATGTGCTATTATGAGTATTATCCATGTCCATATTATGTATGTGATTTATATTGAGCTTATAGGTGCCTATGTTCATGAAGTTTACTAAAAAGACATGTTGCATGATTTCGAAAGAAATGTCCTCTTTAAATGCATGTTTTTGCATGGTTGTCATACTTAGTGCATTCTTGTACTAATACAATTCTTCTTCATCTTTTTACATAAAGTGTAGGTAGTGATGGCTAGAGGATGTCTCCTAAGTGAAGAGCTTGGATAGATCTCCCAAGTTCAAGTAATGGAGCCCTTATGATCCAAGGGTTTCCTATGTCAAGATGTTCTTAAAGTTAATGTAATAGCTTAGATATTATTTTATGTTGTCGAGGGTCGTGTCCTTATTCAATTCTATTTAGTCATGTCTTAAGATGGCAAAGAAACAATTAGAGTCTAACTATGTATTTTGATATTATATATATATATATATATATATATATATATATATGTAGTGATGTTCTAGCATGTGATGTGCTATGAAAAGTTTTAAATTTTCCGCTATTTTTATGAGTATGCATTGAAGGTACGCTAAGAGGCTTATCTTAGATGTCCAAGAGGTCGACGATGCCATGTTAAGATTCGAGAATATCATAACTTCTAGGGTATACCCTCGGGTCATAAAATCACCTTGGGGAGGCACTTGAGAACCTTGAGCACCTTGGAATCCTTGCCCATCTTGAGGAACTTTCTCAACTTGCTCGACTTGAGAAGGAATCTCCTCATGAACATCATTCTCCTCAACCCTCCTAGCCGGTGTCCTCCTCGTATTCATCTTCCTAAAAACACGAGGAAAACCATAAGAAAAGAGTACTTATAACTTTTACTCTACGGCACGACATAGGAGTAGAAAAGAAGGGAAACTCTATCGTCCTATAGCCTCTCGCCCATAGATGTGTCGCGACTTACACAGATGGTCGAGACTCTACTAGACGTGACTTGATGAGACTTTTTGATTCCTAAGACTACTTTCATATCCTATGCTCTGATACCAAGCTTGTCACATCCCGAGAGCACACCCTAGAAAATATGACACTCTCGGAGTGCAGCCGGCGTACTCGACCTCTCGGAGGTCTTATACAAGCCCTTCTGTATCGTTCATCACATATACATAGTGAAAAGTAGTGCGAAATTAAAACATTTCACAAAACATTCTATCAGTCTTTAAAAACTCTTTCAGATAAAATCATAGGAAATACTAAGTCTCAATCTCATTAAAGCATAGACACGACAATACTTAGGACACCGCCCATACACAATACGAATATAGAAATACTTAAGTCTATTACAATACTTCAATAAGAAACATAAAAGACATGTATGCCCTCGATTCAAATGAGGACATACTTCAACTCCACTTGAATGGTGCTACGATCCAAGTCTTGCTTCCCAAATGCTCTTCACCTACCAACCACTATAGATATAGATAAAAGCATGGAATTAGTAAAACCACATGTACTAAGTATGACATACTGCATAAAAATCATGAAAATGGACATTTATTGGAAATATGCATCTTTTGATTTAAATATCATAATATAATAGTAAGAACAATATTTATCAACATAGAAACAAATAATAAATCACTTAAACCAATTATCACATTTTTAAGGTCACTTTACAATGAACCCATTTCACTGTTATAGTGAATTCCCTTCACTGTATAGTGAAGTCCTTAAACTTCAAGTTGGACACTTTCTAGCATGTAATTCCCTCACTAAAAGCTATCCTAAAACTCACTTAAACAACACAAAGAGAGACCACCCATACACCCTCTCTAAGCATGCCTAAATGATCCTCAAGACTACTCATAATGAGATACATACACACTTACGATACACTTTCCACATAACATGTATAATATGACATTCTCCTTACAAAGGCTATCAAAAGACTTACTTAAGTACTCCTAGAAGAGAACGCCCATACCCTCTCTTCAAGGTTACCTAAATAATCCTTAAGACTACCTAAGTTTAGATCAACCAACTTCCCTAACTAGAGTCATTCTCAAGACTTCCATAGATAAGACATAAAGAGATCATCCCTTATGCCCTCTTCACCCTTTAACTAAGGGATCTTTAAGTCACTCTACATTAGGTACTCATCCATATACATACTTTCTAACATAAGTCATTTCTTCATAAGTTCTTTAAGAGACATTCATGACATTCAAGTAATGGTCTTGGAGAACGCCTAGGGACTCTTACTAACATCTTCAAAGTCTATAGTACAATGTCTAGATAGCATCCCATATCACCACCTAAACTTCATAGAATTTCTCTAATGCTAATAGGTATCCCATATGATGAGAATATGCAATAACCGACATAGACCATGGTAGAAAAATATGGAATCCAAAGTTCTATCCTACTCTGATGAGGTTGTTGTACTTGACAATGGTAGAACATGGACACATCCCATGTAGGCACATGGTTAAGAAATATGAAGGGCTTACTTTGTATTCTAGCCTCATACTTTAACTAGAACTACTTCCCTTTCCATACTCATTCGGTGCTAGCCTTTGTTCTCATAGAATAATTCACATTAAGGTTCATATACAAGGTTTCAAATAAAGTTCAAAACCAAATTACATTTACCCTATAAAAGAGGTCCCCTAGGGCTGCCTTACAATGGCGACAAGAAGCTCATTATGACTTTCTAAGGTTTGATATGATGCCGTTCCAGCAAATCAACCTTAAGTCCATATTTCATTACATGAAGGATACCATTACGACTTTCTACTTAAAGGTTCATAACCTTACCACTAGGTTCAAGGTTTCACATAAAGGACCCTCTTATCATAATTCAAGGTCTCACATATCAGTCATTCATACAATACTAAGATGCTTTAGCCTCCTAAGTCAAGACATCACATATTCACTTTCATACATGCATCAAGTAAAGGACACAAGTCTACCAAAAAAAGACACAACATACTTTACTTTATTACATATTACATGTCACTCTAGAAGCACATAGGATCAACCATTATCACCTTTAAGTCATCCTATACACTACTATATCATCATCAGTATAACCATCATAGACTCATATAGTCAAGTAGGAACAATCATGCATCAACACTAAGACTACACACATGAACACATAGTCATAATCTAACATGATTACCTAATAACATCAATAGAAGAACACATACTCTCACATTACTTCACATATAGGTAGATATGATCAAACATCACATAATCAACTACACAAATCATCATATTACTTTAAATAGTTGCCGACAAGGCCATGATCATCATAATACTTAAAATAACGCCGACAAGGCCACATCAATCACATAACACCGCCACCATAAGTGGATCATACCAATCACAACATAATTGAAGTCTAATTAACATAGGAATTAGGGCAGCTTACCACCACTCCATCCTCAACACTTCATTCCAATGCTAAATCATCCAATTTAATATCATAAGACCCTTACCCATGGCCATGAACATCAATTCAATTCATAAACTACAATACTCAAAGAATCTAAATCAATTCAATATAGATTTATCAATCTAAGACCAATTAGATATCAATTGAATACAATTCTTACATCATTAGATGACCCATAGAAAACTTCACCATATTTCATAAGCATTAAGACAATATCACTTAACCTATAAAGTAGTCAAAAACTAGGGTTCATCAATTACATGGGTTCAGAGGTTATTTGATTTAAAATAATCTAATTAACAACAATTAAATCACTATTCAATGATTAAAAACCTTTAATGCAAGAATGTCACGACCCGGATTCTTGAATCCGAACCGCGACCTGCGTCGTTAACCTCTCAGAGGTCGCAGACAAGCCTCTTCTTAGCTTTTATCACAATCATACAGTTAAATTTACGGAAAATTTAAAACTTTTTAATACTTATCTAAGTATACATATACTTCATATAGTATTGTATAACAGTGATATTCTAATAGCTCAAACTCAACAACCATCTATTAAAGATTAAACAAACGAAACGATGAATCATAATAATAATAGTTTGCCAATCGGCCTTATTACAATGTTTGAATATATGGCTGAATTGAAACGCTAGGGACTAACTCCACTAGCTATGTCTAATGTACTAAGCTAGAATAATGAATGTAGCATCCTCAATCTCAAGAGTACCTACCAAAGTCTGGAGATCGCTAATCCAAACCGCTTCGTCGAACTTCAATCTTCTTGAGAACCCGCATCTATAAAAATAATAAAAATATATGGGGTTAGTACACACTTGTACTAATTATGGGTGCATGCACACAACACATAAAGGACAATGAATAATCAAGGAAAGCTCTATCTAAACAACATGTCAATCATGGTCACAACGTTACTTTCTTATTTTAAATGTTAATCTTGGTTTATGGTATGACTATGACACATTTTCATGCAATTAAGGCATACAACTCCTTTTCTATATGAACATAAGACTTTGGAATCATGAACAGAATTTTAGAACAACTTAAACGACTTTTATTATTTTTGCTCTAAGGCCGAGAGTCACCCTTTCTATACTTAGTTTATTTTTCAGTTTTTCTTCTATCTTCTTTTTGTGTAGTTCAATGATCTCCTTTGATCTTATGTTTCACTTACAAGTGCAATGATTCATTGTAGTCCCATACCTACAATGAATCGAGTAAGCAATTCATAAGACTAAAGAAACGATTGGCTACTCTACTTACGAGTTTGATTTTTCATTCTTCTTCTTTTTGGGTACACTTACATTAATAAGCCAATCTTTATTGGATATACCCCCTTATTTGATTATTTCATAATATAAAGTTCTTGGTACATAATCCACGCTCCATTATGGCTACCCCCAACTTGTTATATCTATCAAACACGATTGATTAATGTTTATTAAGATATTACCTTACTTAGTTCACTATGAACTTATGATTCTACTGCGTTGCTCGATTGTTCACTTTGAACATGCTTCTTTATTCTTTTTTTCTCTCTTAAAGAGTTCTCTTAACTTTAACGGAAGTAGATCATGCGAGCTACATGAAATCCAGTGTCTCCCCCACACCAAAAAGAGCTGATTCACCTATTAAGGTGAACCATTTTCTATGTCTTCCCCACACCAAAATGGGGGATTCACCGTCTAAGGTGAATTGGTCGATGTTTTCCCCATATCGTAAAGGGGGGTTCACGGTAATAGTGAACCGAATGCTTGTACTGAGCTATAACCGACATAGATCATGTTAGCTAGACATGAAATCCGTTGTCTCCCTCACACCGAAAAGAGGTGGAATCACCGGCCAAAGTGAAACCCAAACTACCTAGCATTCTTGGGGAGGGGGGGGGGAGGCTTCCCCCCGCTAGTCCCTATGCTGGTGAGACATAGTTCAATGACAAGCAGACGTACTGAGACCCTGGCAATCTCGTCTCATGAGGCTTACATGTGCTGGCACAAGCTCATTACTAGTCTATCGGTGCTAAGCTCAGAATTTATATTCTTATCTTTTAGAGTTGACTCATTGCATTATGGAAGCTTGCTTCAAGTTATGAGGTTTACTTACTCTATGGATGACTAGTCATCCCTATCTTTACTTGATGATTATGATCTTGAAAATTTACTTTATCATCATGGTGCGGGTGAGACTTGTCTCATGGACTCTAGCACCCTCGTATGTGAGTATTATTGACGTAATGATTAAGTGTTCTTGAGACTCGTCTCACTTCTTTGTAACACTCTATATTAGGTCAATCTTATAAATTAACTCTTAGTTATCTCTTTACTCACCTTAACTTATTCACGTCACTTACTAACATTATATCATTCTTTATGATTGTTATTGATTCTTGGTAAGATTTTATGGCGTTCACAAGTTGTGTGGATAGGATATGTTGCGACTTGTCCCATTGATTGACATACCCTATGTTATGAGATATTGAATTGAGATTCGAATAAATTTTTGGAGTACTATATTTGGATATTGATTTGTTAGCCAATTTGTTGGCATCATTCAGAATTTCACCAATTACTTGTCATAATATTATCACTAGCCAATTCAATTTCATGAAATCATTATAGTAATCTAGCAGACCAAACAAGTCAACTTTTAACTTTGATTAACATATAAGGCAATTCAATGAGCAACTCATAAGAAACTCATTTTCTCGAAATGCAATAGGCCTGTTAACAATCAACGATCATATAAATAACACCCTAAGTATGTGGATCTAACATGTATATTTCACTTGACGTATAAATCACTTAAACACACATATAAGATCAGTTAACACCACATATGAACAACAATGCATCAAGAATAATACTAATATAATACAAGAATTGGAAATCGGAAGAACTAGGGAGATGAACATGCGATTCGATGGGAACAACCCTAGTTTCGATATTCTTGAAGTAAAAACGTTTTAAAAGCCTCTTGGAGAAAGGATTCCAAGAGAGAAAGCCCATACCTTGCTGTAGAATTAAATCTACGAAGATCAATACGAATTTTGCACGAAAAACCTTTGAAACGTCCCTTGCTAGCGTCCTAGGGTTGAGTTTGCGACTTCTCTTGTTCTCACGTTTTCTCTTAATTTAGTTGTAACATTTTCTTGAAGTGAATAACGTGTATAAGACTTTATAAACTGAATGTTAACTAATTCTACTTGGATTATATAACCTAATAAAGGTAGACCAATTAGCTAATTACAAAAATGCCCCTCCTAGATTGACTAGGATCTGAAGATTCTTGACTTGACCATTTTTTGTGTCTTTCCTAGTAGTTTCGGTTTTGTCCTATTATTTTAATTAATTAAGTTGCTAAATTAATTAATTAAGTGACCTAGGTTAATTACCAAAGTATCCCTAGATGGTTAGGACCATAACAAACTCTTTGGACCATCGTAGGTTAGGTACTAGGTTGTCTTTTTCTTGTCTTAACCAAATCTGCAAATTCCCTTTGTATTTTCGGTTTTAGCCTTTTAGATTAATTAATTAAATTGATAAATTAATTAATTAAGTAAACTAGGGTAATTATTAAAGTACCCCTAAGTTTATAGTACCATTACCAACCCTTTGGAAAATCCTAGGTTAGGTACTAGGTTGTCTCTTTAACTAGTTACTAGGTTAGTGTCACCCGGTTAAGTCCTAGGTTGTCGGGTGCACTTATTAATTTATTTTGGTTGGTGCTAGGTTAGTAGCTAGTTAGGGCAGTTAGTTAGAGCCTAGGATTTGTTAGGTAGGTTGGCCCCACTTGGAGGGACCCGTCCGCACATGTTGTCCCTAACCGCCCTAACAGAATTCGGTTAGGGTGGTTGCATGGTCCCCCTTGGCCGATTCCCACTTGACTTGCCCATGTGCTTGCACATGGGTTGGTTGTACTTTCCTAACTAACTATTCTTGATGGCTCATTTGGAATATTTACTTATTGTCCCAAGGATCCTCACTATGTCCTTGGGCAATGCTTACTCTACATGATCATTTTAAATTGTTATGTACTATGTTATCTAGGCTTGACACTTGGATGCCTCATACCTTAAGTATTGCATTAGCGATCACTATTTTAGATTAGGTTCTTTTTTGCAGGTACAATTTCTAATAAGCTTGGAGCATGATTCGATTACTTGGATAATATTATAGAAATTGGCTAACACCCCTTAGCAAATTTTTTATACTATGCCCAATATTATTCAATATTAGGAATCGGGGTGCCTATGTACTCCCAATGCGCATTCTTAAAGACCAATTGGGCTCTCTACTAGAAACGTAATTTTCTGGAATGTTACATTATCCCCCCCTTCGGAACATTCGTCCCCGAATGACACTACTTATCTTTTTAAAAACAAAGAGGGAGATTTTCGGAAATCACATTAGCAGACTAGAACTTTATCTTCATGAATGTCTAACTCACCCCATGTGAACAGCCACACATACCACACGTCTTTCGTTCACGTTGGGCATTTCCATTATTTCCCCTTCTTGGGAAGGCCAGATCTTGAGTCTGGCGCCTTACACCATTTGGCCATCCTAATTCTTGTGTGTATTCTTCTACGCGCTCGCACAAGGAGGAAGTTAGATACATAGAATGACACAAAGTGTCAAAACTCTAGATAGCACGATAAAGAGTAGAAGAAGGGAAGATTCTTAACATCACACACTCTCTAAAATCATGATTGTGGTGCACTTCACAACCATAAGTTAGAAACTACGCAACGTGGTTGTGTTGAGCTTTAGATCCTAGGTAATTTAACCTCATGCTCTGATACCAAGTTTGTCACGACCTGGATTCTTGAATCCGAAGAGCGACCGGCGTCGTTAACCTCTCAGAGGTCACAGACAAGTCTCTGCTTAGCTTTCATCACAATCATACAGTTAAATTTGCGGAAAATTTAAAGCTTTTTAATACTTAGCGAAGTATACATAGACTTCATATAGTATTGTTAAAGTGTGATATTCTAATAGCTCAAACTCAACAACCATCTATTAAAGATTAAACAAACGAAACGATGAATCATAATAATAGTTTGCCAATCGGCCTTATTACAACGTTTGAATAAATGGTTGAATTGAAATGCTAGGGACTAACTCCACTAGCTATGTCTAATGTACTAAGCTAGAATAATGAATGTAGCATCCTTGAACTCAAGAGGACCTACCAAAGTCTGGAGATCGCTAATCCAAACCGCTTCGTCAAACTTCAATCTTCTTGAGAACCTGCGTCTATAAAAATAGTAAAAATATATGGGGTTAGTACACACTTGTACTAAGTATGGGTGCATGCACACAACACATAAGGGACGATGCATGAACAAGGAAATCTCTTCCTAAACAACATGTCAATCATGGTCACAACGTCACTTTCTTATTTTAAATGTTAATCTTGGTTTATGGTATGATTATGACACGTTCTCATTCAATTAAGGCATAAAACTTGTTTCTATATGAACATAAGCCTTTGGAATCATGAACATAATTTTAGAACAACTTAAACGACTTTTGTTATTTTTGCTTTAAGGCCGAGAGTCACCCTTTCTATACTAAGTTTATTTTACTATTTTTCTTATATCTTCTTTTTGTGTAGTTCAATGATCTCCTTTGATCTTATGTTTCACTTACAAGTGCAATGATTCATTGTAGTCCCATACCTACAATGAATCAAGTAAGCAATTCATAAGACTAAAGAAACGATTGGCTACTCTACTTATGAGTTAGATTTTTCATTCTTCTTCTTTTTGGGTACACTTACATTAATAAGCCAATCTTTATTGGCTATACCCCTTATTTGATTATTTCATAATATAAAGTTCTTGAGACATAATCCATGCTCCATTATGGCTACCACCAACTTGTTATATCTATCAAACACGATTGATTAAGGTTTATTAGGCTATTACCTTACTTAGTTCACTATGAACTTATGATTCTACTCCGTTGCTCGATTGTTCACTTTGAACATGCTTCTTTATTCTTTCTTCCTCTCTTAGAGAGTTCTCTTAGCTTTAATGGAAGTAGATCATGCGAGCTACATGAAATCCAGTGTCTCCCCCACACCGAAAAGAGGTGATTCACCGATTAAGGTGAACCATGTTCTGTGTCTTCCCCACACCGAAAAGGGAGATTCACCGGCTAAGGTGAATCGATCGATGTCTTTCCCACATCGTAAAGGGGGGTTCACGGCAATAGTGAACCGAATGCTTGTACTAAGCTATAACCGACATAGATCATGTTAGCTAGACATGAAATCCAGTGTTTCCCCCACACCAAAAAGAGGTGGAATCACCGGCCAAAGTGAAATCAAAACTACCTAGCATTCTTGGGGGGGGAGGCTTCCCCCGGCTAGTCGCATGCTGGCGAGACATAGTTCAAAGACTAGGAGACGTACTGAGACCCTGGGCATTTCTTCTCATGAGACTTACATGTGCTGGCACAAGCTCATTACTAGTCTATCGGTGCTAAGCTCAGAATTTATATTCTTATCTTTTAGAGTTTACTCATTACATTATGGAATCTTGCTTCTAGTTATGAGGTTTACTTACTCTATGGATGACTGGTCATCCCTATCTTTACTTGATGATTATGACCTTGAAACTTTACTTTATCATCATGGTGCGAGTGAGACTTGTCTCACGGACTAAGGCACCCTCGTATGTTGGTATTATTGACGTAATGATTAAGTGTTCTTGAGACTCATCTCACTTCTTTCTAACACTCTATATTAGGTCAATCTTATAACTTAACTCTTAGTTGTCTCTTTACTCACCTTAACTTGTTCACGTCACTTACTACCTTATATCATTCTTTATGATTGTTATTGATTCTTGGTATGATTTTATGGCGTTCACAAGTTGTGTGGATAGGGTATGTTGGGACTTGTCCCATTGATTGGAAAACCCTATGTTATGAGATATAGAATTGAGATTAGAATGACTTTTTGGAGTACTATATTTAGATATTGATTTGTTAGCAAATTTGTTGGCATCATTCAGAATTTCACCAATTACTTGTCATAATATTATCACTAGCCAATTCAATTTCATGAAAACATTATAGTAATCTAGCACACCAAACAAGTCATCTTTTAACTTTGATTAACATATAAGTCAATTCAATGACCAACTCATAACAAACTCATATTCTCGAAACACAACTAGGAATGTTAACAATCAACGATCATATAAATAACACCCTAAGTATGTGAATCTAACATGTATATTTCACTTGACATATAAATCACTTAAACACACATATAATATCATTTAACACCACATATGATCAACAATGCATCGAGAATAATACTAATATACTACAAGAATCGGAAATCAGAAGAACTAGGGAGATGAACATGCGATTTGATGGGAACAACCCTAGTTTTGATATTCTTGAAGCAAAAACGTTTTAAAAGCCTCTTGGAGAAAGGATTCCATGAGAGAAAACCCATACCTTGCTGTAGAATTAAATCTACGAAGATCAATACAAATTTTGCACGAAAAACCTTTGAAACGTCCCTTGCTGGCGTCCTAGGGTTGAGTTTGCGACTTCTCTTGTTCTCACGTTTTCTCTTGATTTAGTTGTAACATTTTCTTGCAGTGAATAACGTCTTTAAGGCTTTATAAACTGAATTTTAACTAATTATACTTGGATTATATAACCTAATTAAGGTACACCAATTAGCTAATTACAAAAACGCCCCTCCTAGATTGACTAGGATTTGAAGATTCTTGACTTGACCGGTTTTGGTGTCTTTCCTAGTAGTTTCGGTTTTGTTGTATTATTTTAATTAATTAAGTTGCTAAATTAATTAATTAAGTGACCTAGGTTAATTACCAAAGTACCCTAGATGGTTAGGACCATAACAAACTCTTTGGACCATCGTAGGTTATGTACTAGGTTGTCTTTTTCTTGTCTTAACCAAATCTGCAAATTCCCTTTGTATTTTTGGTTTTAGCCTTTTAGATTAATTAATTAAATTGCTAAATTAATTAATTATGTAAACTAGGGTAATTAATAAAATACCCTTAAGTTTTTAGGACCATAATAAACCCTTTAGACAATCCTAGGTTAGGTACTAGGTTGTCTCTTTAACTAGTTACTAGGGCAGTTAGTTAGAGATTAGGATTTGTTAGGTAGGTTGGCCCCATGTGGAGGGACCCATCCGCACATGTTGTCCCTAACCGCCCTAACCAAACTGGTTAGGGTGGTTGCATGGTCCCCCTTGGCCGATTCCCACTTGACTTGCCCATGTGCTTGCACATGGGTTGGTTGTACTTTCGTAACTAACTATTCTTGATGGCTCATTTGGAATATTTACTTATTGTTTCAAGGATCCTCACTATGTCCTTGGGCACTGCTTACTCTACATGATCATTTTAAATGTTTATGTACTATGGTATCTAGGCTTGAAACTTGGATGACTCATACCTTAAGTATTGCATTACCGATCACTATTTTAGCTTAGGGTCTTCTTTGCAGGTATAATTTCTAATGAGCTTGGAGCATGATTCGATTACTTGGATAATATTATAGAAATTGGCTAACACCCCTTAGCCAATTTTTTTATAATATGCCCAATATTTTTCAATATAGGGCATCGGGGTGCCTATGTACCCCCAATGCGCATTCTTAAAGACCTATTGGGCTCTCTACTAGACACGTAATTTTCTGGAATGTTACAAAGAACCCATGGATAGATCATGAAATTGGACAATTCATCTTTGAAAACTTTAGAAAACTTCTTTGAATTTGGGTTCCTTGATGAATAGAGTTTCAAGGATCAAAGGCCATAAATCAATTAATCTAATCCTCAAATTTGATGAAGAATCTCCACTCAAATCTCCAATCCAAGATCTTCCTTGAGTTTTTGCTTTAATGGAGTCTTAAGGAATTTCTAAGGGATTTTGGGGTTTTTAATTTGGAAGAATGAATTTTCTAAGTGTTAAAGACATATATACATGTATAAAATACCCAAAAAAAAACTTAAGGAACCTTCAATACTCTTATTTGGAAGTTGGGTGAATTTACACTTTCACCCCTCACTTAACAGTGAACTGCACGCAGGGACACAGTACCATCGACAGCCCACCCTTTGACCAACGAACCGTCCTGCTGGTCCTTGGTCTGGGACTGAGGCTTGCCTTTGGTCCCTCCTCTCCCACGACTAAGTCCCAAACGACAAGACACCACCAACGGGGTGTCGACTGGACCACTGGGCGTCGATTGCCAACCGTTGGTTGGGTTGTCTTGGACAGTTTTGGGCAACATGAAGGATCCTTTCTCAAGGGCCCTTAGATGGTCCTTGGGGATAATTGCCCGGACGTTTCTAACCCAAACATGCTTGTATACAAGTTTAGGACCTCTCACATGAATTTTACCTAAAACAAACACGTAAAACTTGACGAAACATGATTAGACACACAAGGTCATTTCAAGGTACATTTTTCGAACGTCATGGACGTTCTTAGACGTTTGACCTCCAAACTTCTCGAAACTTGACACACTTCCTATATACACCATAATAAATCATTTAAGAACATTATAAACTCATGAATCAAACAAATACACATAATCACATATGAGGCACATAGGTGACTTAGTTGTCGAACGCCTTAGTCGTCCCTTGACGTTTGACTTCCAATGCACCTAAACTCTTAGACTATGCCTCAATACCACATAATAGACCATTTTAGGACCTTAGACCATCATTATAAACATGTTAGGCTCTAGTTCACCTAAGTCATTTTCGGGATCTTACAGTAACGTCGCCACACAACACAAATAAATTCACCACTTTTCATTCCATTTTGAATTTATGAATTTTATCCCTAATATTCCATCAACTTTTCTACTCCTCTCAAAGGGTGGTGGTATAAAGATAAAAGAATGAAGTAATATATGTCACATCTTGCACTTCTTGGCCATTAAGTGAGGAATGATGTTATGTTTACGTGGACTTAAAATCTTTACATTGTAGGACCCTTGTTCATCATATATACACTCGTCCATTGGTTCACATCTTATAGAAAAGTGCTTTTAATGAGATTCAATTTGCCTCAATTCCAGAGCAACATTATTTACAACATTCTCACTTTTATACTCTTTTTCAACATCAATATTAAGGAATACAATATAGTTTAATGGTTGGAAATCCTCATTTTGCTCCACTATGTTTTCATCATCCTTGATAATTGGTAATTGGGCTTCAGACGCCTCAATCTTTTTGTTCAAGTGAGCGTCAAAGTCATGAATATCTTAACCAAATTGTTCTATTTCTAGTGTGAGTCAACTATTTCTTAAATAAGTTGCATGGTCATGTATGTCAGAACATCACGGATAGACCCTTGAAATTTAAGAAGTTTAGTTTGTTGTTGTAGTTAAGATTGACTCACTATCTCTTCTTCTTCATAGCTTTCTTTTTGTTGGGTCGCAATCTCTTCTAATTCAGCTAGGGCTGTAATTTTAGTTGAATAGCGTCAAGATCATACAAAATTTTAATGATTGCTTTTTTCCCTTATGTGCATGTAAATGAGATGGAGGTCTCACGTTAGTAAGTCCGATCTCCCACATGGGTTTCTTCACGACTAGTAGTGTGGATTCCCATGATATGTGTTTTCTCATGAGATGGAAACCTTCACGCTTAGTTAGTCAAGGTTTCTAGAAACAATCTCCTTGTCTCTTAACTATGTGCCCGCATAGGGATCTAGCTTAGTGGATCAACCTAGAATAGCTATGTACGAATGGATTTACCTTAGGCAAGTGTTAACCCTCTCTTTACGGTGTTGGGGTAGAACACCAGATTCCATGTAGCTCACATGGTCTCATGTCGGTTATGGTACTTATTTACCAAAAGTAAAGGTATGAACAAGTTATATATGTGAACTTCTATTAAGGTTGTCTTAAAGGTTACTACATAGTGTGAGGAGGGTATGAGACTTCTCTTACACATTGTACATGTGGGATACTATAGGATGGTTCTAGTAGTGTTCTATTATGATTATGACTATGGTTATGATTATGTTTATAAGCTATGACTAAACTTGATATTTGAAGCATGTTATATATGAGAATATTTTGTAAGTATGAAATGGGTTGTTTAATGTGATACTTAGTTTTGGATAAGGTTATTGGGCTTTATTCCTGGCATTGCACAAGTGTTGCTTGAGTTACTTATATGTTGATATGATTATGATGTTCCTTATATGTGTGTATTGAATTGTTGTACATTGTGCCTAATTTTGACTAAATTGTGCCTCTTCTCATGCATTAACGATTTTTATCCATAAGAACCATACTTAGAACATGTGGTTTGTACTAACCTATATTTCATCCCTTTTTTCCCCAAACATTGTAGGTTCGGGTCGTTGAGGTATCATTGAGGCTAAAGCAAGAAGGCTTGGACTAGACTCTCCAAATTTTGGTATGCCCTCTAGTTCGAGGATGCTACCACACACTTTATCTTAGTAGTACTTGTATTGTCTACTCGACATTCATTTCTTTCCTATTGTTGAAGATATTGATGTAAGCCCTATGTGGCAATTATGGATTTGTATAAGGGCTTTGCCCGAATTGTTTGACTTTGTTATAGATGGTTGATATGAGACAAATTATTAAACTAAATTCCTATGCGTTGTTATGGGATATTGCGAGAAGCCTATATATGCTTCCTATGTAGAGCTATATGTAAACCTCCATGCTATATAAGCAAAAGTTATAATTTTTCCGCGTTTTTGTCTTATGATTTGCTATGACGAATTCTAAGAGGCTTGTCTTAGTCCTCATAGAGGATGATGACGCCGGTTACGCCTAGGGGTTACTTGGGTCCTAACAAACATGGTATCAGAGCATGAGGTTAAATCTTCTTAGGATTGATGTCTCATTAAAACACATCTATGTATGGTCTTATTCAGAATTGTGAAGCGCGCCACACTTATGAATGAGAGACTATGTGATGCTTAGGAATTTTGACTCTCTTGTTATTCCTTAGTCGTGCCTAAGAGTTTTAACTCTATCTATTCCTTTCTTCTAATCCTTTATTTCTCCTTATAGGCAATGAATACAAGAAGGAACAATGATCGAAGGGCCAGAGAGGAGAATTTGAATGAGGTTGTTCCCCCTCAAGCTTCTCAAAACCCTCAAGTTCTTATTGAAGAAGGGGATAGGTCTAATGTTGACATAACGTCGGCCATTCATAGCTTAACTCAAGTGTTGGCTACCCAAGTTGCTAGGGATACAAGGGTGCAAGTGAACCCTAATGCCAATACCACCGCTTCAAGGATTAGGGATTTCACAAGGAGGAATCACCTACTTTCTATGGTTCTAAGGTGGAGGAGGACCCAAAAGGGTTCATTGATAAAGTTTTCAAGGTTCTTGATGCTATGGGTGTTTCTTCTCAAGAAAAGGCGGAACTAGCCGCCTACCAACTCAAAGATGTGTCTCAAGTATTGTATGAGCAATGGAAGGACGTGAGGTCGGTTATAGAAGGTCGGATTACTTGGGAACTTTCAAAATAACTTTCCTTGATAGGTTATTTCACTTAGAATTAGAGGAGAGAAAAATGCAAGATTTCATCAACCTTCGTCAAGGGGGTATGAGCGTGAAGGAGTATAGCCTCAAATTCACTTAACTATAAAAGCATGCTCCTACTATGGATGCGGATTCTAGGGCCAAGATGAACAAATTTGTCATGGGGTTATCTGATCTTATGGTAAATGAGTGTAGGTTGGGTATGTTGATCCCTAGCATGGTCATCTCTAGTCTCATTGTTCATGCCGAACAAATTGAGGAGCAAAAGCTTAAGCATGTTGGTAGGGAGTTGAAGAAAGTGAGAACTAAAGAGGGGAATTCTTCTAAGAATATGTATGAGGTTCAAGACAAACCAAGGTTCAAGAAAATGTTTTCTAATCAAGGATCTTCTAGTGCTGCAAGGGCCAATAAGAGTAAGGTGCCTACTCCTAAGCCCCAAGATGGAAAAGGTGGTCGTTCATATGTTGATAGGCCTCTTTGTTCTAAATGTGGTAGAAGACATGATGGCAAGTGTCTTGTGGCCACGGGTAATTTCTATTATTGTGGCAAGTGTTGTCACATGAAGAAATATTGCCCAATGATGAAGACTCAAGGAGGGGAAAATGCTCAAGCTCAAGCAAGTGCTCCAAACCCGGATGCTCCTAAGAAGAATCGCTTTTATGCTCTCCAATCCCGAAGTGATCAAGAGAGCTCATCGGATGTGGTCACCGATATGTTAAAATTATTTTCCTTTGATGTATATACATTGTTCAAATCCGGTAGCTACGTTTTCATTTGTGACCCCTCTTATAGCCATGAAATTTGATATACTACAAGACATATTAGATGAGCCTTTCTCGGTCTCTACCCCAGTGGGTGATTCCGTAGTGGTAAAAAGAGTATATAAAGGGTGTCCTATTTCCTTGACCAATAGAGTTATGTTAGTTGACTTGATAGAACTTGATATGCTAGATATCGATATTATATTTGTAATGGATTGGTTGTATGCATGTTTTGCCTCTATTGATTATAGGTCAAGGGTGGTCAAATTTCAATTTCCAAATGAACCCGTTTTTGAGTGGAAGGGAGGAACTGAAATCCTAGGGGTAAGATCAATTCGTGTAAGAGTCATGGATTTTGAATACGAGGTCCCTCCCATAGAGTCGATACCCGTGGTAAGGGAGTTTCCCGAGGTCTTTCACGATGATCTTCCCGGAATCCCTCCCGAATGGGAGATGGACTTCGGTATAGATCTATTACCGGATGTACAACCTATTTCAATCCATTATTATCGGATGGCCCCGACCGAGTTGAAAGAACTAAAGGCTCAACTCAAAGATTTTCTAGATAAGTGTTTTATTCAACTAAGCATATCTGCGTGGTGTGCCCCAGTATAATTCGTAAAGAAGAAGGATGGCTCTTTGAGAATGTGTATCGATTAGCGTCAATTCAAAAAATTCACTATAAAGAATAAGTACCCGCTCCATAGGATTAATGACTTATTTGATCAACTCCAAGGAGCAAGTTACTTTTCAAAGATTGACTTGAGGTCGGGTTATCATCAACTTAGAGTGAGAGAGGTTGATATTCCAAAAACAACATTCTGAACAAGATATGGACACTTTGAATTCCTAGTGATGTCATTTAGTCTAACAAATGCCCCGGCGGCATTCATGGACCTTATGAATTGAGTTTTTAGAACGTATCTTGATTTGTTCGTGATTGTCTTTATTGACGATATTTTGATATACTCAACAAGTTAGGATGATCATATGGATCATTTGAGAATAGTTTTGCAAGTTCTCAAAGATAACCAACTTTTTGCTAAGTTTAGCAAGTGTGAGTTTTGGTTGAGGTCGGTTGCATTTCTTGGGCACATTGTCTCTAAAGAAGGGGTAGAAGTTTATCCAAGGAAGACGGGAGTGGTCAAAAGTTGGCCGAGACCTTTAAGTCCTATCGACATATGAAGTTTTCTAGGGTTGGCCGGCTACTATTGTAGGTTTTTTGAGGTATTTTCATCTATTGCATCTCCATTAACGACTTTAACCCAAAAGAAGTCCAAATTCGAATGGTTGGAATCGTGTGAAAAGAGTTTCCACTTATTGAAAGATAGACTCATCTCCGATCCGGTATTGACTTTACCAGAGGGTATCGATGGGTTTGTGGTTTATTGTGATGCCTCCCGAGTTGTTCTAGTATGTGTACTAATGCAACATGGCAAAGTTATAGCATACACCTCTAGACAACTTAAACCTCATGTAAAGAATTACCCAACACACGACCTTGAACTTGCGGCTGTGGTATTTGCTTTAAAGATTTGGAGACACTATCTATATAGGGTGCATGTTTACGTGTTAACGGATCATAAGAGTCTACAATATGTATACACCCAAAAAGACTTGAATTTACGCCAAAGAAGATGGTTAGAGCTTTTAAAGGATTATGATATGAGTGTCCTTTACTATCCCGAGAAAGCTAATGTGGTGGTGGATGCTTTGAGTCGAGTATCCATGGGTAGTGTGACGCACGTTGAAGAAGATAAGAAAGAGATTGTAAAAGAGGTTCATAGGTTGTCCTGGTTGGGTGTCCGTCTAGAAGATTCTCTAAAGGGTAGTGTCATGGTTCGCCATAACTCCGAGTCGTCTCTAGTGGTTGGGGTGAAATCCAAGAAACACCTTGATCCTCTATTGATGGACTTAAAGGAAATGGTCCTTAGTAAAGCTAATGAGTCCTTCTCTAAATGAGAAGATGGGGTGCTTACGCACCAAGGAAGATTGTGTATACCGGATGTGGATGGGTTGAGGGAATTGATCATCGAAGAGGCTCATGGCTCCTGATATTACATTAACCTGGGTTCCACAAAGATGTACCATGACTTACGAGAAACAGATTGGTGGAATTGTATGAAAAGGGACATAGCGGATTTTATCTCTAAGTGGCCGAATTGCCAACAAGTAAAAGTGGAGCACCAAAGGTGTAAGACTTCCAAAAATGACTTAGGTGAATTAGAGACTAACATGTTGCAATTTATGGTCTAAGGTCCTAAATAGTCTATTATGTGTTAATGAGGCAGTGTCTAAGAGTTTAGGTGCATTGGAAGTCAAACGTCAAGGGACGACCAACACGTCCGACGACTAAGTCACCTATGTGCCTCATATTTGGTTTTATGTGTTTATATATGATTCATGAGGTTATAAGGTCCTTAAATGAGTTATTATGATGTATGTAGGCAGTGTGTCAAGTTTCGTGAGGTTAAGAGGTCAAACGTCCAAGAACGTCTATGGCGTTCGAAAGGTTAGCCTTGAAATTAGAGTGTGTCTAAGTATGTTTCGTCGAGTTTTACGTGTTCGTTTTGGATGAAATTCATGAGAGATGTTCTAAACTCATATAAAATCATGTTTGGGTTGGAAACGTCCGGGAAAACATCCCCAAGGACTATCCAAGGGTCCTTGAGGAACGAGCCAAAGTTGGTGCCAAAACTGTCCAAGACAGCCTAACCAACGGTTGGCAATCGACGCCCAGTGGGTCAGTCGACGCCCCATTGGTAGGGTCTCATCGATTGAGACATAGGCGTCGGGGAGAGGAAGCCCATTACAGGTCTCAGTCCCAGACCACGGACCATCAGGACGGTCCGTTGGTCAAGGGACGGACCGTCGATGGGGTCTGCTCCCTGCGCAGGTTCACTCTAAGTTGAGGGGTGAACTTGTAATTTCACCCCACTTCCAAATAAGAGTATTGGAGGTTTCTAAGGGGTCTTTTGGGTATTTTAAGTGTGTATAAGTCTTTAACACATTGAAGACTTCATTCTTCTAAATCAAAACCCCAAAATCCCTTAGAAGTTCCTTAAGACTCCTTTGAAGTCCAAAGTCAAGGAAGGGCTTGGTGTGAAAAATTGAGTGGATTTTATTCATCAAATTGAAGAATTATCTTCATTTAGGTATGGATTTTTATCATTGAAACTCGTTTCATCAAGGAGCCCAAATCTCAACAGGTTTTCTACTGTTTTCAAAGTTTAATTGACCGATTTCATGATTCTACCATGGGTTCTTGTATTATCTGTTTTTAAAAGTATATTATGGATTAAATTATTATTGTATTTATGATTTTAATCTAAATAATCTATTAACCCATGTAATTGATGAAACCTAGTTTTTGACTAAGTTTTGGGTTACTTGATATTGACCTAATGTATATAAATTATGGTGTAGATTTCAATGGGCTATCTAATGATGTAATAATTGTATTCAATTAATATGTAGGTTGTATTAGATTGATTAATATTCTTTGAATTGACCTAGTTTAATTGATTATTATAATTTTTATGTTGAATTTACATTCATGGCCATTGGTAAGGGCCTTATGATATTGAATTAGATGATTTAGCATCAAACTGAGGTGTTGAGGATGGGGTTGTGGTACTCTGCCCTATTTCCTTTATTTTGTTGTTATTTATACTTCTGTTTTATTGTGATTGGTATGGTCCACTTATGGTGGCGGTGTTATGTGCTTTACTTGCAATTGATGTGGCCTTGTTGGCATTACTTTATGTATTATGATGATGATGGCCTTCTCGGAAACTACTTGAAGTAATGTGGCTATTTGTGTAGTTGATTATGTGAAGCATGATAATGTCTATCGACATGTGAATCCATATACGTTTTCTTCTATTAATGCTATTTAGGTAATCATGTTAGACTATAACTTTGACTTGTGTGTATAGTCTTAGGGTTGATGTTGGTTATTCCTACTTGATTATATGAATCCATGATGGTCATATTGATGATGTTATGATGGTGTATAGGGTGACTTAAAGATTATAGTAGTTACTTCTATGTGCTTCTAGAATGACATCTAATGTGTGTTATGGTGAAGTATGTGGTGTCTTGTCTTGGTTGACTTGTGTCCCTTACTTGATGCTTGTATGAATATGAACATGTGATGTCTTGACTTAGGATGTTAAATCTCTTAGTATTGTATGTATGAATGTTATGAGACCTTAAATGATGATAAGAGAGTCTTTTATGTGAAACCTTGAACCTAGTGGTGAAGTTGGGAATGTTGAAGTAGAAAGCCGTAATGATATCCTTCAAAGTAAAGGAATGATGGACTTAAGGTTGATTGGCTGGAACGGCATCATATCAAACCTTAGGAAAGTCATCATGAGATTCTTGTCACCATTCTAAGGTAAACCTAGAGGACCTCTTTGGTAGGGTAAATGTAATTGGGTTATGAACTAGATATGGAACCACTTTATATGAACCTTAATGTGAATTACTCTGTGAGAACGAAGGCTAGCACCGACTGGGTATGGTATGGGAATTAGTTTTAGTCAAAGAATGTGACCAGAATAAAAAGCAAGCCCTTCATATTCCTTAATCATGTGCCTACATGGGATGTGTCTAAATTCTACCATTGGCAAGTTGAACAACCTCGTCGGAGTAGGATAGAACTCCAGATTCCATGTCTTCCTATCATAGTCTATGTCGGTTATTTCCTATTCTCATCATGTGGCATACTTACTATCATTAGAGAAGTTCTATGAAGTTTAGGTGGTGGTATGGGACGCTATCTAGACATTGCACAATAGGCTTTGAAGGTGTTAGTTGGAGTCCCTAGGTCTTTTCTAAGATCATTACTTGAATGTCCTTTATGTGATGTATGAGTCTCTTAATGAATTAATGAAATAATGACTTATGTTATGAAGCATGTAAATGAATGAGTACCTAATCTAAAGTGACTTCAGGATTCCTTAGTTAAAGTGTGAAGAGGGCATATTGGATGATCTCTTCATGTTTTACCAAGGAAAGTCTTGAGAATGACTCTAGTTAGGGAAGTTGGTTGATTTTGTGGACATGATCTAAGCCTTAGGTAGTCTTAAGGATAACTTAGGTAATCTTTAAGAGGTCAATCATGGACGTTATCTTCTTGATTTACTTAAGTAGGTCTTTTGATATCCTTTGGAAGGAGAATGTCATATCATCTTTATGTTGGTGTATTAAGTGAACATGCTTCTATTTAGCCTAGGTAGTCTATAGAATATCTTGAGTGTGTGTGTAAGGGATTGTATGGGCGGTCGCTTCACAAATCACTCAAGTGAGACTTAGAGTCACCTTTGGTAGAAGAATCTTACATTGATGTTTATGGTGTCTTGTAAGTGTGTATGAGACTCATTATAAGTAGTCTTGAAGATTATTTAGGCATGCCTAGAGAGGTTGTATGGGTATTAGAACATGTCTAAAAGTGATGGAAATCGACTTCACTGTACAGTGAAGGGACTTCACTGTAACAGTGAATGAGGTTACTGTAAAGTGAACTCTAAAATTATGATGTTTGGTTTAACTGTTTTCTTATGTGTTTCTAAGTTTCTAAATGTTGTTCTTATGATTATAATATGATTTTTGAATGAAAACATGCATATTTAAAATAAATGTCCGTTTTCATGATTTTTATGCATTATGTCATACTTAGTACATGTAGTTGTACTAATCCATGCTTTTATATATCTCTATAGTTCTTGGTAGGTGAGGAGTTTTTGGGAAGTGAAGACTTGGACCGTAGCATCGTTCAAGAGAAGTTGAAGTATGTCCTCATTTGACTCGAGGGCATATATGTCTTTTATGTTTTATATTTGAAGTATTGTAATAGACTAAGTATTTCTATTTTCATATTGTGTATGGGTCGTGTCCCAAGTATTCTTGTGTCTTAAGATGATCAGATTGAAACTTAGTATTTCCTATGACTTTATATGAAAGAGATTTTAAAGACTATGTTATGTTTTGTGAAAAGTTTTAATTCCACACTACTTGTCACTATGTTTATGCAATGAATGATATGTAAGGGCTTGTACAAGACCTCTGAGAGGTAAAGTACGTCGGTTGCAATCCAAGATATACCCTAACTTCTAGGGTGTTGTTTCAGGATGTGACAAGCTTGGTATCACAGCCTAGGTTGGTGAAAGTAGTCTTAGCAATCAAAAAGTCTTATCAAACGTCTGGTAGAGTCTTTACCTCGGTGTGAGTCGCAACACATCTATGGGAGAAGGCTATAGGACGATAGAGTTTCCCTTCTTTTCTACTCCTATGTCGTACGGTAGAGTAATGTTATGAGTATCCTTCTTAATGTGTTTCCTTGTGTTTCTAGGAGTTGAATACTAGAAGGATGGCCGCTAGAAGGTTGGAAGAGGAGAGGGTGAATGAGGAGATTCTTCCTCAAGTTGAGCAAGTTGAGCAAGTTCCTCAAGATGGGCAAGGAGTCCAAGGTGCTCAAGGTGCTCAAGTGCCTTCCCAAGATTATCATGCCCCTAATGTCGAAGGAGATAATGAGGTTCCGATGGTTCCCCCGTAATTGAGTAATCAAGAGATTAGAGAGGTTTTGATTTCTTTAGCCCGAGCCGTGACTACTCAAGTGAATTTGAGTATGGTGCCTAGGGTTGTGGAGAGCACTATTACCTCTAGGTTGAGAGACTTTGTGAGGATGAATCCTCCTATCTTTCTTGGCTCTAAGGTAGATGAGGATCCTCAAGAGTTCCTTTATGGTGTGTACAAGGTGTTGAGTGCTATGGGGGTTACATCTAGGGAGAAGGCGGAGTTGGATTCGTACCAATTGAGGGATGTTTCTCAAATATGGTACACTCAATGGAAGGATAATAGGCCGTAGGAATCGGGTTCGATTGAGTGGGAAGAATTTAAGGAAGCTTTTCTTGTTAAGTCCTTTCCCCGTGAGAGGAGAGAAGTTAAGGTTGAAGAGTTTATAAATCTCAAGATAGACAATATGAGTGTTGAGGAATACTGTTTGAAGTTCTTAACATTGTCTAGATATGCACCATCCCTAGTGTCAAATCCAAGGGATGAAATGAGTTATTTTGTGACGGGTGTCGCCGACCTAAGTGAGGGAGGAATGTCGTACGACTATGCTACATGATCATATGATCTTAACTAGACTCATGGTGTATTCCCAATCTATTCAAGAGTCTAAACTTAGGAGGATGGCTAGAAACTTGAAAAGGAGTGGTGCAAGTGATCAAGGGAAACATAAGTCCACAAAGAGGGTTAACACTCAAGAAGAATCTAAGAGTGCTAAGTTCAAGATTGAGAAAGAAGGTAGTTCTAAAAATGTCAAACCTACACGTGCCACTTGTGATAAAAAACATTATGGTGAGTGTCTATTGGGTACCGGTAGTTGATATGGTTTTGGTCAGGAAGGACACAAGGTGAGAGATTGTCCTAACATTGCTTCTAGAGGAAAAGAGGGTAAAAAGGTTGCTCCTAGTGTTCCAAAGGAAGATGATCCAACAAGGAGGCGTTTCTTTGCACTCCGTACTAGAGGAGAGAAGCCGTATTAGAGTGACGATGATGTTGGTAAGTCTTATTTGTCTTGTTGTGATATGGGTTCCTTCTAAGTGGGGGAGTATGGCTAGAAAGATGTGCTAGTTTTTGCATGTGCATGGTGTTTAGGAGTTTGGTTGAAATTGAATTTCATTAACTTCTTGCATTGTGTATTTTATGGATCTATGAGAAAGTTGTAAAAGATGTTTATATGATGTTACCTTGCATATTAGCATGTCTATATCATGAATTGCTTAAAAGTTGCATTTCTGAATTTTCTTTTGCCAAAAATCACTGTAGCTTGAAACTGCTCACTCTAAAATTTTTGGAAATTTGACTAATTGATTCTTGGGTCTAAAATTTTTGTAGTATGGTTAGAAATTATGTATATGAGAATGATATTGAATATAAAATGAGTTTTTACTATATGGAATGAAGCATGTGAGTTTTGTAGCATAATGAGTCATAGAATTGTTTTCTAGTTTCTTGTTGTGTTGCGAATATCTTGACTATGTGAAATTGATGTTCTACTCTTGGTTATGCGTTGTATGATATGGTTATGAGCTGATAGTTGAATCTCTATTCTTGGAAGTGTTCAGAGAGTGTCAAGTGTCATTCGAGGACGAATGTTGTCCAAGTGGGGGAGATTGTAAGACCTCGAAAATGACTTAGGTGAACTAGAGCCTAATATGTTGGTATAGATGGTCGAAGGTCCTAAATAGGTCTATTATGTGTTAATGAGGCAGTGTCTAAGAGTTTAGGTGCATTGGAAGTCAAACGTCAAGGAATGACCAAGACGTCCGACAACTAAGTCACCTATGTGCCTCATATGTGGTTTTATATTTTTATGGGTGATTCATGAGGTTATAAGGTCCTTAAATAAGTTATTATAATGTATGTAGTCAGTGTGTCAAGTTTCGTGAAGTTTGGAGGTCAAACATCCAAGAACGTCCACGACGTTCGAAATGTTTGCCTTGAAATGACCTTCTGTGTCTAAGTATGTTTCGTCGAGTTTTACATATTCGTTCTGGATGAAATTCATGTGAGAGGTGATAAAATCATATAATATCATGTTTGAGTTGGAAACGTCCGGACAAACATACCGAAGGACCATCCAAGGGTCCTTGAGGAAGGACCAAAAGTTTATGCCAAAACTGTCCAAGAAAGCCCAACCAACGGTTGGCAATCGACGCCCAGTGGGTCAGTCGACGCCCCGTTGGTGGGCTCTAGTCGATTGATACTTAGGCGTGGGTGAGAGGAAGCCCATGAGAGATCTCAGTCCCAGACCACGGACCAGAAGGACGGTCCGTTGGTCAAGGGAAAGACCGTCGATGGGCAACCGTTGATGGGGTCTGCTCCCTGCGCAGGTCCACTGTAAGTTGAGGGGTGAACTTGTAATTTCACCCAACTTCCAAATAAGTGTATTGGAGGTTCTTAAGAGGTCATTTGGGCATTTTAAGTTTGTATATAATTCTTTAACACATTGAAGACTTCATTCTTCGAAATCAAAATCCCAAAATCCCTTAGAAGTTCCTTAAGACTCCATTGAAGTCCAAAGTCAAGGAAGAGAATGTGTGACAAATTGAGTGGAGATTCTTCATAAAATTGAAGAATTAGCTTCATTGAGGTATGTCTTTTGATCCTTGAAACTCGTTTCATCAAGGAGCCCGACTCTCAAGAAGTTTTCTAATGTTTTCATAGTTGAATTGACCAATTTCATGATTCTGCCATGGGTTGTTGCATTAATTGTTTTTAAACGTTTATTATGGATAAAATTATTATTGTATTGATGATTTTAATATAATTAAACTATAAACCCATGCAATTGATGAACCCTAGTTTTTGACTAAGTTATGAGTTACTTGATATTGACCTAATGTATATGAATTATGGTGTAGATTTCAATGGACTATCTAATGATGTAATAATTGTATTCAATTGATATCTAGGTTGTATTAGATAGATGAATCTTCATTGAGTTGACCTAGTTTCATTGATTATTATAGTTTTTATGTTGAATTTATGTTCATGGCCATTGGTAAGGGCCTTATGAATTGAATTGGATGATTTAGTATCGAATTGAGGTGTTGAGGATGGAGTGGTGGTACTCTACCCTATTTCCTTTATTTTGTTGTTGTTTATACTTCAATTTTATTGTGATTTGTATTGTCCACTTATAGTGTCGGTGTTATGTGCTTTACTTGCAATTGATGTGGCCTTGTCGGCGTTACTTTATGTATTATGATTATCGTGGACTTGTCGGTAACTAGTTGAAGTAATGTGGTTATTTGTGTAGTTGATTATGTGAACCATGCTAATGTCTATCTACATGTGAAGTCATATACGTGTTCCTCTATTAATGATATTTAGGTGATCATGTTAGACTATGACTTTGACTTGTGTGTATAGTCTTAGGATTGATGTTGGTTATTCCTACTTGATTATATGAGTCCATGATGGTCATATTGATGATGTTATGATGGTGTGTAGGGTTACTTAAATATGATAGTAGTTATTTTTATGTGCTTCTAGAATGACATGTAATGAGGTGAAGTATGTGGTGTCTTGTCTTGGTTGACTTGTGTCCCTTACTTGATGCTTGTATGAATATGAACATGTGATGTCTTGACTTAGGATGTTAAAGATCTTAGTCTTGTATGTAAGAATGTTATGAGACCTTAAATGATTATAAGAGAGTCTTTTATGTGAAACCTTGAACCTAGTGGTGAGGTTGGGAATGTTGAAGTAGAAAGCCGTAATGGTATCCTTCAAAGTAAAGGAATGATGGACTTAAGGTTGATTGCCTGGAACACCATCATATCAAACCTTAGGAAATTCATCATGAGATTCTTGTCACCATTCTAAGGTAAACCTAAAGGACCTCTTTGGTAGGGTAAATGTAATTGGGTTATGAACTAGATATGGAACCCCTTTATATGAACCTTAATGTGAATTACTCTATGAGAACCAAGGCTAGCACCGAGTGGGTATGGTAAGGGAATTAGTTTTAGTCAACGAATGTGACTAGAATAAAAATAAAGCCCTTCATATTCCTTAATCATGTGCCTACATGGGATGTGTCTAAGTTCTACCATTGACAAGTAGAACAACCTCATCGGAGTAGGATAGAACTCCGGATTCCATGTCTTCCTATCATGGTCTATGTTGGTTATTGCTTATTCTCGTCATATGGGATACTTACTATCATTAGAGAAGTTCTATGACGTTTAGGTGGTGGTATGTGACGCTATCTACACATTGCACAATAAGGCTTTGAAGGTGTTAGTTGGAGTCCCTAGGTCTTGTCTATGACCATTAATTGAATGTCCTTTATGTGATGTATGAGTCTCTTAATGAATTATTGAACTAATGACTTATGTTATGAAGCGTGTAAATGAATGAGTACCTAATCTAAAGTGACTTAAGTATTCCTTAGTTAAAGTGTGAAGAGGGCATATGGGATGATCTATTCATGTCTTACCTACGGAAGTCTTAAGAATGACTCTAGTTAGGGAAGTTGGTTGATTTTGTGGACATGATCTAAGTCTTAGGTACTCTTAACGATTACTTAGGTAATCTTGAAGAGGTCAATCATGGACGTTATCTTCGTGATTTATTTAACTAGGTCTTTTGATAGCCTTTGGAAGGAGAATGTCATATCATCTTTATGTTGGTGTATTAAGTGAGCATGCTTTTATCCTAGGTAGTCTATAGAATCTCTTTATCGTGTGTGTAAGGGATTGTATGGGCGGTCGGTCGCTTCACAACTCACTCAAGTGAGACTTAGAGTCACCTTTGGTAGAAGAATCTTACATTGATGTTTATGGTGTCTTGTAAGTGTGTATGAGACTCATTATAAGTAGTCTTGAGGATAATTTAGGCATGCCTAGAGAGGTTATATGGGTGGTCCCCCTTTTTGTGCTTAAGTGAGTCTTAGGATAGCTTTAAGTGGGATAATTACATACTAGAACATGTCTAAAAGTGAAGGAAATCTACTTCACTGTACAGTGAAGGGAACTTCACTGTAACTGTGAATGAGGTTACTGTAAAGTGACCTCTAAAATTATGATGTTTGGTTTAAATGTTTTCTTATGTGTTTCTAAGTTTCCAAATGTTGTTCTTATGATTACAATATGATTTTTAAATGAAAACATGCATATTTCAAATAAATGTCCGTTTTCATGATTTTTATGCATTATGTCATACTTAGTACATGTGGTTGTACTAATCCATGCTTTTATATATCTCTATAGTTCTTGGTAGGTCAGAGTTGTTGGGAAGTGAAGACTTGGACCGTAGCATCGTTCAAGAGAAGTTGAAGTTTGTCCTCATTTGACTCGAGGGCATATATATGTCTTTTATGTTTTATATTTGAAGTATTGTAAAAGTATTGTAATAGACTAAGTATTTCTATTTTCATATTGTGTATGGGCCGTGTCCAAAGTATTCTTGTGTCTTAAGATGATAAGATTGAAACTTAGTATTTCCTATGACTTTATATGAAAGAGATTTTAAAGACTGTGTTATGTTTTGTGAAAAGTTTTAATTCCACACTACTTGTCACTATGTTTATGCAATGAATGATATGTAAGGGCAAGACAAGACCTCTGAGAGGTAAAAGTACGTCGGTTGCAATCCAAGATATACCCTAACTTCTAGGGTGTTGTTTCAGGATGTGACAAGCTTGGTATCAGAGCCTAGGTTGGTGAAAGTAGTCTTAGCAATCAAAAAGTCTCATCAAGTCACGTCTAGTAGAGTCTTTACCTCGGTGTGAGTCGCGACACATCCATGGGAGAAGGTATAGGACGATAGAGTTTCCCTTCTTTTCTACTCCTATGTCGTGCGGTAGAGTAATGTTATGAGTATCCTTCTTAATGTGTTTCCTTGTGTTTCTAGGAGTTGAATACTAGAAGGATGGCCACTAGAAGGTTGGAAGAGGAGAGGGTGAATGAGGAGATTCTTCCTCAAGTTGAGCAAGTTGAGAAAGTTCCTCAAGATGGGCAAGGAGTCCAAGGTGCTCAAGGTGCTCAAGTGACTTCCCAAGATGATCATGCCCCTAATGTGGAAGGAGATAATGAGGTTCCGGTGGTTCCCCCGAAATTGAGTAATCAAGAGATTAGAGAGTTTTTTATTGCTTTTGCCCGAGCACTGACTACTAAAGTGAATTTGAGTATGGTGCCTAGGGTTGTGGAGAGCACTATGACCTCTAGGTTGAGAGACTTTGTGAGGATGAATCCACCTATATTTCTTGGCTCTAAGGTAGATGAGGATCCTCAAGAGTTCCTTTATGGTGTGTAGAAGGTGTTGAGTGCTATGGGAGTTACATATAGGGAGAAGGCAGAGTTGGCTTAATACCAATTGAGGGATGTTTTTCAAATATGATACACTCAATGGAAGGATAATAGGCCGGAGGAATCGGGTCCTATTGAGTGGGAAGAATTTAAGGAAGCTTTTCTTGGTAAGTACTTTTCCGTGAGAGGAGAGAAGTTAAGATAGAGGAGTTTATCAGTCTCAAGATAGGCAATATGAGTGTTGAGGAATACTCTTTGAAGTTCTCAACATTGTCTAGATATGCACCATCCCTAGTGTCAAATCCAAGGGATGAAATGAGTCATTTTGTGACGGGTGTCGCCGACCTAGTGAGGGAGGAATGTCGTACGGCTATGCTACATGATGATATGACCTTAACTAGACTCATGGTGTATTCCCAATATAATGAAGAGTCTAAACTTAGGAGGATGGCTAGAAACTTTAAAAGGAGTGGTGCAAGTGATCAATGGCAGCATAAGTCCAAAAAGATGGTTAACACTAAAAAGCATCTAGGAGTGGTAAGTCAATATTGAGAAAGGAGGTAGTTCTCAAAATGGCAAACCTACACATGCCACTTGTGGCAAGAAACATTATTGTGAGTGTCTATTGGGTACCGGTAGTTGCTATGGTTTTGGTAAGGAAGGACACAAGGTGATATATTTTCCTAACATTGCTTCTAGAGGAAAAGAGGGTAAGAAGGTTGTTCCTAGTGTTCCAAAGGAAGATGCTCCAACAAGGAGGCGTTTCTATGCACTCCGTACTAGAGGAGACAATCCGTATGAGAGTGACAATGATGTTGGTAAGTCTTATTTCTCATGTTGTGATATGGGTTCCTTCTAAGTGGGGGAGTATGGCCAGATAGATGTGCTAGTTTGGTGCATGTTCATGGTGTTTAGGAGTTTGGTTAAAATTGAATTTCATTAACTTCTTGCATTGTGTATTTTATGGATCTATGAGAAAGTTGTAAAAGATGTTTATATGATGTTACCTTGCATATTAGCATGTCGATATCATGAATTGCCTAAAAGTTGCATTTTTGAAAAGAATTTGCCAAAAATCACTGTAGCTTGAAACTGCTCACTCTACAATTTTTGGAAATTTGACTAATTGATTCTTGGATCTAAATTTTTGTAGTGTGGTTAGAACTTATGTATATGATTATATTGCATATAAAATGAGTTTTTACTATTTGGAATGAAGCATGTGAGTTCTGTAGCATAATGAGTTATATAATTGTTTTCTAGTTTCTTATTGTGTTGCGAATATCTTGACTATGTGAAATTGATGTTTTATTCTTGGTTATGTGTTGTATGGTATTGTTATGAGTTGCTATTTGAATCCCTATTCTTTGAAGTGTTCGGAGAGTGGCAAGTGTCATTCGAGGACGAATTTTGTCCAAGTGTGGGAGATTGTAAGACATCAAAAATGACTTAGGTGAACTAGAGCCTAACATGTTGGTCTTGATGGTCTAAGGTCCTAAGTAGTTCTATTATGTGTTAATTAGGCAGTGTCTAAGAGTTTAGGTGAATTGGAGTAAAGGGACGACCAAGACGTCCGACGACTAAGTCACCTATGTGCCTCATATGTGGTTTTATGTATTTATGAGTGATTCATGAGGTTATAAGGTTATTAAATGAGTTATTATAATGTATATAGGCAGTGTGTCAAGTTTCGTGAAGTTTGGAGATCAAACATCCAAGAACGTCCATGGCGTTCAAAAGGTTCACCTTGAAATGACCTTGTGTGTCTAAGCATGTTTCGTCGAGTTTTACGTGTTATTTTTGGATGAAATTCATGTGAGAGGTGATAAACTCATATAAGATCATGTTTGGGTTGGAAACTTCCGGGCAAACATCCCCAAGAACCATCCAAGGGTTCTTGAGGAAGGACCCAAAGTTTGTGCCAAAACTGTCCAAGACAGCCCAACCAACGGTTGGCAATCGACCTCAGCGGGTCAGTCGACGCCCCATTGGCGGGGTATCATCGATTGAGAATTAGGCGTGGGGGAGAATAAGCCCATGAAAGGTCTCAGTCCCAGACCACGGACCATCAGGATGGTCCGTTGGTCAAGGGACGGACCATCGATGGGGTCTGCTCCTTGCGCAGGTTCACTGTAAGTTGAGGGGTGAACTTGTAATTTCACCCCACTTCCAAATAAGAGTATTGGAGGTTCCTAAGGGGTCATTTGGGTATTTTAAGTGTGTATATAAGTCTTTAACACATTGAAGACTTCATGCTTCTAAATCAAAACCCCAAAATCCCTTAGAAGTTCCTTAAGACTCCATTGAAGTCCAAAGTCAAGGAAGAGCATGGTGTGACGAATTGAGTGGAGATTATTCATCAAATTGAAGGATTGTCTTCATTTAGGTAGGTATTTTGATCCTTGAAACTCGTTTCATCAAGGAGCCCAACTCTAAAGAAGTTTTCTAATGTTTTCAAAGTTGAATTGACCAATTTCATGATTCTACCATGGATTGTTGCATTAATTGTTTTTAAACGTTTATTATGGATTAAATTATTATTGTATTGATGATTTTAATCTAAATAACCTATGAAATCATGCAATTGATGAACCCTAGTTTTTGACTAAGTTATGGGTTACTTGATATTGACCTAATGTATATGAATTACGGTGTAGATTTCAATGGGCTATCTAATGATGTAATAATTGTATTCAATTGATATCTAGGTTTTATTAGATTGATGAATCTTCCTTGAATTTACCTAGTTTCATTAATTATTATAGTTTTTATGTTGAATTTATGTTCATGGTCATTGGTAAGGGCCTTATGAATTGAATTGGATGATTTAACATCGAATTGAGGTGCTGAGGATAGAGTGAGGTACTCTACCCTATTTCCTTTATTTTGTTATTATTTATATTTCAATTTTATGTGAACATATTTGTGTTCCTCTATTAATGCTATTTAGGTGATCATGTTAGACTATGACTTTCATTTGTGTTTATAGTCATAGGGTTGATCTTGGTTATTCCTACTTGATTATATGAGTCCATGATGGTCATATTGATGATGTTATGATGGTGTATAGGGTTACTTAAAGATGATAGTATTTACTTCTATGTGCTTCTAGAATGACATGTAATGTGTGTTAAGGTGAAGTATGTGGTGTCTTGTCTTGGTTGACGTGTGTCC
Source organism: Solanum lycopersicoides (assembly GCA_022817965.1). NCBI lineage: Eukaryota > Viridiplantae > Streptophyta > Magnoliopsida > Solanales > Solanaceae > Solanum > Solanum lycopersicoides. Next base: position 41,091,989 of record CM040626.1, on the reverse strand, counting down.
CTTACTTGATGCTTGTATGAATATGAACATGTGATGTCTTGACTTAGGATGTTAAAGCTCTTAGTCTTGTATGTATGAATGTTATGAGACCTTAAATGATGATAAGAGAGTGTTTTATGTGAAACCTTGAACCTAGTGGTGAGGTTGGGAATGTTGAAGTAGAAAGCCGTAATGGTATCCTTCAAAGTAAAGTAATGATGGACTTAAGGTTGATTGGCTGGAACAGCATCATATCAAACCTTAGGAAAGTCATCATGAGATTCTTGTCACCATTCTAAGGTAAACCTAATGGACCTCTTTGGTAGGGTAAATGTAATTGGGTTATGAACTAGATATGGAACCCCTTTATATGAACCTGCTAGCACCGAGTGGGTATCGTAAGGGAATTAGTTTTGGTCAAAGAATGTGACTAGAATAAAAAGCAAGCCCTTCATATTCCTTAATCATGTGCCTACATGGGATGTGTCTAAGTTCTACCATTGACAAGTAGAACAACCTTATCGGAGTAGGATAGAACTCCGGATTCCATGTCTTCCTATCATGGTCTATGTCGGTTATTGACTATTCTCATCATGTGGGATACCTATTAGCATTAGAGAAGTTCTATGAGGTATAGGTGGTGGTATGTGACGCTATCTAGACATTGCACAATAGGCTTTGAAGGTGTTAGTTGGAGTCCCTAGGTCTTGTCTAAGACCATTATTTGAATGTCCTTTATGTGATGTATGAGTCTCTTAATGAATTAATGAACTAATGACTTATGTTATGAAGCATGTAAATGAATGAGTACCTAATCTAAAGTGACTTAAGGATTCCTAGTTAAAGTGTGAAGAGGGCATATGGGATGATCTCTTCATGTCTTACCTAGGAAAGTCTTGAGAATGACTCTAGTAAGGGAAGTTGGTTGATTTTGTGGACATGATGTAAGCCTTAGGTAGTCTTACGGTTTACTTAGGTAATCTTGAAGAGGTATATCATGGACGTTATCTTCTTGATTTACTTAAGCAGGTCTTTTGATAGCCTTTGGATGGAGAATGTCATATCATCTTTATGTTGGTGTATTAAGTGAGCATGCTTCTATCCTAGGTAGTCTATAAGATCTCTTGAGTGTGTGTGTATGGGATTGTATTGGCGGTCGCTTCACAACTCACTCAAGTGAGTCTAAAGTCACCTTTGGTAGAAGAATCTTACATTGATGTTTATGGTGTCTTGTAAGTGTTTATGTGACTCATCATAAGCAGTCTTGAGGATCATTTAGGCATTCCTAGAGAGGTTGTATGGGCGGTCCCTCTTTGTGTGACTTAAGTGAGTCTTAGGATACCTTTAAGTGGGATAATTACATACTAGAAGATGTCTAAAAGTGAAGGAAATCAACTTCACTGTATACTGTGAAGGGACTTCACTGTAACAGTGAATGAGGTTACTGTAAAGTGACCTCTAAATTTTTGATGTTTGGTTTATATGTTTTCTTATGTGTTCCTAAGTTTCTAAATGTTGTTCTTATGATTATGATATGATTTTTAAATGAAAACATGCATATTTCAAATAAATGTCCGTTTTCATTTTTTTTATGCTTTATGCCATACTTAGTACATGTGGTTGTACTAATCCATGCTTTTATCTATCTCTATAGTTCTTGGTAGGTGAGGAGTTTTTTGGAAGTGAAGACTTGGACCGTAGCATCGGGCAAGAGAAGTTGAACTATGTCCTCATTTGACTCGAGGGCATATATGTCTTTTATGTTTTATATTTGAAGTATTGTAATAGACTAAGTATTTCTATTTTCATATTATGTATGGGCCGTGTCCCAAGTATTCTTGTGTCTTAGGTTGATGAGATTGAAACTTATTATTTCCTATGACTTTATATGAAAGAGATTTTAAAGACTATGTTATGTTTTGTGAAATTTTTTAATTCCGCACTACTTTTCACTATGTTTATGCGATGAATGATATGTAAGGGCTTGTACAAGACCTCCGAGAGGTCAAGTACGCCGGTTGCAATCCGAGATTGACCCTAACTTCTAGGGTGTGCTTTCGGGATATGACAAAAAGTCGGGTGGCTTGACTCAAAATATAGACCTTCCCACATGGAAGTGGGAGGATATTAACATGGATTTCATAGTTGGGCTGCCTCGTACCCTAAGACAACATAACTCGATATGGGTCATTGTGGATAGGTTGACCAAGTCCGCACATTTTCTTCCCATCAAAGTCACATATTTGGCGGAAGANGCCAAATGAGTTGGCCATGATTCATCGGTATTCGATGTATCTATGCTTAAGAAGTGTATAGGCGATTTGGTGTCTATTCTTCCTATAAGGTTTGGGGGTAAAGGAAGACCTTTCATATGAGGAGGTCCCGGTTGAGATCTTGGATTACCAAGTTAAGAAATTGAGGAGTAAGGAGGGTGCCTCCGTAAAGGTTCTATGGAGGAACCACCTTGTTGAGCGTGCAACATGGGAGGCCGAGGCCGATGTGAAGATCGACTATCCTCATCTTTCCCCCCTTATTCCTAGACAAGATTAAGGTTAGTAATTCCTTATATGACTTTTGTGAATAATGTTGAACTTATAGTGTTTTTCTAAATATGTGCATATTGTAGTAGAAATTCATGCCTAATATGAGTTCTTGTCTTTCCATGAAATATGTTTATTATGTTGGCTTTCACTTGAGTGTCTTGTGTGCTATAAGTATTCATGGAAAATCATAATGATCATAGTTGATATTGTGTTGATAGGAAATCAACATGTCATCTTTTAATGTCCATATTGAGCTCATATTGAAATGGAGAAGGTAGTACCTCCTTATGTTATATGAAAAGTTGAGCTTTTGTTATGGTATGTGTGGAGTAAGTTCCTACTTGTTAATTCTTTGTTTATGTGTTGAAAAGAGAGTATATTTCCTCCTATGATATGTGACTCATTATGGTATTATTGGTTGGTTGACTGCTAGTCTTGAGTATTTTGTTCCTATAAAAAGGTCTAGAGTGTCATTCGTTGATGAACGTACCTAAGGGGGGGAGTATTAACACACACGAGAATTTCCATGACTTATACTAGATACTTATATGTTGATTAATGATGTTTATATTCCTAAATAAGTATAAATAACTTGTTTGAGATGTATCGGAGCAATAGGATTAAAGAAAAGCCTTAATGTCCAGAAAGTAGAGAAATTTAACTAGTTGACGTCCCTATGTTTGGGGAAGGTTTCGGAGGGTCAAATGAAGTCTTAAGCTTGTAAAAATACTTTGTATAGGTAGAATGTAGTATACAGGGTCAAAATATATAGTCACGACACCCCAAGGACCACTGGAAGGGTCCTTGGGGAGGACCCGAAGTCGGGTGAGCAAGCTGCCAAGGTAGCTGCGCACAGGCAGATTCTGGTGGCTGGTGCGTATCACACAGCCATCACATGGAAATCTGGAGTTTGCCTCGCGATGCGGGTCTGACACGGACCCTACCGTCTCAAATAAAAATTTGAAAATAAAATGGCGAAATGACATCGCGTGTAACATTCCAGAAAATGTACTTGTCTGTGAAGAGTCTATTAGGTTTTAAGAATATGTATTGGGGTACATAGGCATCTCAATGAAAAATATTGAGTAATATTGGGCATGTTAGAGAATATTGGCTTAAGAGTGTTAGCCAATTTCTATGTATTAACAAGTAACTTAAAATACACTTTGATGTTCAAATGCTCCAATCCAAGCTTGTTTAGGAATTGTACCTGCAATGAAGACCCTAAGCTAAATAATTTAATTTCATCGCTTACACACATTAGGTAGGAGGCATCCAAGTGTCAAGCCTGGGTACCATAGCACATGATCAGTTAAAATGATCATGTAGATTAAGCAGCGCCCAAGGACATAGTGAGGATCCTTGGGACAATAAGTGAACTTTCCAAGTGCAACTACAGAGTGCACGGTTAGGAAAGTGCACGGAAACACATGTGGTTGCACATGTGCTACCGGCCAAGGGACTAAGCGACAAGCCCAACCGATTCGGTTAGGGCGGTTAGGTGTCCAGCGCGCGTCGGGTCAAGCGACGTGGGGCCAAGCTTCCTAACCAATCCTAGGCTCTAACTAACTTACCTAACTAGCTAACTAACCTAGCACTAACTAAAATGAACTAACTAGTGTGCCCAAAATCCTAAGACCTAACCGGGTGACACTAGCCGAGTATCTAACTAAAGAAACATACTAGTACCTAACCTAGGATGGTCCAAAAGGGTTGGTTATGGTCCTAGTGACTTAGGGGTACTTTAGTAATTACCCTAGGTCAATTAATTAATTAAATTAGAAACTTAGTTAATTAATTTAAATTCATGGTCAAACTGAGACCCTTAGCAATTTTCAGAATTTGGCTAAGTCAAATGCTCTCCTATTTTTAGTCAATTTAGGAGGGGCGTTTTGGTAATTAGCTAATTGATTTATTTAATTAAGTTATTTAGCCTAAGTTGAATTAGTTGATATTCAGTTCCTAATACTTATTCTCACGATTAACCAGTAGAAACCTACGACTGAAAAACAGTGAGCAAACGTAAGAAAAAACTTAGGCGATTTCAAGGAAAATTCTTCAAAATTTTCGTGCAAAGTACAGGGTAATCTTCGTAGATTCAATTCTACAGTAAGGTATGGGTTTTATATCTTGGATTCCATTCCCCAAGAGGATTTTCAAACATTTTGAATTGAAGAAAACCGAAACTAGGGTTGTTCCCAATGAAATTGTTGAATGTTCATCTCCCTAGTTCTCCCTAGTTCCGATTCTAGTAGTATGTATAATGTAAATCTCGAGCATGTTGTTGGTATGTGGTGCTAACTGATAATTATGTGTAGGTTTCTGTGACTTGATAATGTCGAATGAGACCTATAGGTAGATCCGTAGGATTAGGGTATTATTTACTCAAATGTATAATGTAGGATTATGTGTAGGTTTCAATTGTTCTTATAGGCTAATCAAAGGTTAAATGGCTTGCTTAACATGATGAGATTACTATAGTATATACATGAAGTTAATTGACTTGGCTAGTGACAATATAATAACAAGAGTTTAGTGAAAGTTTGATTTATGCCAATAAATTGGCTAGCAATATTATGTCCAAAATATTATTAGAATTGGACAATGACTAAATCATACCAATCTTATATGGCCAATGTAAATTATGATGTTTCTTGTTAGGAAAAATTCATGTTAAAAGATGAGATTTGACAAGATGTAACTCAATGAACTCATAACCCAGGGTATGTCAATGATTGGGACACGTCCCAACTTACCCTATCTAAATGAACTTGTGCACATAGTAGCACATTGAATAAGTCTTTATAACTTTTATAAAGAATGGTACAAGACTACCAAATAACATTGAACAAGATAAGAGTAATGAAATAATTAAAAGCTTATGAGTTATGAAATTGACCTAGAATGGGGTGTTAAAGGAAGTGAGACAAGTCTCACTTGCACCTAAACAATTATGTCAAAGATACTCACATAAGAGGGTGTAAGAAATCGTGAGACAAGTCTCAGTAACACCATGATGATAATGTAAGATTTAAGTTCACATTCATCAAGTACAGAAAGGGGATGACAAGTCATCCATTGAGCTAAGAATACCTCATACTATAAGCAAGCTTCCACAATGTATGAGTCAACTCTAAAAGTTCTAAAGTATAATAAATTTGAGCTAAGCACCGATAGACTAGCAATGAGCTTGTGCAAGCACATGTAAGCCTCATGAGATGAGACTACCACCAAGGTGGATATGGGTCTCCAATGTCTCCTTGTCTTTGAACTATGTCGCCAGCATGGGTTACTATCTAGTAGATCAACCTAAGAAAGCTAGGGAGTAATCGGTTTAACTTCGGCCGGTGAACCACCTCTTTTCGGTGTTGTGAAGACACTGGATTTCATGTTAGCTCACATGATCTATGTAGGTTAATGCTAAAGATTTCAGTAAGTAAGTAAGAAAGAAAGACAGAAAGAAGTAGGAAGCTGAGGGGTGTTCGGATAGGATGACCAAAGAGTGAGGTTAGACTAAGTAATGATGTAAGTCATTCTTAGTCATTGCACAGAAAGATCCCAATGGAAGTCTTAAATGAATATCCTAAGTCAACCTAGCATGTTCAAAGTGAACGTGAAATCAAAGAAGAAGAAATGTAAGTTCAAAGTGAACTAAGTAAGCAAAAGCATAAGAATATCAAATCATCAGTGTTTGATAAGAATGAAGTCTTAACAGTTATTGATTTATGCCAATATTGGAGTATGAATATATGACCCAACATCTACATGTTATGAGAATAATCAATGAATGGGCATAGCCAATAAAGATTGGCTTATAAAGACTTCATGCCCAATTTAACAAGAATGAAAATAATAACTTGTCAATAGGGTAGTCAAATCATTTCCTTATTCTTTTGGATTACTTACTTGATTCATTGTAGGTATGGGACTACAATGAATCATTTCACTCGTAAGTAAAACATAGGATCAAAGGAGATCATTGAACTACAACAAAAATAAGAAAAGATTGAAAAATAAACTAAGGCTGGGAGAGGGAGCTCTTGGCCTAAGGGGAGCAAAATTATTAACTTTTGCTTGAGTTGTTCTAAAATTATGTTCATGATTCCAAGGTCTTATGTTCATATAGAAAATGACTTGTGTGCTTTGAATGCATTAAAATATGTCATATTCATAGCATGATTCATAAATAACGAATTAGAAAAGTGAAGTGACTTCACTTTCCAGAAATGGCATGTTGCTATAGGAAGAGCTTTCATTGATCATGCATAGTCCTTATGTGTTTATCTACATACACCCATACTTAGTACCGGTGTGTACTTATACAATTACTATTTTTATAGGTGCAGGTCCTTGAAGAAGATTGAAGATTGTTTGAAGTTGTTTGGACTAGTACCTTCAGACTTTGGTTTGTCCTCTTGAGTTCGAGGAAGCCTACGCTTTACTTCTAGATTTAGTATATTAGACATAGCTAGTGGATGTTGTCCCTAGCGTTTCTTTTCAAAACATTTGTTCAAGCTTTTGTATTAAGGCCAGTTTGGCAACTATTACTATTAATATGAATTCTTCGCTTCAATTGTTCAATTTGGTAATGGATGGTTGCTTAGTTTGAGATGTTAGTATATCACTCTTAGGCAGTTATATGAAGTCTAAGTACACTTCAGTAAAGTTTTAAATTTTCCACTAAATTTAACTGTATGATTGCGATGAAAGCTAAGAAGAAGCTTGTCTTCGACATCTGAGAGGTTAACGACGCCGGTCTCATCTGGGATCTAGGATCCGGGTGTGACAAACTTGGTATCAGTGCATAAGGTTAAATTACCTAGGAACTAAGGCTCAAAACAATCACATTGCGTAGTTTCTAGCTTATGGTTGTGAAGTGCACCACAACCATAACTTAGAGACTTAGTGATGTTAAGAATGACCCTTCTTCTACTCTTTATCGTGCTATGTAGAGTTTTGACATTTTGTTTCATTCTAGCATCTAATTTCCTTCTTGTGAGTGTGCGTGTAGAAAAATGAACACAAGAAGAAACGCAGGCACGAGAGTTGGAGAAGCAGCTGCTGGGAAAACAAGCTTCTCCTCAAGCCCGAGTTGTTGGAGTGCAAGTGCCTGTCAACCCAGCTGCGTTGACGGATAAAGAAGTGAGAGTAGCACTGGTTCAGATGGTCCAAGCCATCATTGCTCAGGCACAAGCTATCAAAACCCAGGCCACTATAGAGGGTGATCCCAGGGAGAACCCACATGCTTGCACCATGGATAGCACACTTAGAGATTTCTCGAGGATGAAACCTCTAATCTACTTCGGGTCCAAAACCAATGAGGATTCCAAGGAGTTTGTGGAGGAGGTCCACAAGATTCTTTGTGCTATGGGTGTTAATGAAAAGGAGAAGGCTGAGTTGGCTGCATACCAGCTCAAGGATGTGGCTCAAGTATGGTACAAGATGTGGGTAGATGGACGAGCACCAAGAGAAATCCCTATCACTTGGGACATTCTCAAGACTGCATTCCTTGAGAGGTTCTTTCCTAGAGAGTAGAGAGAGGCTAAGGTTGAGAAGTTCATCAACCTATGTCAAAGAGGTATGTCAGTCAAGGAATACTCTTTGAAGTTTGTTAAACTTTCCAAATATGCTTCTTCCCTGGTGTCCAGTAGTAGGGATGAGACGGGCAGGTTTGTGACTGGTGTATCTGAGGATCTAGATGAGGAATGTCGGGCAGCCATGTTGCATGATAACATGGACCTTGCTAGGTTTATGGTACATGCAAAGCAGGTGGAGGAGATTCATCGGAGAAAGAGAGGCCGAAAAGGCAAGAAGCCTAGGCCCTCGGATTAGGGTGGTTCTAGCACTGGTAGGAGTTCGTTTGGAGTCCAGGACATGCCCAAGTTCAAGAAGGGGCACCAGCACTCAGGTAATCCTACTCTTTCCAGGAACACTAATGCCAAAGGGGACAAGTCTGGCCCCAAGAAGGGCAATGATAGAAATGCCCAGCGTGACTGAAAGTCGTGTGGTAATTCTGGTCGTTCGCATGGAGGTGTGTGCATGGTAGGTTCTAATGCCTACTATGGGTGTGGCAAGAGTGGGCATATGGTCAGGGACTGCCCACATGTGAAGAATTAGGCCAAGGCAGATACTCAGCCTCGGCCTAATCCTACTGTTGCAGTCGAGCCTCCCAAGAGGAACATGTTATATGCTTTGAAAGGTAGAGATGAGCAGGAGAAGTCAGCTAATGTGGTCACAGGTACCTTGCATGTCTTTTCTTTTCCTGTGTATGCATTGTTAGATCTAGGATCCACCTTGTCTTTTGTTACTCCTTTAGTAGCTAGTAAAATAGACTTGCTTTATGAGATCTTGCATGAACCTTTTCTAGTTAGTACTCCCATAGGAGACATCATTAGAGCTGAAAGAGTATATAGAGATTTCCCAATAACTGTTCTCGATAGACTTACCTATGCTGAACTAATAGAGTTAACCATGGATTGGCTCCATAAATTCTATGCTACCATAGACTGTCGAAACATAGTAGTAAGGTTTCAGTTTCATAATGAGTTAGAGCTAGAATGGAAAGGGCGTAGTTCAAATCGAATAGGACAAATATTTTCCCATCTTAAAGACAATAAGATGTTATCTAAGGGGTACTTATACCACTTAGTCAGAGTCAATGACTTAGAACATGAAGTTTCTTCCATAGACTTTGTGTCCATTGTGAATGAGTTTCAAGATGTCTTTCTGTAGGATTTACAGGAATCCCTCCTGAACGCAAAATTGACTTTGGTGTTGACTTAGATCCCAACACCAAACATATTTCCATTCCTCCCTATAGAATGGCTCCAACTGAACTCAAAGAGTTGCAGTTGCAGTTAAAAGATCTACTTGATAAGGGCTTCATCCAGCCGAGCATATCCCAATGGGGTGCTCCAGTGTTGTTCGTTAAGAAAAAGGATGGAACCCTTAGAATGTGTATCGATTATAGGCAAATCAACAAAGTCAGTATAAAGAACAAATACCCTCTTCCCAGAATTGATGATCGATTTGATCAGCTCCAAGGTTCAAGTTTCTTTTCTAAAATAGATCTCCGGTCAGGTTATCACCAACTTAGAGTAAGACAAGAGGACATTCCTAAGACTGCCTTTCGTACTAGGTATGTTCATTACGAGTTTGTTGTCATGTCATTTGGTCTCACTAACGCACCAGCCACATTTATGGACCTTATAAATAGGGTCTTTCGTGAATACCTTGATTCTTTTGTCATAGTATTCATAGATGACATCCTCATATACTCTAGGACCAGAGAAGAGCGTGAACAACATTTGAGAATGACATTGCAAGTACTCAGGGAACATCAGTTGTATGCAAAATTCAGCAAATGTGAGATTTGGCTGAGATTAGTGACCTTCCTTGGTCATTTTGTGTCCGAACAGGGTGTAGAAGTTGATCCAAAAAAGATTGAGGGCTTTTCCGCTATTGCTGCTCCATTGACAGCTTTAACAAAGAAGAAGGCGAAGTTTTAGTGGTCTGAAACTTGTGAAAAGAGTTTCCAAAAGCTCAAAGACCGACTAACTTCAGCCCCAGTTCTCACATTATGGAGGAGTGGTGAAGGGTATGTGGTGTACTATGATGCTTCCCGAGTAGGTTTGGGATGTGTTCTTATGCAGGATGGCAAGGTGATTGCATATGCATCAAGACAGTTGAAAATCCACGAGAAGAATTATCCTACCCATGATCTTGAGTTAGCTGTTGTGGTATTTGCGTTTAAACTTTGGAGACATTGCTTATATTGTGTACATGTTCGATGTATTTACTGACCATAAAAGTCTTCAGTATGTTTTTACACAGAGAGAATTGAATCTTCGTCAGAGAAGATGGCTAGAGCTGCTCCAGGATTATGACATGAGTGTCCACTATAACCAAGGTAAGGCCAATGTAGTGGCCGATGCTGTGAGCCGATTGAGCATGGGCAGTGTGTCTCATATTGATGATGAGAAGAAGGAGCTGGTTAAAGAGGTACACCAATTGGCTAGGTTAGGTGTTGTCACGACCCTCAAGTACACCTTAGAAGTTTGGGTGCAATCTTGGATTGCGACCGGCGTATTCGACCTCTCGGAGGTCTCATACAAGCCTATAGTATTGTTCATCGCATAATAACATACTAAAAAATGCGTAAGAATTAAAAACTTTCTTTTCATAAACAATATATAAGAGGAAGACTTTCATTTAAAACATTAAACCTTTACAACCCTTGAACAATCTAAACTTAGAGTATACAAGACTTGGGACTAATCCCATACAAGACATAAAACATAAAGACTTAAACATTAAGACATAACCGAACGTGTGGATATTGTCCTCGAATGGATGAGGACTCACCAATACTTCATCTTCAACTCTTAGAAACCTATCCGTCATCCATGGCACATCAAGACTTCCAATTCCCTACACTTTAGTCAGAAAGGGAAAGAAGGGGTTAGCTCATTAGATGTACTAATTATGGAAGCCATGCAAAAACCATGAAAAAGGGGCATTTAGTTAATAACATTCTTTTCATGAATTTCGGTTTAAAACATCATAATATTATCATAAGAACATAATTTATAACATTAGAAATACATAATAAAAGCATTTAAGCAATTATCACATTTTAAGAAAACATCACAGTGACTACTTCACAGTTACAGTGAAGTCCCCTTCACTGTATAGTGAAGTTCCCTATCTTCACATATGACATCCTTTGGCATGTCGTCTCCTCACTAAAGCTATCCTAAAATTCACTTAAGTCACACAAAGAGAGACCGCTCATACACCCTCTCTAGATGTCCTAAACGATACTTAAGATTACTCATAATGAGATACATACACACCTACAAACATCAACATACAAAACATAAGATCCTCCTACCAAAGGTGATTCCAAAGTTCACTTGGGTGAGTGTGGAGCGACGCCCATACAATCCCTATCACACACACACAAGGGATTCTATAGACTACCTAGGATAGAATCATTCTTAATCAATACAGTAGTATACATCAAACATGACATTTTCCTTTCAAAGGTTATCCAAAGACCTACTCAAGTAACTCAAGAAGATAACGTCCATGATTGACCTCCTCGAGATTACCTAAATAGTCCTTAAGACTTACCTAAGTTAGGATCATTACCACATAGTCAAATCATATTCACAAACTAGAATCTTTATTAAGACTCATCTAAGTAAGAGATGAAGTGACCATGCCCTTGCCCCCTTCACACCTTAACTAGACAACCCTTAATTACTCTAGAAAGGAACTTATTCAATTAACATGATTCCTATCTTAAGTCATTACATTACTTAATTCATTTAAGAGACATTAATCACATAAGGACATCCACATAATGGTCTTAAAGAAGACCTAGGGACTCTCACTAACATCTTCCAAATCTATTGTGCAATGTCTAAGTAGCATCCCATACCACCACCTAAACTTCATAGAATTCTCTAATGCTAGTGGGTATCCCATATGATGAGAATAGGCAATAACCGACATAGACCATGGTAGCAAATCATGGAATCCGTAGTTCTATCCTACTCCGATGAGGTGTTTTACTTGCCAATGGTAGAACATAGACACATCCCATGTAGGCACATGGTTAAGGAATATGAAGGGCATACTTTGTATTCTAGTCTCATACTTAACTAGAAATGCTTCCCCTTACCATACTCACTCGGTGCTAGCCTTATTTCTCATAGATCAATTCACATTAAGGTTCATATAAATGGGTTCCATATCTATTTCATGACCCAATTACATTTACCCTACCAAAACAAGGTCCACTAGGGCTATCTCACTATGGAGACAAGAAGCTCATCATGACGTTCCTAAGGTATGATATGATGCCGTTCCAACCAATCAACCTTAAGTCCATCATTCATTACATGAAGGATACCATTATGGCTCACTACTTCACGATTCATAACCTTACCACTTGGTTCAAGGTTCCACATAAATGACCTTCTTATCATCATTCAAGGTCTCACTTAACATCCATTTATTCAAGACTATGATCCTTTAGGTTCCTAAGTCAAGAAATCACATATTCACATAAGCATCAAGTAAGGGACACAAGTCTACCTAAACAAGACACAACATACTTCCATTTAACACATATAACCTATCTTTCTTTAGACTCTTAGGAATGACCCTTAACATCATTTAGCTAACCTATTCATTACCTTATCATCATCAATATAATAATTATAGACTCCTATAACCAAGTTAGGAACAACCAGGTATCAACTTTAAGACTACACATTTAACATATAGCCCTTAGTCTAACATTATCACCTAAACAACATCAATAGAAGAACACATACTTTCACATTACTTCACATATAGGTAGATATAGTCATAATTCACATAATCAACTATACTAATCAACATATTACTTCAAGTAGTGCCGACAAAGCCATGATCATCAATATACTTAAAATAACGCCGACAAGGCCACATCAATTCACATAACACCGCCACCATAAGTGGACCATACCAATCACATATAACCCAAAAGCTAAATTACAATAACTATACACAATAATAATAGGGGTTAGGGCAGCATACCACCCACTTGATCTCGTCACTTCAATCAAAAGACTAACCATTCAATTCAATATCATAAGGCCCTTACCAATGGCCATGAACATCAATTCGAAACATAAATCATAATAATCAATGAATCTATGTCAATTCAATCTAGAATTATCAATCTAAAACCTATTAGACATCAATTGAATACAATTCTTATATTATTAGAAAACCCATAAGGAACTACAATAGAATCTACAAGCATCAAGTTCATATAAATTTAATAAGCCTAATAGTCAATAGATCTAAGAGTATTCATTACTCAATTAATCAAATTAAAACATCCTATACATCATTCATACATAATCTATACATCATTCAAAAGCCCATAGCAATCTACACATGAAATCATCAATCTCAAAACATAGTCAATTCACCCATATTTTAGTGAAACTTAGAGAATTGGAGAATTTCATTGAAAAACATCAATTTCACATTAATAACATCATATCTTAACATTTGAAAACCTTTCATGCAAGAACCCATGATTTAGAGTAGAAATTGGACTTTTCATTCTTTTTGAAATCCTTTGAAAACATCTTCGAAATTGGCTCTAAGGTGATAGCAAACCTTAGATGAAGAACTCACATACCTTATTTGAAGAACCCAATGCCAATTGAATAAGAAACTCCATTGAAGATCCATCTTCAAGCTTCATCTTCACTTTGAACTCTCATGGAGGCTTTTGGAGAAACTTTTGAAGGGAATGAGTTTTGATCTTAGTGTTAGGGTTAAATGAGAGTTTAATGACTTATATACTCTTACAATACCCATAAACACTCAAAACAACCGTCCAAAGACTTATTGGGGCATGGGGTGAATGTACAAGTTCACCCTCAACTTAACAGTAAGCAGGCAGGAAAACAGGTTGCACCAACGATCAGACCATCGACGGTCCGTGGTCTCACCCACGCCCCATCGTTTGGGTCTCATGGTTGCACCTGCAACACCCCAACCTGTAGGACAAGTGTCTCCATCGACGAGACCCATCGACAGGACATTGCCTGGTCGACCGGCCGTCATTTGGGTCATCGGTTAGACACTGCCTGGCAGTGTTGAGCTCTAGGTTGGGGTCCTCCTCTAGGTCCCCTTGCGGGTCTTACATGGAGTCGTATCCGGACGTTCCCAACCCAAACATGTACGTATACGAGTTTAGAACATACCACACGAGTTTCATCCAAAATGAACACGTAAAACTTGACAAAACATGCTTAGACACACACGAGGTCATTTCAAGGCACAACTTTCGAACGTCATGGACGTTCTTGAGCGTTTGACCTCCAAACTTCACAAAACTTGACACACTGCCTATATTCACAATATTAACTCATTTAAGGACCATATAAGCTCATTCATCACACATAAACACATAGAACCACACATAACCACATATGGGGCACTTAGGTGACTTAGTCGTCGAACGTCTTGGTCGTCCCTTGACGTTTGACTTCCAATGCACCTAAAATCTTAGCTACTGCCTAAATTACATTTTATAGACAATTTTAGGACCTTATACCATCATGACAACCACGTTAGGATCTAGCTTCACCAAAGTCATTTTCGGGATCATATAGGTGTACGACTCGTAGATACACCAAGTGGGGGTGTTTCTGTTCATTCCAGCTCTAAACCCTCATTTAGTGTAGATGTTAAAGCTAAGCAGCATATCGACCCAGTACTCATGGATATGAAAGATTCAGTGTTGAGTAAGCTGAATGCATCATTCTCCCTAGGGGGGATGGTGTGCTTAGATGCCAGGGCAGATTGTGTGTGCCCAATAGTGATAATATGAGACCTAATATTATTGCAGAGGATCATGTCTCTAGGTATTCCATTCATCCAGGTTCCACTAATATGTATCATGATCTCAAAGATATCTATTGGTCGGAAGGTATGAAGCGAGATACTTCTAAATTTGTGGAGGAGTGCCCTAATTGCCAAAAGGTTAAGGCCGAACACCTTAAGCCTGGAGGTCTTACCCAGTCGATTGAGATCCCAACATTGAAGTGGGAGGCTAATAATATGGACTTTGTGGTATGTTTGCCCAGGACCAGGAAACTGCATGATTCCATTTGGGTCATTATTGACAGGATTACTAAGTCTGCTCACTTCATTCCTCTGAAGTCTACTTACAGGGCCTAAGATTATGCCAAACTGTATATTTATGAGATAGGAGGGGGCATGGGATCCCTTTATCTATCATTTCGGATAGGGGAGCCCAATTAACTTCTCACTTTTGGAGATCTTTGCAAAAGAGCTTGGGTGTGTAGGTGCAGCTCAGTACTGCTTTTCATCTTCAGACGGATGGACAAGAAGAGTGTACCATTCAGACCCTTGAATACATGCTGAGAGCATGTGTTATTGACTTCAAAGGGAGTTGGGATGATCACTTGCCACTGATTGAGTTCTCTTATAATAATAGCTACCATTCCAGTATTGGGTTGACACCTTTTGAAACATTGTATGGCAGAAGATGTAGGTCCCCAGTTGGGTGGTTTTAGGTAGGAGAGTCTTCCATCCTTGGCCCTGAGATCATACATGAGTCTATGGAAAAGGTGAGAATGATCAGGGATAGATTGACTACTTCTTACAGTCGTAAAAAAAATCCTATGCTGATAACAGGGAGAGGGCTCTTGAATTTGAGGTAGGTGATCAATTCTACCTGAAGTATCACTCATGAAAGGGGTGACGAGGTTTGGTAAGAAAGGGATGTTGAGTCTGAGGTATATATGTCCTTATGAGGTCTTACAGCGAGTAGGGAATGTTGCCTATGAACTAAAGTTACCAAATGACTTGGCTTCTGTTCACCTAGTGTTTCATGTTTCGATGCTTAAAAAGTGTCAAGGTGATCCAACATTCATCCTGCCTGTTGAGGGGTAAGGAGTCGATGAGAACCTTTCTTATGAAGAGGTTGTAGTTGAAATTTTAGATCGCCAAGTGAAGCAGCTGAGGAACAAAGAGGTTTCCACCGTAAAGGTGTTATGGAGGAACCATCTTGTTGAGTGAGCAACATGGGAGGCCGAGGCCAACATGATATCCCGTTACCCTCACTTGTTCAGTTCTTGAGGTTATATATACTCTTCCTAAGTCTGATTTTTTTTATGAAACTCTAAATTTTAGTGCATTAGTCGGTTTTGGTGTTTTAAGTCCACAACTGTGTGTTTTATACTTGCACTATATGAGTTAATATGAGTTCATGCTTGCATTCATGTTGTTGTTTTTGTATAGGGTTGACATGATTTTTGTGTCGCATGAGTGTGATGTGCATTGAGTAAAGTGAGATTGAGAAGGATGTTCCTCAATCTCAGATATGAAGCTTCAGATAAGCTTTGAGTGATGTACATCATGCAGAGTAAATTGTGAATCAAATATTCATAAAAAGTAAAGTTTCAAGTATGTTGATGTGTTTTTCAAAAATACCCTCTTTGATTCAAAATGAAGTGTAGTGTCATTCGCGGACGAATGTTCCTAAGGGGGGGGGGGGATAATTTAACATTCCAGAAAATGTACTTGTCTAGTGAAGATTCTATTAGGTTTTAAGAATATATATTGGGGTACATAGGCATCCCAATGCCCAATATTGAGTAATATTGGGCATGTCAGAGAATATTGGCTAAAGGGTGTTAGCAATTTCTATGTATTAGGGAAAGATAAGCCCTACCCACTATCCTTTCCCAAAAAAAGGGGGCCCGTCCTCGAGAGGACTCAAACTACAACTTATATTTAACTAACCAAAACCACCTCCCCCCATTATTGATACAAGTAACTTAAAATACAGTTTGATGTTCAAATGCTCCAATCCAAGATTGTTTAGGAATTGTACCTGCAATGAAGACCCTAAGCTAAAAAATTTAATTTCATCGCTTACACACATTAGGTACGAGGCATCCAAGTGTCAAGCCTGGGTACCATAGCACATGATAAATTAAAATGATCATGTAGATTAAGCAGTGCCCAAGGACATAGTGAGGTTCCTTGGGACAAGAAGTGAACTTTCCAAGTGCAACTAGAGAGTGCACGGTTAGGAAAGTGCACGGCAACACATGTGCTTGCACATTTGCTACCGGCCAAGGGACCAAGCGATAAGCCCAACTGATTCGGTTAGGGCGGTAATAGGGCCGGCGCGCGTCAGGTCAAGACACATGGGGCCAAGCTTCCTAACCATCCTAGACTCTAACTAACTTACCTAACTAGCTAATAACCTAGGACTAACTAAAATGAACTAAATAGTGTGCCCAAACTCCTAAGACCTAACCGGGTGACACTATCCGAGTATCTAACTAAAGAAACATCTTAGTACCTAACCTAGGATGGTCCAAAGGGGTTGGTTATGGTCCTAGTGACTTAGGGGTACTTTAGTAATTACCCTAGGTCACTTAATCAATTAAATTAGCAACTTAATTATTTAATTTAAATTTATGGTCAAACCGAGACCCTTAGCAATTTTTAGAATTTGGCAAAGTCAAATGCTCTCCTATTTTTAGTCAATTTAGGAGGGGCGTTTTGTTAATTAGCGAATTGATTTATTTAATTAAGTTATTTAGCCTAAGTTGAATTAGTCAATATTCAGTTCCTAAGACTTAGACTCGCGTTTAACCAGTAGAAACGTACGACTCTAAAATAGTGAGCAAACATAAAAAAACCTTAGGTGATTTCAAGGAAAATTGTTCAAGATTCTCGTGCAAAGTACAGGGTGATCTTCGTAGATTCAATTCTACAGTAAGGTTTGGGTTTTTTCTCTTGCATTCCATTCCCCAAGAGGCTTTTCAAACGTTTTGAATTCAAGAAAACCGAAACTAGGGTTGTTTCGAATGAAATTATCGAATGTTCATATCCCTAGTTCTCCCTATTTCCGATTCTAATAGTATGTATAATGTAAATGTCGAGCATGTTGTTGGTATGTGGTGCTAATTGATCATTATGTGTAGGTTTCTCTGATTTTATAATGTCGAATGAGACCTATAGGTTAGATCCGTATGATTAGGGTATTATTTATCTGAGATAATAAATGTTGTAATGCCTAATTGTGTTCGAGAAGATGGAATTGTTCTTATAGGCTAATCAAAGGTTAATAGTTGGGTTGATTAACATGATGAGATTACTATAGTATATACATGAAGTTAATTGACTTGGCTAGTGACAATAACATAACAAGAGTTTAGTGAAAGTTTGATTTATGCCAATAAATTGGCTAGCAATATTATGTCCAAAATATTATTAGAATTGGCCAATGACTAAATCATACCAATCTTATATGGCCAATGTAAATTATGATGTTTCTAGTAAGGCCAAATACATGTTAAAAGAATGAGATTTGACAAGATGTAACTCAATGAACGCATAACCCAGGGTATGCCAATGATTGGGACAAGTCCCAACATACCCTATCTAAATCAACTTGTGAACATAGTAGCACATTGAATAAGTCTTTATAACTTTCATAAAGAATGGTACAAGACTACCAAATAACATTGAACAAGATAAGGTGAGTAATGAAATAACTAAAAGCTTATGAGTTATGAAATTGACTTAGAATGGGGTGTTAAAGGACACTTGCACCTAAGCAATTATGTCAAAGATACTCACATAAGAGGGTGTTAGAAATCGTGAGACAAGTGTCACTCACACCATGATGATAATGTAAGATTTAACTTCACATTCATAAAGTATAGAAAGGGATGACAAGTCATCCATTGAGCTAAGCATACCTCATATTAGAATCAAGCTTCCACAATGTATGAGTCAACTCTAAAAGTTCTAAAGTATAATAAATATGAGCTAAGCACCGATAGACTAGCATGAGCTTGTCCAAGCACATGTAAGGCTCATGATATGAGACTACCACCAAGGTGGATAAGGTTCTCCAACGTCTCCTAGTCTTTGAACTATGTCGCCAGCATGGGTTACTATCTAGTGGATCTACCTAAGAAAGATAGGGAGTATTCGGTTTCACTTTGGCCGTTGAACCACCTCTTTTTGGTGTGGGGAAGACACTGGATTTCATGTTAGCTCACATGATCTATGTCGGTTAATGCTAAAGATTTCAGTAAGTAAGTAAGAAACAAAGAAAGAAAGAAGGAGGAAGATGAGGGGTGTTCGGATAGGATGACCAAAGGGTGAGGTTAGACTAAGTAATGATGTAAGTCATTCTTAGTCATTGCACAGAAAGATCACAATGGAAGTCTTAAAAGAATATCCTAAGTCAACCTAGCATGTTCAAAGTGAACGTGAGATCAAAGAAGAAGAAATGTAAGTTCAATGTGAACTAAGTAAGCAAAAGCATAAGGATATCAAATCATCAGTGTTTGATAAGAATGAAGTCTTAACAGTTATTGGTTTATGCCAATACTTGAGTATGAATATATGCCCCAGCATCTATATGTCATGCAAATAATCAAATAATGGGCATAGCCAATAAATATTGGCTTATAAAGACTTCATGCCAAATTTAACAAGAATAAAAAGAATAACTTATGAGTAGGGTAGTCAAATCATTTCCTTAGTCTTTTGGATTACTTACTTGATTCATTGCAGGTATGGGACTACAATGAATCATTGCACTCGTAAGTAAAACATAATATCAAAGGAGATCATTGAACTACACAACAAAAAGAAGAAAATATTGAAAAATAAACTAAGGCTCGGAGAGGGAGCTCTCGTCCTAAGGGGAGCAAAATAATTAACTTTTGCTTCAGTTGTTCTAAAATTATGTTCATGATTCCAAGGTCTTATGTTCATATAGAAAATGTGTTGTGTGCTTTAAATGCATGAAAATATGTCATATTCATAGCATGATTCATAAATAACGAATAAGGAAAGTGAAGTGACTTCACTTTCCAGAAATGGAATGTTGCTATAGGAAGAGCTTTCCTTGATCATGCATAGTCCTTATGTGTTTATTTGCATACACCCATACTTAGTACAAGTGTGTACTTACCCATATACTTACTATTTTTATAGGTGAAGGTCCTTGAAGAAGATTGAAGATCGTTTGAAGCTGTTTGGACTAGTACCTCAAGACTTTGGTAGGTCCTCTTGAGTTCGAGGATGCCTACGCTTTACTTCTACCTTTAGTACATTAGACATAGCTAGTGGATATTGTCCCTAGCGTTTCTTTTCAAAACATTTCTTCAAGATTTTGTATTAAGACCGGTTTGTCAACTATTACTATTATTATGAATTCATCGCTTCAATTGTTCAATCTGTTAATATGGTTGCTTTGTTTGAGCTGTTAGTATATCACTCTTATGCAGTTATATGAAGTCTAAGTACACTTCAGTAAAGTTTTAAATTTTCCGCTAAATGTAACTGTATGATTGTGATGAAAGCTAAGAAGAAGCTTGTCTGCGACCTCTGAGAGGTTAACGAAGCCGGTCTCATCTGAGATCTAGGATCAGGGTGTGACATCGCGACGTGCACCTACTTCCTAGATATCGTAAAAGTCATATTTTGGGTATTTTGATTTCACAAATAAACACATTTCAGTGAGGGGTATTTTGGTAATTTAGTGGGTGACTATATAATGTATTAGAGTCATTTTTAAGTCAATTTTATCACTCAAATCAAGTCCCACAAGTTGAAATAAAAAATCTCTCTCTCCCAAATTTTCTCTTCCTCCAAAACTCCATTGAAGACCAAAAGAGATCCAAGAAGAAGATCAAGCCTTCAAGTCTATAAGGTATGAATTTTTTCACTCTTTGGAATCCTTTCCCCCAGAGGTCCTTCAAAAGATGATTTCTAAATCTCCCAAAATAAGGGTTTTTCTCCTCACATCAAACTTCTTTCTAAAATGAAACTGTGAGTTAATTGTGATGAATTATGATGAATTAACGTAGTTTAAGAATGACTTTATGGTCAATTGATGAATTTCTATGAGTTTTCCCTTGAACCATGTCTTTCCCCCAAATCCCTAATTTCTTGCATTTGAATAAGGTGAATTGTTGAGGGTGATGAACATGTCACTTGTTTACTTTGATTTTAGTTATGTTAATACTTCATGAATTGCCCTATTTTATATTTTGGTTGTGAATTCTTGGTTATTGAAGTATGAATACCCATGAAGAGTAATGAGGTATGATCTTGATTCTCCTTTGATCTCAATTATGCAAGGTGAAATCTACTTATGTGATAATGATGCTATAGCTAATTGTGTTGTTGTGATGTTGGTGACAAGGATCCCTCATCCCTAACCCTAGATCTATGAATTTGCTATGAAGTATGTAATTATGTTATGATGGGATCATTATATGATTGAATGTAGTCTCTCATGAATATAATGTTGTGTCTAAAGTGAAAGGATAGTTCTCACTTGTGATCACTTATGAGCTTTTATCATGAGATGTTTACTTAAAGGTCTAAAAGAGACTAATGTGAACTTGTATGATGTTATATGAAATTACTAAAGGGATTAATTTCTTAGCACCGAAAGGGCATGTAAATGAGATGGAGGTCTCACGTTAGTAAGTCCGATCTACCACATGGGTTTCTTCACGACTAGTAGTGTGCATTCCCAAGATATGTGTTGTCTCATGAGATGGAAACCTTCACGCTTAGTTAGTCAAGGCTTCTAGAAACAATCTCCTTGTCCCTTAACTATGTGACCGCATAGGACTCTAGCTTAGCGGATCCTACTAGAATAGCTATGTACGAATGGTTGCACCTTAGGCAAGTGTTAACCCTCTATTTTCGGTGTGGGGGTAGAAGACCGGATTCCATGTAGCTCACATGGTCTCATGTCGCTTATGGTACTTATTTCCCTAAAGTAAAGGTATGAACAATTATGTATGTGAACATGTAATAGGGTTTTCTTAAAGGTTACTACATAGTGTGAGGGAGGTTATGGGACTTCTCTTACACATTGCGCATGTGGGATCCTATAGAATGGTTCTAGTAGTGTTCTATTATGATTATGAATATGGTTATGATTATGTTCATAAGCTATGACAACTTGATATTTGAAGCATGTTATGTATGAGATTATGTTGTAAGTATGAAATGGGTTGCTTAATGTGATAGTCAGTTTTGAATAGGGTTATGGGGCTTTATTCTTTGCATTGCACAAGTGTTGCTTGAGTTACTTATATGTTGATATGATTATGATGTTCCTTATTGTATATATTGAATTGTTGGACATTGTGCATAGTTTTGACTAAATGGTGCCTCTTCTCATGCATTAACGATTTTTATGAATAGGAACCATAGTTAGTACATGTTGTTTGTACTAACCCATATTTCTTCCCTTTTTTACCCAAACATTATAGGTTCGGGCCATTGAGGTATCATTGAGGCTAATGCAAGAAGGCTTGGACTAGACTCTCCAAGTTTTGGTATGCACTCTAGTTCGAGGATGCTACCACACACTCTATCTTAGTAGTACTTGTATTGTCTAGTACATTCACTTCTTTCATATTGTTGAAGATACTGATGTAAGCCCTATGTGGCAATTATGGATTTTTATAAGGGCTTTGCCCGTATTGTTTGATTCGTTATAGATGGTTGATATGAGACAATGTATTAGACAAAATTCCTATGCATTGTCATGGGCTATTGCGAGAAGCCTATGTATGCTTCCTATGTAGAGGTCTATGTAAACCTCCATTCTATATAAGCAAAAGTTTTAATTTTCCGCAATTTTGACTTATGATTTGCTATGACGAATGCTAAGAGGATTTTCTTAGTCCGGATAGAGTATGACGACGCCGGTTACGCCTAGAAAGTACTTTGGGTCATAACAATAGGGAAGGTTCCTAAGACCTAGATGTGCATGTTTAGGGGCTCAACGTCCGAGTAAGACTCCACCTAGGACCCAAAAAGAGCCCTAGAAGAGGGCCCCAACTAAAAGTGATCGAACTGCCAGGCAGTGTCAATTACCGAACCAAACGATGCCTAGTCTATCAAATGACGACTTGTCAACTTAGTCCTTCTAACCCTGAAACCTTTAAAGTTTTGAGACTTCAGACCAAAACAATGAATCCCCATTGACGGGACTTTGTCCAAATAATGGACTGTCGTTGGTGGGCATGGTTTTGCACCTGCAAACAGCCTGCAACTCGGCCTTGCTTGAGGTGTTTTGGGAAATTTATCGCAAGTGTTTTAAATAGTGAGGATGGTTGTTTTAGGTGTATTTGGGTATTTTAAGAGTATTTAAGTGATTTAACTCTCATTTAGACCCTAACACCTAAATAAAAATCCTTTCCCTCTCAAGTTTTCTCCAAAAGCCTCCATGAGAGCTCAACGTTAAGATGGAGCTACGATGATGGATTTCAATGGAGTTCTTCTTCAATTCTCTTTGATTTCCTTCTAATAAGTTATGTAAGTTCTTTATCTATTGATATCTATCACCATAGAGCCAATTTCAATGTGATTTCAAATTTATAAAAAAGATTAATTTCTACTCTAAGTTTCCAAAAAAAGAGATATGATGTTATATATGTGTTATATTGTTTAATGTGAAGATATAAGTGAAGTACTCTTTTAATGATTATGTGATCTTGTACGAATGCTTATGCTATGATTCTTCTTTAAGTGATGGTATATTATGATAGAAGGTTAGTAAGTGTCTTATGTGATAGTGTTGTATGTTTAAATGTGAGGATTAAGCATGTTTGTCCTTTGAATGACTATAGGTTCTTACGGTAGATTATGATAAGTTTCTATATGTGTGGATAGTGTATCTTGTGTGGTAGACTTAGTGTCCCTACTTGGTACTTGAATGATATTGTATGAGTGATATGATGAATGTTGTGTCTTTATTTTGTAGACCTAAGCTCCTCTCCTTGATGTATGAAAGATATGTAAATGTGTGATCCCTTGACTTGGTAGGCTAAAGAACCCTTGTCATGTATATGTATGAATGGCTGATATATGACCATGAACATGTGAAGAAGATCAATGACTTGGAACTTTCAATATAGAAAGAAGGTTTGATATCCATGAAGTTGAAAGCCGTAATGGTATCCTTCTTATGTGAATGATGGACTTAGGGATAGGTTGGTTGGAACGACATTAAACCATCTCTAAGAAAGTCATTGAACTATCCTTATTGACCATTGAGTGGCAGCCCTAGTGGACCCATCCTAGGTAAGGTGTATTATGATTTGGTAGTGACTAAGATATGGTACCTTCTTATATGCCTTTATGTGATGGAACTTAATCTATGAGAACATGGCTAGCACCGAGTGAATATGCTTGGGAAATGACTCTTCTTAAGTTGAGACTAGAGTACAAAGAAACCGTTGATATTCCTTAACCATGTGCCTACATGGGATGTGTCCTAGTTCTACCCTTGGAAAGTAGAACACCCTCTCTCGGAGTATGGTAGACACTGGATTCCATGTGTATCTAGTATGGTCTATGTCGGTTAATGTGTATTCTCATCATGTGGGATGCATTCTAGAATTGGAGAAGTTCTACAATGTGTAGGTAGTGAAATGGTACACTATCTATACATGGCACGTGTAGGCTTTGAAGATGCTTTGATGAGGGTTCCCTAGGTCTTCCAGAGACCAATATGTGAAGTCCTCTAACTGGATGATTGTGTTTCAAACTGTTTTTAATGAAAATAGGTTCTCTTAATAAAGTATGTTGTATAGAAAGTTTCTTATCTAGGGTAGCTTTTAGGATTACTCAGGTAGACTTGAAGAGGGTGTATGGGCGGTCTCTTCATGTTTTACTTAGGTGAGTCTAAGAGTAACCTTAGGTAGAGAGTCTATATGATGTAAAGAATTCTATTATTGAATATGAAATTATGTGATATGTGGGGAATTAGAATAACATTACTTTAGGTAGTCTTGAGGATCATCTAGGTTTGTGTGAAAGGGTTGTATGGGCGGCCGTTTCATATTTTACATAGGTGGGTCTTAGGATAACCTTTGGTAGAGGGTCTAAGTGAATATGGTTATGTGATTGATGTTACTTGAATTTGTTGTATATGTGATTGTTGACTTGTATTATGTCTCTTCAACTCATTTATGAAGGTTTTATTAAAAAATCATGAAAGCATGTTTCCATACTATATGTCCCTTTTTCATGATTTTCGCATGGCTTCCATCGTTAGTGCATTCAATTTACTAATCCCCTTGTTTTCCCTTTTTGAACTAAGTGTAGGTAATTGGAAGTCTTGATATGCCATGGATGATGGATATGTTTCTAAGGATTGAAGATAAAGTATTGGTGAGTAGTCACATATTTGAGGACAAGACCCAAATGTTCCTTTTATGTTTCTAGTCTTTATTTAAGTCTTATATGGACTTAGACCCAAAATTATACATTCAAAGTATTAGATGGTTTAAATGAGGCATTGTAAAGGTAGATTTTTTTAAAAGTCTTACGCTTGGTATTAATAAAAGTATTTTTCGTGTGTGAACAATGTTTAAAATTCATGTGTATTTTCGAGATATTATATTATGATTGATACGAGAGGCTTTTGGTGGGACTTCTCGGGGTCTTATACACCGTTAACGTCCAAGGGGGTACTTTGGGTCATTTCAAAGTTGGTATTAGAGTATAAGGTTTGGGAGTGTCTTAGATTGTCTCATAAACCACATCTATTAGGTTCATAATGTCCAGCGCCAGATTATGAATAGGAGTCTATTGGGTGCTAGAAAAGTTTCACTTCTTCATTTTTTTAATCTTGCCTAAGAGATTTTTTATATGGCCTTTCCCTTTTTCTTTCTATTATGGTCCATAGAGTGTGGCCTTTGAGATGATTCGGTTGAGGGAGAGAAAAAGTTATTAGTGACTTTTTAGATGGGATATGGAAGGTTGTGATGATGACCGTAGGGTTATTGAGTTACCTTTTCTTTTTTTTTTTGGGGGGGGGGTATTGTTGAAAGGATTGATGAAATATGATGTTATAAAAATGGAGTAGTGATAGTTGGTATGGTTTGAAGTTGTATAGATCCGACCTTAAAAGGAAGAAGGTGTTGGTTGAAAGAGTTAAAGTGAATTTCTCGTAGTAGGGGGAATGTTGTGGCTCGATGGTGAGACTTTAGAGAGTATTAGATGTTTATGAGATAGACTTGATGTTGTTGTTGCAAGAGGTTTAGTGAAGTGAAGAGAGGGTGAGAATGGTGTTAGTAAGGTTGATGGTTCCTTGAGGGAGATCCCTGTAGTATATTCATGTTGACCTTAGATGGGTTTCTCCTAAGTGGGGGAGTATAGTATATAGTAAGGGAGTTTGGAGTGAGATATCCTTATCTTTTCCTTATGTGCTTATTCAAGCCTAAAACTAAGAGTTCCTAGTAACTTGGTTTATGTTGGAGTCTCTTGTGAAGAAATGAGTTTCGAAATATTCTCTTTATGATATGCATAGTTTTGTTGAATTCTTGATATATGAGAAAATGAGTTTCATGCATGGTATTTCCTCATCTTCATGTGCATTTAGGGTATATTGTCTATTTTCTTCATGAGGTGAATTAGTGAGCATGCCTACATTGTTATATGAGATTGATTTGTTGAGCATGCCTAATAAGTTGTTCAAAAGTTGCAAGATGAGCCTTAATGAGAAAATTTCTTAAATATGACTTTTTGAAAATGTTACATTAATTTGCTTTGATGAGAACTTGCATGATGTGTTATATGATGTTTAAATGAGCATGATGTAACTTGGAGAAGGAAGTTCCTGCAATAGCATGAGAAATAATAAAGAATGATGCATAAGGAGTTGATAGATGAAGTTCTATTTGCTTGAATTCCATGAAGTTGTTTGATGTCTTGTTACGTGGAGTAGTGTTCCTACTAGTTATGTCTATGGTTCATGGTATTTAATGCTTAAATGTGTGTTGTATTCTTTGTTTGTTATCCCTTAAATGTGAAGTGTCATTCGAGGACGAATGGTCCAAGTGGGGGAGAATGTAACAACCCTAATAATTAACTAGGCTTATCTAGAGCTTCACTTGTGCTTTAAGGGCTGTTAACTAGCTTAATTAATGTTCTTATGAGTTTTGAATTTATTGATTGAGTTTTAAGTCAAACGTCAAGGAACGACCAAGACATTCGATGACTAGTCCCTTATGTACTTGCATGTGTTCTAGTGTGCCTTTGCATGTTTCGTGACTTGTTTGGTGTCTAATTTTATAGGGGATGTTCCTAAAACCTAGATGTGCATGTTTAAGGGTTTAACGTCCCGGTACGACTCCACCTAGGACCCACAAGGGGCCCTAGAGGAGGACCTAAACTAAAAGGCTTGGAACTGCAAGGCAGTGTCAATCAGCGAACCAAATTATGACCAGTCGATCAAACAACGACTTGTAAACTTGGTCAGTCGATTAAGCATGCAACCCTTAAATTTTGGAAGCTGCAAATCAATAACATAAAGTTCCATCGATGGGAAGTCGTCTAAACGACAGACTGTCCTTGGTGGGTGTGATTCGACACATGCAACTCGGCCTTTCTTGGGGTTTTTTGGGAAATTCACCCCAAGTCTTTTAAATTTTGAGGACTATTATTTTAGGTGTATTTCGGAATTTGAAGAGTACTAAAGTGATTTAACTCTCATTTAGACCCTAACACCCAAATCAAAACCCTTTCTCTCCAAAATTTTCTCCGAAAACCTCTATGAGAGCTCAAAGTTAATATGGAGCTAGGATGACGGATTTCAATGGATTTCTTCTTCAATTCTATTTGGATTTCTTATAATAATGTATGGGAGTTCTTTATCTAATTCTAGCTATCAGCTTAGAGCCAATTTCAAAGAAATTTCAAAGTTATGAAAAAGTTCAATTTCTACTCTAAGTCGTGGGTTCTTGCATGAAACATTTTCAAACAATGAGATATGATGTTATTGATGTTTTATTGATGTTTTCCAATGAAACTTTCATGAACCCTCGATCTTCTCAAATCTCTAAATTTAGCTATAATATGGGTGAATTGATCATGGCTTGATATTAGTGAATTCATGTGTAGATTGTATTGGTCTATTGAATTATGTTTAGATCATGATAGGATTGTATATAGGCTGCCCTAATTTGATTATATTCATATTGTATATTGTTGGATCATTGTTATAGTTAGGTTTTGGTTTAGAATTGTTTATATGGCTATTGGTAAGAGCCATTGTGAAGTGAATTGATTGAAAAGGCTAAGGAATGTTCTTAATGATGATAGAAAAGTGGTACATTGAATTGATCTCTCTATATTGTGTATAATTGATGTATAATTTCTAATACTTGGTATGGTCCACTTATGGTGGTGGTGCTTATGTATTGATTATGTAATGAACATGGCCTTGTCAACATTATTATGTAAATTGTAGTAGCATCATACTAGGGCTTATATGAAGATATAATGTGTAGATATTTATGGGAAGTAATGTGATAATGTAGGAGGTGTTATGTCTTATATGAATATGTAAAGTGAAGTATGATATTAGAGATGTTTTATGTAAGACCCCCAAAATGAGTTAGGGTTTCTAGAGCGTAACATGTTCTTCATAAGGGTCTAAGGTCCTAAAATGATGTATAAATTGTATTGAGGCAGTGTGTAAAGTTTGAGGTGATTTGGAAGTCAAACGTCAAGGGACGACCAAGACGTTCGACGACTAGTCACCTAAAGGGCCTTATGTGTTTTTATGTGATTATGTGTGTGTCATGGGATTATGAGGTCATTAAATGAGTAATAAAGATGTTTATAAGCATTGTATGGAGTTTTATAAAGTTTAGAGGTCAAACGCCCAAGAACGTCCAAGACGTTCGAAAGATAATCCTTGAGACATGCGTGGGTGTGTCTTTATGGGGCCTAGCATGTTTGGACGTGTTGCCTATAATTGGTTCGGATGAAACTGATGTGAAAGGTCTACAACTTGTTAATGTCTGTATTTATGTTGGAAATGTCCGGGTACGACTTCCCAAGGGCCCCGCAAAATTGCCCACAAGAAGGACCCAAAGGCTGTCGAGACACTGCCTTGTCAGTGCCAATCGATGAGCCAATTGACGTCCCGTCAGTCCACCAACGCCCTATCAATGGGGAGGCGTCGATGGAAACTTATCCTGGGGAAGGATTGGCCACAGGACAGCCTCATACCCAAATGACAGAAGCCACAAACGGCCCACCGATGGGCCAAAGAGGCTTCAACTATGTCCGTCCATGCAGGCATGCATAATTACCATACACACTGCCTAAGTATGGGGTGAATGGGAAATTCACCCCACGTTCTAACCTGACCCTAGGCGATTTATTTAACTATTTTTGGGTATATTAGGTTGATTAAAAACGTGAATAGCCCATACCTAATCATCCATTCAAAATCAAACCTCTCTCTCCCAAAATATACTCTCTAAAAACCTCCATTGAAGATGAAGTTCAAGGTCAGCGTTTAGATTGGATTCTCATGGGTTCTTCACCAATTTTTAGTGGGTTCTTCATCTAATAGAGGTATGGTGATCCTTCATCTCTAAGTAAACTTTCACTTGGAGAGTTAATCTCAAAGTTTTCAAAAAAGTTTCATGATCAAATCTCTTCTTCTTAAATCTGGACATGGCTTCTTTCTTAATATGAATATATTGATGATTATCTACTAAATTAGACGTGATTTTCAATTCAATTGCATGATGAACCCATGCTCTCTCAAAAACTCAATTTGTCCCTTGCATGACCTTTGTGATCGTGACTTATTATTGGTTGAATTTTGATTCTATTAAGTTGAATTGCTTATGTCTACTTTTATTTACGTGTATTAATGATGAATTGATGATGAAGTATCCATGTGGATCAATGTATGAAGATTTGAGTATGACTAGCCTATGTTTCTATGTGTTACAGTGATTTCGATTATGGAACAATTGTGTAGGAATTCGAGTATGTAAAGATCATTGTAGATATTGCCTTAAGTTAATATTATGGATGAATTGTGGGTATAAATCCTTGATGATCAAATTAAATAAATCTTACATAAATTGATCTAGGTCCTTCTAGCCTATCGATTAATAATACTATGTATGTGATGTGATCTCGATTTTAGGTTAGATGAAGCATGATTTCTTTGGAGTAATGATTTATTTAGATACTGCCTAACATGTACATTATTGTTAAAAATATGATTGATGATCAAGTCATTAGGAAATCAGTAGCATTGCCTATTTTTCTTACTCTCTATTGAATTGATAGTTTAATGCCGATGTTGGTATCTTGATCTTGTAGGGAGATAAGCACATTTTGTTATGTTAAGTGTATATTTAGCTAGTGCCCTAGATTGCTACTATTAATGAAATATGATTTATGATCCATGCAAGGGAAATTGGTTAATGGTCTATCTCCTTTTCTACCCTCTAGTATGTTAATGTGTTGTACTAGTTGTAGCATGACCTCGTAGTAGCTTATACATGATATCATATATGATTATGGTACTTTAGCTACTGCCCTATACTTTATTATTGATGAAAGAGTAGTAATGGTCAATGATGACCAAAGGCTAAAGGATTGGTAAGAATTGCTCTACTATTCTATTTCTCCAATTTTCTATATTATTGTAGTTGATGAAGCCTTGTATGGCAATGTGGTGTGGTCCACTTATGGTGGCGGTGTTTACTTTATTGTCATTATATATGTGTTTAACATGACCTTGAATTCAAATTGATGAATATATGAATGAATGGTTATGATGGTCATCTTATGTGTAACTTGTGCCTAGTCTTCTACTTTAGTTGTGAGTCTAGGTTATGATACTATTGTTAAGAGCAAGTAAATGGTTATGTTAAGATCATGTGTAGGTGATGCCATTAATGAAATGTTAAGGTTTGATGACCCCTACCCTTGTATCACTGCGTAAATGTGTGAACAACTAATGTTAGGAGTCTTAAAGTATAATATGAAGTTAGCATGCCTCCTATACTAAATTGTGTTGTGTGGTCTATGCTTGAAAGTGTAATGTGGTCTTAAGAGGGTGGATGCCTCAATGTGTTGTTGATAGCCATTATGTGATCATGTTTACCAATGTACACACACGCTCACACATTATGCATGCTTACAATGTAGTAAAGGTTCATAGTGTCTAATGAAAGGTTGATCTCATATTCACTAAATGTCTACTACTATGCATGTAAGGTAAATTTATGGGAAGTATGTTATGTATTCCATTAACTAGGATGAGTTGATAGGTGTACTAGAATGGGAAAGGGTATGTGACCTTGTCTATGCATTGCATATGTGTACCTTGATAGGATAGTTCCTAGGTTTGGTTTCTATGTACATGAAAATGAATGTACGGGAATGTTATGAATATGAATTACATGCTATGATGTTAAGTATATGAGATGATGAAATATGAATATGCATAGTGTCATCAAGTGTTATACGAAAGAATGGCTTATATAGTTACACTTACATACATATGCATTGATATATGAACATGTGTGACTTTTATGTGTTATGTGAAAGGTTTGCTCACATATAAGTATAAACACACAAATGTATGAAGATCTAGTCAATAGAGGGGCCTTGAAAGGTGTGCTCAAGAGTACTCTAAAATTAGATAGGTGCTTGAATATGCAATAAGCAAATGAGGAACAAATATACTAAGCCTATGTTTTATGAAAAATGTAATAAAGGCTTTTCAATAAAGAAAACATAGCTTAGCACCGAGTGAACATGACAATGAGAGGTGTTGACTTTCCTTGGAGGAAGATTCACCATTTGTTCCTTATAGAGTGTTGACTTCCCTTAGAGGAATACTCACCTATGGATCCACATAAGGTGGCGGCTTCCCTATCTCTTAGTTCCATAAACTATGCTTGCCATATAGGATCTATCAAGTGAATTCACTTTGGATGCTAAGATATATGTTAAGGTCTGCTTTGGCTAAGTGGAACACCTTCCATTGGTGTAAGGCTCTACGACGCCAAATTACATGTTAAGCACCCATGGTCTTAGTGTCGATTAAGGCTATAGTTTCCCTAAAGTAAAATGGACAATGGAAGTAAATGACTAGGACCCTAACTAGGATGATCTAAGGGAGGTTACTTAGGATTGGTGGAAGTAATGAACCAATCTAGACATTGCACAAGTAGCTACCTAGGATGTCCTAGGAAGATGTTCTAATGTGTATGATTATGCTTATGTCCTTATACATGACATTGTAGTATTTTTCTACTTGTTATGATGACATGGTGTAAGTTTATATGATGTGAACTTGTCCCTATATGCATGATGTTGGTCTTAATGACTATATGATGAAGGTCTTGCTTGACATGAATGAAGTTGTCTTCTCTTACTTGAAGTATGAATTTGATGTTAAGGCTTGTGGTCTTATGATACGTCTACAAAGTATGTGGGAGGTTATTGGGCTTCACATTTACATTGCACTAGTAGATTTAGATTGGGATTATGAGTAAGATCTCATAAGGTTCTATGTGAAGTAAAATAAGTATATGTGCATAATGACTGAGAGTTTACTGTAAGGTTCTCATGGCCTTGGCTTAAAGGTTTCTATGATGTATTATGATTCTGAGATGCTATGTGTTGACTTATATAGATTGTATGTATGCTTTCCTTGTTGTCCTATGGTGATGCATTGCAAAACTATAGGGTTACTTGGAAGGTTAATGAGTTAAAAGAAGTAGTTCACTGTAAAGCAAAAGAGCTCACTGTAAAGTGACCTTAAATATGGATTAAATTCTATGTGTGATCTTATATTATATTTGGCCTTTGAATATGTTTATATGAAGTATGTAAATGATATAAATGCTATTGTATAAAGGTTTTATGAAAATATACTCAAAAAAGCATCAAGTATGATTTCAAGGAAAATGTCCCTTTTAAATGCATGTTTTTGCATGGTTGCCATACTTAGTGCATGCTTGTACTAAATCTATTCTTCTCTACTTTTTACACAAAGTGTAGGTTATGGATGCTTACAGGATGTCGATATGATTAAGTAGCTTGATATATGATTCCCAAGCTCAAGGAAAGGGATCCTTAAATTCAAGGATTACTAAGTCATGTTTACTGTAAAGTTATGTATAAGCTTACATATGTATTATGTTATAAGGGTCGTGTCCCTAATGTACTCTTATGATATTATGTCTAGGATGGCAAAAAGAGACTAGAGTCTTTATCTATGTATGATGATATTTAATATATATGAAGTGATGTTTCTACCATATGATGTGGTATGAAAAGTTTTAAATTTTCCGCTTAATTTAGTATGACAATGCAAGGAATGATAACTATAGGCTTATATAAGACCTCCAAGAGGTAAAGTACGCCATGTTACTTCTAGGGGGTACTCCCCGTATGTGACAAACATGGTATAAGATCATGATGTTTTAAAAGTGGTTTAGGGTCCAAGAAGTCTTATATTGCCACGTCTAGTAGAGTCTCGTATCATTGGTGGTAAGTCGCGACACATCAAATGATACGGGAGGCTATAGGACGATAAAGTTTCCCTTTTTCATCATTCTCATATCGTGCCATAGAACTTAACTCTATAAGATCTCTCTCTTATGTTTTCTTGTCTGGTGGTCTTTAGATGTGATTGCTTGGATGAGATTGTAACTCTATGCTTGAGGGAGAAAAGGTAAGTTAATGTTTAACTTGGTTTTATGGTTGGATGAGTATATGTGAAGGTGAATTTTGGCATGTTTTGATGATTTGATGCCATTTATGGCTATGTATGAGATTTATGTGAAATAGCATGTTATGTAGACAAATGTATGTCATGATATGATTAAAGCATGTTAGAAGTTATTGTGGTTAAAATGAGTTTCTTTTTGAAATGGTGAGTTACTATATGGTTTTACATGATGGTACCCTAATATTATGATTTGAGTTTTAAATGCTTAGTGACTACCTATGAAATCATGCTACCCTATGAATATGTGTTTAAAAGTGTTCAATGTTTCCCGTTGTATATATGTGGTCCTTGATAAGTTGCTTAGTATGGATTGGAGTTCTTTGTATAGTCTTGATCTTAGGGGTGAAGGCAGTATGCTTGTCTTGGTAGGATGATGATGTGGGTTTTAGTGACCTAGAAGTCGCCTTACTTTAATGTCCAAATAAAAAGAAATTTTTTTAATGCTAAGTCTCCTCTATTGTTTCCCCTAAAGTTGTATGACCTTAGTGTCTATTGTATTGTATAAAAAACTTATGTGGTTGGGTAGTAAGACCTTACTTGATGTTGGGGGGATAATTTGCCGAATATGGTAAGGTTTAGAATGCCTTGGTTGACTTACTGTAATTCCTTTACCAGTTGTTAAGTTAAGATCCTCTTGAAGATTGGGTGAAGTTGCTCTTAATTGGGTTTATCCTAAGTGGGGGATGGTGATGGAGTAGTAAGGTTGTAGATATTTTCTACATTGTCCTTCTATTTTTGCTTGACCTTCAATCTAATGAATTTTGGTAATCTTGTTCATGAATGAGATTTGCATAAAGTATGACTTGCATGACCTTTACATGTTTGGTATGCATTGGTTGAAACTATCTTAAGAGTATTTTGAAGGTTCTAAAGTACTTGAAAAAGAATTTTGATTAAATTCATGGTATTCTCATGTTGATATGCATCTTGATATGCTAGTTGTGCATTTGAATTCATGAGATAAGGTAAGAAACATGGTTTTAGTCACTTTTGATGTGTTAAGTTGAGTCTCTTCATAATGAAGAGTGTTGAGTCTCTTGAAAACTATGTGACTTGTATGGTTTGGAAAGCAAGATTGTAGGATCACTTTTGAAAAGTGAAGACATGTTAGCTATTGTCCTTATGTGTGCCTATGATTTGTGTTATTTTTCCCAAGTGATGCTTAATGTGAAGTCTATTGCTATGTTAGAAATTTACCTTTTGTGAAATGGCTTCCTATTTTTTATGATGTGCTTGGTGTGACCTACCATTTAGACTTCACTAGTAAGAAAACATGAGCATTCCTTTGTTTAAAAGTTTAGAAATTCTCATGTTACAGTACAGATGACCTTTGTGCATTTGCTTGGGTATGAACTCATTATACATGTAAGTGTGTTGAGGAGAATGACAGTCCTCCATGGACACAACTAATCATGGTATGGTTGAGTATTACCTTAATGGAAATAAGTCTAATTAATAAAGATCTTTGTTGATTCAATTAACTCAAGTCTATGTGTATTTAAGTATGAGTACCTAATCATTTCTTGAGTGTGGTTGGAAACTATCTAAGTGTGACTTAAAGATGGTTGTAAGATGAGCTCTTAATAAAATGAAGGCTAATGACCATATTATGATTAGGATAAGGATGTTCCTCCTATGAACATGATAAGAGCCTATGTGTTTGATGCATTAAAGAGTGAGGGAATAAAAGTTTTACTTGCTTGTATGCATTGAGTGCTAAAATGATTTCAAGTTGTGTTCCTTGTAAGTTTGGTGCATTGACTTCTATGTGATGATGTTATGAATATGGTAAGCTGCTCTATGCTTCATTACAGACATTGTTGTGATTAAAGTGTTGTAAGTGTCATTCGAGGACGAATGTTCCCAACCGGGGGATATTGTAAAACCCCCAAAATGAGATAGGATATCTAGATCCTAACATGTTCTTCATAAGAATATAAGGTCCTTAAATGGTCTATAATATGGTATTGAAGCAGTGTGTAAATTTTGAGGTGATTTGGATGTCAAACGTCAAGGGACGACCAAGACGTTGGACAACTAGTCACCTAAGGGGCCTTATGTGTTTTTATGTTCTTGTGTTTGTGTCATGATATTATGAGGTCCTTAAATGAGTAATAATTATATTTATAAGCAGTGTATGGAGTTTTATGAAGTTTAGAGGTTAAACGTCCAAGAACGTCCAAACGTTCGAAAGATAGTCCTTCTGACATGCATGTGTGTGTCTTGATGGGGCCTAGCATGTTTGGACGTGTTGCGTGTAATTGTTTTGGGTGAAACTGATGTGGAAGGTCTAAAACTTGTTTAGGTTCGTATTTACATTGGAAACGTCCTAGTACGACTTCCAAAGGGCCCCATTAAAGGCCCCACAAGAAGGACCCAAAGGTTGTCGAGACACTGCCTTGGCAGTCTGAATAGACGAGCCATATGACGCCTCGTCAGTCCACCAATGCCCCGTAGATGGATACTTATCCTAGGGAAGGCTTGTCCCAGGATAGCCTCAGACCCAAATGACGGAAGCCCCGTCGATGGGCCAACGAGGCATCAAATATGTTCGTCGATGCAGGCCTGCAGAATTCCTATACACGCTGCCTAAGAATGGGGTGAATGGGAAATTCACCCCACGTGCTAACCTGAACCAAGGCGGTTTATTTAACTATTTGTGGGTATATTAGGTTGATTAAAAACTTGAATAGCCCATACTCAATCATCCATTCAAAATCAAACCTCACTCTCCCAAAATATCCTCTCTAGAAACCTCCATTGAAGGTGAAGTTCAAGGCCAGCTTGTTGATTGGATTCTCATGGGTTCTTCACCAATTTTTAGTGGGTTCTTCATCTAATAGAGTTATGGTTCTCCTTCATCTCTGAGTAACCTTTCACCGGGGGAGTTAATCTCAAAGTTTTCAAAAAAAAAAAAATCATGATCAAATCTCTTCTTCAATGTAGCCATGAGTTCTTTCTTAAATTAATTTCAAAATCATAATACAAATGTATTGATGATTATATACTTATTTGGACATGATTTTCAATCCAATTGCATGATGAACCCATGCTCTCTCACAAACTCAATTTAGCCCTTGCATGTGCATTGTGATTGTGAGTTGTTATTGGTTGAATTGTGATTCTATTACGTTGAATTGCTTATGTCTACTGTTATTTACGTGTATTAATGATGAATTTATGATGAAGGATCCATGTGGATAAATGTATGAATATTTGAGTATAACTAGCCTGTGTTTCTATGTGTTATAGTGATTTCGATTATAGAACAATTGTGTAGGAATTCGATTATGCAAAGATCATTGTAGCTATTGCCTTAAATTAATATTATGGATGAATTGTGGGTATAAATACTTGATGATCAAATTAAAGAAGGCTTACATGAATTTTTGATGTAGGTCATGTTTGCCTATCGATTGATAATACTATGTATGTGATGTGATCTCGATTTTAGGTTAGATGAAGCATGATTCCTTTGGAGTAATGATTTAGTTAGATACTACCTAACATGTACATTATTGTTAAAATATTATTGATGATCAAGGCTTTAGGGAATCAATAGCATTGCCTATTTTCTCTACTCTATATTGAATTGATAGTTTAATGCCTATGTTGGAATCTTGATCTTGTAGGGATTTAAGCATGATTTCGTTATGTTAAGTGAATATTTAAATACTGCCCAAGATTGATATGAAAAATGATTTATGATCCATGCTAGTGAAATTTTTTAATGGTCTATATCCTTGTACCTTGTAGTATGTTAACGTGTTGTACTAATTGTAGCATGACCTTGTAGTAGCTTATACATGACTTCATATATGATTATGGTACGTTAACTACTGCCCTATACCTTATTATTGATGAAAGAGTAGTAATGGTCCATGATGACCAAATGCTAAAGGATTGGTAAGAATTGCTTTACTCTTCTATTTCTCTACTTTTCTATATTATTGTAGTTGATGATGTCTTGTATAGTATTGTGTGGTCCACTTATGCTGGTGGTGTTTAATTTATTGTCATTATATATCTGTTGACCATGGACTTGAAGAAAAATTGATGAATATATGAATAAGTGGTTATGAGAATCATCCTATGTGTAACTTGTGCCTAGTCTTCTACTTTTGTTGTGAATCTAGGTTATGTTACTATTTTTATGAGCATGTAAATGGTTATGTTAAGATCATGTGTAGGTGATGCCATTAATGAAGTGTTAAGGTTTGATGACCCCTACCCATGTATCACTATGTAAATGTGTGAATTGCTAATGTTAAGAGTCTTAAAGTATAATATGAAGTTAGCTTTCCTCCTATGCTAAATTGTGTTGTGTGGTTTATGCTTGAAAGTGTAATGTGGTTTTAATAGGGTGGCTGCCCCAATGTGTTGTTGATAGCCATTATGTGATCATGTTGACCAATGTACACACACACTCACACATTATGCATGCTTACAATGTAGTAAAGGTTCATATTTTCTGGTGAAAGGTTGATCTCATATTCACTAAATATGTACTACTATGCATGTAAGGTAAATGTATGTGAAGTATGTTATGTATTCCATTAAGTAGGATGACATGATAGGTGTACTAGCATGGGCAAGGGTATGGGTCCTTGTCTATGCATTGCACATGTGTACCTTGATAGGATAGTTCCTAGGTTTGGTTTCTATGTACATGAAAATGAATGTATGGGCATATTATGAATATGCTTTACATGTTATAATGTTAAGTATATGATATGATGAAATATGAATATGCATAGTGTCATAAAGTGCTATATGATAGAATGGCTCATATAGTTACACTTACATACATATGCATTGATATATGAACATGTGTGACATTTATCTGTTATGCGAAAGGTTTGCTCAAATATAAGTATACACACACATGTATGAAAATCTTGTCAATAGAGGGGCCTTGAAAGGTGTGCTCAAGAGTACTCTAAAACTAGATAGGTGCTTGAATATGCTATAACCATATGAGGAACAAATATCCTAAGCCTATGTTTTATGAAAAAATGTAATAAATGATTTTCAATAAAGGGAACTTAGCTTAGCACCGAGTGAACTTGACAATGAGAGGTGTTGACTTTCCTTGGAGGAAGATTCACCATTTGTTCCTTATAAAGTGTTGATTTCCCTTAGACGAATACTCACCTATGGATCCACATGAGGTGGTGGCTTCCTTGAGGAAGGTTCACCCATGTTTTCTCATGAGAGGAGGACCCAATATCCAAATGACATGTAGAGGGATTATACTTATATCTTAGTTTCATAAACTTTGCTTTCCAGATTGGATCTAGCAAGTGAATTCACTTAGGCTGCTAGGATATATGTTAAGGTTCAACTTTGGCTAAGTGAAACACCTTCCATTGGTGTAACGCTCTACAATACCAAATTTGATGTTTAGCACCCATGGTCTTAGTGTCGGTTAAGGCTATAGTTTCCCTAAAGTAAAATGGGCAACGGAAGTAAATGATTAGGACCGTAACTAGGATGATCTAAGGGATGTTACTTAGGATTGGTGGAAGTAATGAACCCATCTAGACATTGCACAAGTAGCTCCTTAGGAAGTCCTAGGAAGGTGTTCTAATGTGTCTGCTTATGCTTATGTCCTTATACATGACATTGTAGTATTTGTCTACTTATTATGAAGATATGCATGGTGTAAGTTTATATGATGTGAACTTGTCCTTATATGCATGATGTTAGTCTTAATGACTATATGATGAAGGTCTTGCTTGATATGAATGAAGTTGTCTTCTCTTACTATGTTTAAGTGTGCATTGGATGTTAAGGCTTGTGGTCTCATGATAGGTCTACTAAGTATGTAAGAGTTTACAGGGCTTCACATGTACATTGCACTAGTAGATTTAGATTGGGATTATGAGTAAGGTCTTATAAGGTTCTATGTGAAGTAAAATAAGTATATGTGCATAATGACTGAGAGTTTACTGTAAGGTTCTCATGGTCTTGACTTAAAGGAGTCTATGATGTATTATGCTTCTGTTATGGTATGTGTTGACTTATGTAGATTGTATGTATGATTTCCTTGTGGTCCTAAGGTGATGCATTGCACAACTAGGGGTATACTTGTAAGGTTAATGAGTTAAAATAAGGAGTTCACTATAAAGCAAAAGAGCTCACTGTAATGTGACCCCAAATATTGCTTAAATTCTATGTGTGATCTTATATGATATTTGGCCTTTTAATATGTCTATATGAAGTATGTAAATGATATAAATTCTATTGTATAAAGGTTTTATGAAGATTTACTCAAAAAAGCATGAAGTATGATTTCAAGGAAAATGTCCCTTTTAAATGCATGTTTTTGCATGGTTGCCACACTTAGTGCATTCTTGTACTAAATCTATTCTTCTCTACTTTTTACATAAAGTGTAGGTTATGGATGCTTAAAGGATGTCTATATGATTGAGGATCTTGATATGTGATTCCCATGCTCAAGGAAAGGGATCTTTAAATTCAAGGATTCCAAAAGTCAACTCTTTACTGTAAAGTTATGTATGAGTTTACTTATGTATTATGTTATAAGGGCCGTGTCCCTACTGTACTCTTATGATATTGAGTTTAGGGTCGCAAATAGAGAATAAAGTCTTTATATATGTATTATGATATTTTATATATATGAAGTGATGTTTCTAGCATATGATGTGCTATGAAAACTTTTAAAATTTTCGCTAAATTTACTATGACAATGCAATGAATGATAACTATGGGCTTGTATAAGCCCTCCGAGAGGTCAAGTACGCCATGTTACTTCTAGGGGGTACTCCCCGAATATGAAAGTTTATCTTGTATAATATGAAGATATGACGTGAAGTACTTTTGTAATGCTTATGTATCTTGTATGAATGCTAATGCTATTCTTCTTCTTTAAATGATGGTATATGGTGATAGAAGTATAGTAAGTGTCTTATGTGATAGTGTTGTATGTATGTATTTGAGGTTTAAGCATGTTTTTTTTTTTGAATAAATATAGGTGATTATGGTAGACTATGATGAGTTTCTATATGTGTGGATAGGGTATCTTGTGTGGTAGACTTAGTGTCCGTACTTGTTACTTGAATGATATTGTATGAGTGATATGATCAATGTTGTGTCTTCATTTTGTAGACCTAAGCTCCTCTTCTTGATGTATGAAAGATATGTAAATATGTGATCCCTTGACTTGGTAGGCTAAACAACCCTTGTCATGTATATGAATGAATGGTTGATATATAACCTTGAACATGTGAAGAAGATCAATGACTTGGAACCTTCAATATAGAAAGATGTTATGATATCCATGAAGTTTAAGGTCGTAATGGTATCCTTCTTATGTAAATGATGGACCTAGGGATAGGTTGGTCCGAACGACATTAAACCAACTCTAAGAAGGTCATTCAACTATCCTTATTGACCATCGAGTGGCAGCCCTAGTGGACCCATCCTAGGTAAGGTGTA
Organism: Solanum lycopersicoides; assembly: GCA_022817965.1. Lineage (NCBI taxonomy): Eukaryota > Viridiplantae > Streptophyta > Magnoliopsida > Solanales > Solanaceae > Solanum > Solanum lycopersicoides. Next base: position 41,050,826 of record CM040626.1, on the reverse strand, counting down.
TTATAATTTGGTAGTGACTAAACTATTGTACCTTCTCATATGCCTTTGTGTGATTGAACTTAATCTATGAGAACATGGCTAGCACCGAGTGAATATGCTTGGGGAATGACTCTTCTTAAGTTGAGACTAGAGTACAAAGAAACCGTTGATATTCTTTAACCATGTGCCTACTTGGGATGTGTCCTAGTTCTACCTTTGTAAAGTAGAACACCCTCTCTCGGAGTAGGGTAGACACTGGATTCCATGTGTAGCTAGTATGGTCTATGTCGGTTAATGTGTATTGTCATCTAGTGGGATGCATTCTAGAATTGGAGAAGTTCTAAAACATGTAGGTAGTGAAATGGTAAACTATCTATACATGGCACGTGTAGGCTTTGAAGATGCTTTGATGAGGGTTCCCTAGGTCTTCCAGAGACCAATATGTGAAATCCTTTAAATGGATGATTGTCTTTAAAAATGTTTTCAATGAAAATAGGTTATCTTTATAAAGTATATTGTATAGAAAGTTTCTTATCTAGGGTAGATTTTAGGATTACTTATGGAGGCTTGAAAAGGGTGTATGGGCGGTCTCTTCATGTTTTACTTAGGTTAGTCTAAGAGTAACCTTAGGTAGAGAGTCTATATGATGTAGAGAATTGTATTACTGAATATGAAATTATGTGATATGTGGGGAATTAGAATAACATTACTTTAGGTAGTATTGAGGATCATCTAGGTGTGTGCGAAGGGGTTGTATGGGCGTCCGCTTCATATTTTACATATGTGGGTCTTTGGATAACCTTTGGTAGAGGGTCTAAGTGAATATGGTTAAGTGATTGATGTTACTTGAATTTTTTCTATATGTGATTGTTGACTTGTATTATGTCTCTTCAATTTATTTATGAAGGTTTTATTAAAATATCATGAAAGCATGTTTCTATATTATATGTCCCTTTTTCATGGTTTTCGCATGGCTTCCATTCCCTTTTTGAACTAAGTGTAGGTAATTGGAAGTCTTGATATGCCATGGATCATGGATAGGTTTCTAAGGATTGAAGATAATGTATTGGTGAGTAGTCATATATTCGAGGACAAGACCCAAATGTTCCTTTTATGTCTCTAGTCTTTATTTAAGTCTTATATGGACTTAGACCCAAAATTATACAGTCAAAGTATTAGATGGTTTAAATGAGGCATTGTAAAGGTAGATTTTTTTAAAAGTCTTCCGCTTGGTATTAATAAAAGTATTCTTTGTGTGTGAACAATGTTTAAAATTTGTGCGTATTTTCGAGAGTATATTATACTATGATTGATACGAGAGGATTTTGTGGGACTTCTCGGGGTGTTATACACCGTTTACGTCCAGGGGGTACCTTTGGGTCATTTCAAAGTTGGTATCAGAGCATAAGCTTTGGGAGTGTCTTAGATTGTCTCATAAACCACATCTATTAGGTTCATAATGCGCAGCGTCAGATTACGAATATGAGTCTATTGGGTGCTAGAAAAGTTTCACTTCTTCATTCTTCTAATCGTGCCTAAGAGCGTTTTTATATGGACTTTCCCTTTTTCTTTCTATTATGGTACCTAGAGTGTGGCCTTTGAGATTATTGGGTTGAGGGAGAGAAAAAGTTATGAGTGACTTTTTAGATGGGATATGGAAGGTTGTGGTGATTAACGTAGGGTTATTGAGTTACCTTTTGAGGGGGGGGGGGTATTGTTGAAAGGATTGATGAAATATGATTTTATAAAGGTGGAGTAGTGATAGTTGGGATGGTTTGAAGTTGTATAGATCCGACCTTAAAAAGAAAGGAGGTTATGGTTGAAGGAGTAAAAAGTGAATTTCTCATAGTAGGGGTAATTTTGTGGCTCGATGATGAGACTTTAGAGAGTCTTAGATGTTTATGAGATAGACGTGATGTTGTTGTTGCAAGAGGTTTAGTGAAGTGAAGAGAATGTGAGAATGGTGTTAGTAAGGTTGATGGTTCCTTGAGGGAGATCCCTGTAGTATATTCATGTTGACCTTAGTTCCTCTTCTTGATGATGAAAGGTATGTGAATATGTGATCCCTTTCCTTGCTATACTAAAGTACCCTTGTCATGTATGTGTGTTTTATCAGAAATTGTTTTTTTTTTTTTTTGACTTTTTTAGAGTCGCCACTTAATTTTGAGAATATTAAGAAAACCTTGTTTTAAAAAAAAAAGATTCAAACAGAAAAAATCATTTGAAAATATTTTTAGGGGATTCGGGGATTCAAATTTATATTTTAGAAAGGTCTTAAGCACCTAAAATGTCCGCCTACTTGCGTTTTTCCGGCAACTAACACATTTTGGCTAAGACTTGTTTAAAATTGCGATAAAACTATTTCTTAGAATTGCTTGAATATAACTTTTTATATAATTTGAGATTTTGCAAACTTTTTTTTTTTTACGTTTTAAAAATGATTTATTTAGATAAGTGATTAAAGTGAGATGGCGTTTCACGGAGGATTTTGGTTTCCAACTTTAAAACTAAAGACGAGTAAGCAAATAATAAATAAAATATGAGGGGCAGAGAGAGAGAGAGAGAGAGATTGGGTCCAAATCCGAGTTATCTGTCCGCCTAGACCGGAATTTGGACCCATTTTGTTTTGGGCCTTTGACCCACATCACTTGATACCTGTCCTAGATTCTAAAACTAATAATACAAAGATGATAGGGGCTTAGGCCCAAAACGACAAAATACAATTATAAAATAAAATAAATAAATAAAAAAGGGCCCCTTTGACCCATTTTCCTCAACTCTTCCACTTTGGTCCTCTTCTTTGGGACCTGTACGCCGATTTCTATGGATTTGTTGACTCAATATGGATATTTGGGCCTTTGCGGCCCAATAGGAAAATGCATAGAGGATATCCATGGGACCCAAACACGTTTCACATGCAATCACAAACATATGACAGAGTTAGTTTCTAAAGAAAAATGTATAAAACGGATTAAATAATAGCAAGCCAGAGAGTCGATAGCTTCATAACATTAAGCAGTAGCCTAAAGCGGATATCCATTTAATATTTATGTATGCATGTGGCAATGGACAGTGATAGAGCCAACACCTAAGCCAAATTAACACCACTTCCAATATCTAAGAATGCAAAGCTAAAGAAAGACCAAATCATGCATGCTCAGGTAATGTGGTTTTGATTTAACAACTCAAGCATGTCATTTGAAAAGGTAAAAAATAAATAATAGGCTCTTCACGATAAGACATCAAACAAACATTCACAACAATACGCGAGACAAATGGTGATCAATTTACCGAACACATAGAAAGGGTAAAAAAAAAAACTCGGCTAACCTAAGCCAAAATGAAATTCACATTCTCATGACAATTTTAAGAAAAAAAAACTTTAGACTATATAGCGAAATACTCCATCACAAGACGGATAACTCACGGAAGAGTAACCATAATAATGACTGAAAATTCCAGATTTAGGCCTTTTAACAACATCGAACAAACCAAGCAAATTTAGATATATCAAATTCCAAAATGAGTAAAATCAGAAAGCTAAGATAGTGAGAGATTGGATGACTCCGGAGGATAAGCAACGGAAATTCCCTAAAAAGGGATTGAGCACAAACAAATCTATAAACATGTTTTCAGAGAATGCGAATCCAAACATGAGAAAACAATTTAGTCAAAAGCAGACCACTGCTTATGCCTAAAATCTACTGCAGGGAAGCATGCTTAAACGGCCAATAAACCCGTTTTTATGTCATTTGACATCTTAAAACAGCCGTTAACTTAATCAAAATAAAAATTCCCGATTTGGGGTAAACATGCCATGGTCAACTTGTGATTGGATGGCTTTTGAATAACCCAAATTCCAATAATAATTTAATAACAAACATTTAAAGAGAGAGTGAAAACATGCCAGTGACATTGAATAGCACGAAAGGATTGGGAAAAAAAACACTACTTCTTGTCACATGGAAGAAAATGGATAAGCTTCAAAATGGGACTTGAGACTCGGAAACCATAAAATTTTTTAGAGAATAATCTTCGATAAACTAACACTTCACTGCTGCAAAAATAACACACCTAAAACCTTCCTTTTCAATCAACAGTGAACCCCCAACCAATGAAGGAAAGATGCATATAATAGTCTAACACGTTTAAGAAAAATAAGAGCTACACCATATGACATTAAAGTGAAACTTTTCCGTTTGTACTAAGCATTACCAATGAAAACAACACTAAAACGACAAGATGAGAATAAGAGACTAAAAAAAAAAATTATTTTTAGTTTTTAGAAGTTCAAGTAAGGAAAAGGGTAATGACAATAGTAAGAAAACAAAACATTAATGTTCAAGCATCATATTCTAATCTGGAAAGACAACGGAAAAATGAACTTCGAACAAATTTAAAGAAATACAACTACATCAAACTATCCCAAAAATAGAGATCGATAGGTTTCAAATAAAGATAAGGTCAGTTTGTTACCTCTTGTAGAGCAGCGTATCCGGGACCAAACAAGCTGAAGGAGGGACTATTCCTACCACAAGAAAAACTCGATTATGGACGACGAACAAGAAAGTTTGAGCAGGAATCGCACCCCGAATACTAAGACAGAACAAGTATCTACTCTCTTTTCTTTGAGGTGTATTTGGTAGATGTTTTGCTTAAGCTACTCTCTCTGTTTTAGTTAAAATACCAACCAACAAAAACTCCAAAAGTTTTCTCTGATTCCAAAAATTTTCCCCATTAAACTCTCTGTAAGTCTCAATATTTTCTCCCAAAAAAAATATCCTCTCTGAAAGAACCGGAAGAGACCTTATATAGCGATGGATTAGAGCTACGATTTTGGGGGGGAAAAACCCGAATCCAATCGAGTTCAAGGCCCATCTCCATTCAAAATTTGAACTCTTTTCCCATAATGGAACAACATCCTTTTACTGAAGATTTAACTCCATCACGGAAAAGGGAAGGATCATCGACGTCTTGGATCAAATAAGAGTCGTTGCACGAAAACGTGGCACAATCTCATGCCATAAATATGGATTAGCAGCTGCAAAGGACGAATCTTCAGCTTCCCACAGTCGAAAGCAAAGGTACGAGGGCAGTATAGGGATGAAAAGAGACGTTAGGACATAGGATAGGGCCGCGTGCTTCTACGTGGCGGAAAACGGGGTCGCGCGAATTCGTTCTTTTGGGGAGTTGGGTCTCAACGCGTTGGGGGTGAGCTTCTGTGTTTCTTTTGTGTGAAGATGATGAAAAGATGGATCGGGTCAGCCTTGGGTCTGGTATTTATGATGGTTTTGGGTTGGAGTTTGTGAAGAGGAAACTTGGGCGGCAATATGAGGAGAAAAAAATGGCCCAACACTTGGTTCCCAAGTGGGTTAGATTTTAAGTTTAAGAAATAGTCAAATTAGTTAAATTCGACCAAATCTTAATCAAGATGAATTAATATTAATTAATTAACAAACTTCTTAATCTTAACAATATAATAATTAACTTAAACATAAACTAAATAATTTAAAATAAAAACTATTATATAACTAAGCTAATGAACTAAATATTTAATTAAAACGAAATCTTTTTTGAGACAGTTTTCGAATAATCATAAAATATACTAATTATATACATAATTATGTAAAACATATATAATATTATCTAAAGTTATAAAAGTGAAAAGATTAATTTAAAATAACTCAAAAACCTTTTAATCTTTATAGAATCTAATTATTTCAAATAGTTTAGAATTTAGAAGCTCATTAATTAATCATAGGTCAAAATTGGGTGTCAACAACTGTCCCTCCTTTTACTTGGATTGATGCAAGAAATTCGAGGAAAATGAAATTGATCGACCAATTTTGACCAACCACACATTCATCTAAGAAAGGGATTTGGTCACAGACTTTAGGAATTATGGCCGAACCCCGAAAATGGATTTCCTACATATCTCAGGCTACATGAGAATTCAGGCCACTTGTAGTTCGATACGCTGGATTTAATGCATGATTTTGAAAGAAATCAAAAGTCATCTCGATACCGAATTATGAAGGGACCGGAATACTCGGGAGTAGTATTTAAGAGTGAATGTTGAAGTACGGCGGAGTGTCAGCATTGAGCTTGCCTACATATCCTTGTATCTTCAGGAATCAGGCTGTTTGTAGTTCGACTCAATCGGTTGAAAAAGAAATCTATTTTGCTATATAACCAATTGTTCCAGACAAGTGACAAATTAAACGAGTATGAAAAAGAGGCTTGTAATCTCTTAACCATGAATGTGGCACGCTTCACACCCATAATTAAGAACTTACACGGACATAATTTCCAAAGCTCTTGACGCGTTGTCACTTAGATTGGAAGTTTGCTTTCGGTAGATTGAATTTTCTGGATGCGAGACCAAAACTGACAAAACTCAAAGAAAACTCACATGCCTTCTGATAGGGTGTGGTTTGATTGTGGTGGAAGTCGCTCCTATGCTCGCGTCCTAAGAGTTTGACATTCCTCTTTGGATTGTGTCCCAGTTCGCTGCTAACAAAAAGTTCCACATTGTGCTGCATCATTTTTGATGTCGTCCGCACCTGTGGTTTGTTTTTGGAGAATTCATCCTTTCGGATGCTCTCGACAAAGGCTGAGATAAAAATCATTAACATAAAAATGCAATTCAAATGGAAGATAGTGTCGTTTACCATGTTGACACTTAGTTGTTCTCCTCGATATTTGACGTCAACTCGATTGTGTTTGACGTAAAGCTAATAAAACTTATGTCTTATGTTTGAAATGTAATCTTCAATGTACTCTTCATGTGATGTCAAAATAAACAAAGTTGATGCAGTGTGCTGACATTTCTTTTGATGTCTTCTTCGATGATTCTCTTGGCATTCACTCTTGTCAAATAAAGATGCAGTTGATGTTGAGGGGTAAATATTTCCCTTGAGATGCACGATTCCTTCTCTAGCAGTGCATGATTTCTTGCGGGGCATGAATATCTTCCCGCGATGCGTGATTTCTTGCGGGGTATGAATATTTTCCCGCGATGCATAAATTTCTACGAGGCATGAATATTTTCTCGCGATGCATAACTTTCTGCGAGGCATGAATATCCTCTCGCGATACATGAATATTAACTTGCGATGCATGATCTTCCGCGATGCATGCATGATCTTCTACGGGGCATGAATATCTTCCCACTATGCGTAAATTTTTGCGAGGCATGAATATTTTATCGCGATGCATAATTTTCCGCTAGGCACAAATATCTTCTCGCGATGCATAATTTCTGCGAGGCATGAATATCTTCTCGCGATGCATAATTTTCTTCAAGGCATGAATATTGACTCGCAATGCATGATCTTCCGCGATGCATGGATATTGACTTGCGATGCATGATCTTCCGCGATGCATGAATATTGACTTGCGATGCATGATCTTCTGCGATGCATGAATACTGACTCATGATGCATGATCTTCCGCGATGCATGACTATTGACTCGCGATGCATGATCTTTCGTGATGCATGGATATTGACTCGCGATGCATGGATATTTGCTCTTGATGTCAATCTTGGTACCAAATGAAGATAGTGCTTCAATCGAGCAACATAGTGATCTTCTGGGTGCCCTCTGGATAATCATATCATCTCAATTGATAAATACGGTAAAATGACTCTCCAGATAGTGTATCGTCCCGATCGACAATAAAAAAAATGACCCCTCATGGGTAGTGTATTGTCTTGATCGATAATAAAATAAATGACCCCTCCGGGTAGTGTATTGTCTTGATTGACATTAGAATAAATGACCCCTCCGGGTAAAGTATTGTCTTGATCGACAATAAAATAAATGACCCCTCCGGGTAGTGTATTGTCTTGATCGACAATAAAGCAAATAACCCCTCCGGGTAGTAATAATATCACATCTAATAATATGATGCAGATGACGTCCTCTACAAAAACCGTAAACTCTTTCTTGGAATTTTTGCTTGATTCATCTTTGAATCTAGCTTGACGGTCCTTATAGACTTCATGCTGTTGGAAATCGGGTGAGATAAACCATTCATTATTCTCAAGTCTTTGATATGAGTAATATAAAATAATTTCTGCATCCACAGAAAAATTTGTAAATTCGAGGGGATGCTTTGCCCCCCTTGATTTCCCCATATTCATCGATCGGCAAAATCTGGTGATTTGAGAGCGAGACTATAAACCTACGTTCACAGAAAAATCGTTAGTTTTAAAATGAATTGATCTATGTCGATTCTTTAGTTGTCTGCTCCCTGTCCTGCTATCTCGGGGTGATTTTTTATGATTCCCCGCCTCATGACAGATAAGACAACATATTTTATGACAAAACAAATTAAATGCAAATATAAATATTTAAGAAAAATAAATTTTCAAAAAGTAGCATTTTGGAAAAGGGCTACTGCTGAGTATCATGTCACGTCAGTCTTAGCGGACTTCATTGAGTCTGATGCTTGGAGGTATATCTGATTATTCGCTGGGGAGTATTCAGAGTTGCTCTAAGATGTCGACGAGAACCAAGTTAAAATTTTGAGGCCATCCTCAGAATTTCTGTCCCAGTTACAAGTTTTGGTTTATCTTTGACTGTCGGTAAGTAAATCTTGGAATTTTTGAGATCCTCTCAAAAATTCTATCCCAGTTGCAAATTTTGAAGTATCTTAAGTCTTGACTTGCTGAGGAAAAATCTTCTTCTCGAGAATTTTTGCGACCCTCTCAAAAAATTCTGTCCCAGTTTCTACTGTAAAGAAAAATATAAATCTTACGAGAAATATGACCGAACCCTTGTGGTGCCTACGTATCCCGTTGAGGCAGGAATCAGGTTAAACGTAGTTCCCCTCAAGGATTAACAATAATGGAAATTTACAAAGAAACCGACTGAGGCCGACATAGGCCGCCTACGTATCTCATTCTTTAGAATTCAGGTCGAACGTAGTTCATATTAAAGAAATATTTTAAAAGGGATAAATGGGGTGACAGAGGCCGACATAGGCCGCCTACGTATCTCATTCTTGAGAATTCAGGTCAGACGTAGTTCATTACAAGAGGGATACAGGGATAAAAGTTTAATCAAAGCAAGTACAAGCAAAACCAAGCGATTACAGGGAAATGAAAGAAATACAAACTGACTTCACGCATAATATCTTTTGACAACATATGAGTTGATCGGCTTCGGCCAGGCGGTTCCATCGATCTCCGACAGTACCAAAGAGCCTCCAGATAACACTTTGCGAACCATGTAAGGACTTTGCCAATTCGGTGCAAATTTTCCTTTGTACTCATCCTGATGAGGAAAAATGCGCTTAAGTACTAACTGCCAATTTCAAAAATTCTGGCTCTGACTATCTTGTGGAAAGCACGAATCATTCTCTGTCGATACAACTGACCATGACAGACAGCAACCATTCTCTTCTCATCAATTAAGTTTAACTGATCAATCCGCTTGCTGACCCATTCAACATTACTTAATTCAGCTTCTTGGATGATTCTCAAAGACCTTATCTCAACTTCAGCATGCATGACTGCTTCTGTTCTATACACTAACAAATATGGTGTGGGTCCAATCGACGTTCTGACAGTCGTTCGATAATCCAACAAATCATATGGAAAAATCTCATGCCAACCTCGGTGATTGTCAATCATTTTCCTCAAAATCTTCTTGATGTTCTTGTTGGCAGCCTCTACAGCTCCATTCATTTGAGGACGATAAGCGCTTGAGTTTTGGTGAGTAATCTTAAATTGCTCAAATATATCTCTCATCAAGTGACTGTTGAGATTTGCACTATTATCAGTAATGATGGTTTCTGGTACTCCAAACCTGCATATCAGATTGTTGCGAACAAAATCAGCTACAACTTTCTTGGTTACCGACTTATAAAAAGCTGCTTCCACCCATTTGGTGAAGTGATCAATAGAAACCAAAATGAATTTTTGTCCATTTGAAGCGGCGGGCTCTATTAGACCGATTACATCCATGCGCCAAGCCACAAATGGCCTAGGTGAACTCATGCATTGAGTTCGTGAGGCGGCATTCGAATCAGATCACCGTTTACTTGACATTTATGACATTTTTGCACAAACTTGCAACAATCATTCTCCATAATCATCGAGAAATAACCAGCTCAAAGGATCTTTCTCGCCAAAGTGAGCCCATTCATATGCGTGCCACAAACTCCGGCATGTATTTGTTCAATAAGCTTCGCAGCTTCAATAACATCGACACATCTAAGAAGACCTAAGTCTGGAGTCCTCCTATAAAGAATTTCAATACTTAGAAAGAAGTTGAGGGCCATACGGCCTATTGACTTCTTTTGGTTGGATGTAGCATCTTCAGGATAATTTCCGGACTCCAAATACCTATTTATACAAAATACCATGGCAAACCGTCCGGTTATGCTTCAACATGGGAACAATGGACTGGATGTTCTTTCATCTTTATATCCAGAGGATCAATATAATCAGTATCTGGATGTTTGATCATCGAAGCGATGGTGGCAAGAGCATCGGCTAACTCATTTTGTAATCTGGGAGTATGCCTGAACTCGATCTTACGAAATCTTTTGCATAACTTCTGTACATACTGTACATAAGGTATAATCTTCGGGTTCTTCACAGCCCACTCTACTTGAACCTGATGAATCAACAGATCTGAATCTCTAATAACCAACAACTCATGAACATTCAGTTCGATGGCCATTTTTAAACCAAGAACACAAGCTTCATATTCAGCCATGTTGTTCGTGCAATTAAATCGGAGCTTAGGTGCCATAGGATAGTGTTGACCAGATTCTGACACTAAAACCGCTCCGATACATTTTCCTTGGTGATTTGCCGCTCCATCAAAAGAATAATATCCAGCCAAGATACATTTCTGAAATATCTTCACCCACAAACGATACTTCTTCATCGTGAAAATAAGTCTTGAGTGGTTCATATTCTTCATCAACAGGATTTTCTGCAAGATGATCAACCAAGGCCTGTTCTTTTATTGCCTTCTGAGTCACATATACAATATCAAATTCACTCAACAACATTTGCCACTTAGCTAACTTTCTAGTTGGCATCGCCTTCTGGAAAATATACTTCAACGGATCCATTCTGGAAATGAGATATGTAGTATAAGAAGACAAATATGCCTCAACTTCTGAGCATGCCAAGTCAAAAGCACAACACGTTCTGTCCAACAGAGTGTAACGAGACTCGTATGGAGTAAACTTCTTGCTTATGTAGTAGATAGCCCTTTCCTTCTTTCCTGTCTCGTCGTGTTGACCAAGCACGCATCTGAATGCACTATCTGAGACAAACAAATACAGCAACAAAGGACTCCTTTCTCGCGGAGGAACCAATACCGGTGGATTTGACAAATAGTTCATGATAGCGTCAAAAGCAGTCTGACACTCGTCAGTCCACTTTGTCGGAGCATCTTTCTTCAACAACTTGAATATAGGCTCACACACCACGGTTGACTGAGTTATGAATCGACTGATGTAGTTCAACCTCCTCAAGAAACTCATCACCTCCTTCTTAGTCTTCGTAGGAGGTTGTAACTGATACACTCAAACTTACTTCTCAAATAAGAAGTAAAGCGGTCGTATTAAGTAAAGAACCCAACTAATGAGGTTGGGATCGATCCCACGAGGAAAATAGTTCAGACTTAACTTTATTCTATTATTACTACTATTTAGTCAACTATTTCTCTGGAAAACAAAAGACAAAAGTTTTTTTTTTAAATTAATAAAAATGATTAACTAAATTAAACTAGACAACTAACAGATTCAAATCTTGAAGTTAAATCAATTAATAAAAGTAACTAGGGCTTAAGTGTTCCCCACAGGTTCCTAACTTGATAATTCTAACTATAACAATTCTTTCCTAGTATCTTGCATTAAAAGTGATAAGTTATGTATCTCTAAATCCTTGGTCCGGCATCTAGAAAATTTCACTCCGCACCTTGGTCCGGCTACGTGTGTTGCTATACTAACCCTTATCTTTATCTCATATTAAGCATTGTATTCGATATTTGACTAAGTTATTACCTCATACCAACCGACAGTAGCCTATTAGATAGTATACACTAAATCTATGTTGATAATTCTTTTCCTATTATCTACCTCCTTGGTCCGAGAAGTAGCATTAAGGTGAGTTCTAACGTTGGCCACCCATTAAAAAGACTTCTACACGAAAGAATTATCAATACATGCAAGACACTATTCTAGAATTGTTATTTTAGGTAGATTTTACCTTATTGTTCACCCATGGTTCCCACAACCCTAGTTATGTAGTTTAGTTACCCATGGTCATAATCACACTATTCATATTTTTAATATAAGAATTCATGCACTTACTTTAATGAGAAAGAATAAAATCCATAAATTCACTTGATTAATCAACAAAAACACCAACAATCAATTCCAGAAAAAGTGTATCAATTACTGAAATTAATTCTTCAATACTTGAACAAGAGAACTAAAAATTATCCAAAAGTCTAACCCCAAAAACGAGGTTTTTCGAACTATTTATAATAAAAACAAAACCTAATAAAAGAAGGATTCTAATTAATGAAAATCTGTCCAAACGCGTCTGAGTCGACGGACCTCGTGACGGACCATCGTGGGCATGACGGACCATCATGGCCTCCGTCGTCCCATACTTCACAAATTCTTCTTCTGCTTTCTTCATTACCTACTGACGGACAGGTATGACGAACCGTTTCAAGCACGACGGTCCGTCGAGGGGCTCCGTTCCGTAATACTTAACTTCTTGGAATTTGGGTACTGGGACTACTCTCTGATCATTACGACGAACCAGCAGGATGGACCGTCGTGGCTATGATGGTCCATCATGAACTTCCGTAGTCCCACACTTGGTCAGACTTCCCCATATTCCTTCAGCAGCTTCTCTCCTCACTACGATGCCACCTACGGACCGTCACAGCCTCGACGGACCGTCATAAGCTCCGTAGGTGGTCTCTTCTACATTTCTTGCTCAAAACTCCCGCGTTCATCTTTGGACAGATTTCCTGCAAATAAAGAGAAACTTACATAAAAAATCAATACAAAAAGGCTTTAGACACACACTAAACTTATGGAAAAAGCATTAAAAGTACCGTGAAACCACGGTACATGAACACCCTCAACTTAAATTCGTTGTTTGTCCTCAAGCGACGCACTATGACTCACTACAAAATCTTTGTACAAGAGTATCCACATTTTAGCTTGCGCAATCATTTGGCTATCAATCCCGATCATTCTCATTATGTTCATGCATGTTATCACTATTAGGCTTGAACTATGTGGAACCAGACCATGACACAGACTCACTACGCACTGACACCTATCCTCTTCAATTTCTCACCAAGGTGCTAATATTTCCGGTATTGCAACTAGTGTCCTCACTTCAAAACAACATCCTCATTTTTCACACAATGATTTCAGTTTGAGTATAAGGACTACTTTTCAACACTCACTCTCAGAACAAATTCACAACTCATTCATACATATTGCCATAAGCTTGCCCTTATTTTCACCGCTTTAAGTTCTCCAAACAACTCTTAGGATCACGACAGGACTTTCTTAGCTTGTAACATAGGCTCAGGGTCAGGTAGGGTATATCTAGTTATACTTTAGTGACTTGTTGCCCTCCTTGACATATCGGCTAAGCGTACCACCTTTTTATCGTTTATTTTGCCCTATTTCTCAATTTTCTTTTCACCTTGCTGTTTTTCCTTTCTTATCCTTATGTGTAAGTGACTTTTCTATTTTCTTGTGTTTGTTTTGTTTCATATGTATACTTTTTTTTTATATAGTCACTTCTGTTTTGTTCTTTCTTCCTCTTCATTCTTTCAACCCCACTTTCCGGGGTTTTCCTTATAACAGCCACCCTCAACTCATGATTTTGCCATGAGTCAAGGTTCACAATACCCATGGTTGGGTGAGGGCCAAAAGAAGGTTGCTTTCTGCATTAGCCACCCTCAATTTATGCTTTTGGCATAAACTGAGGTGCACATGTCCAAGGAGGGACCAGGGCCAACACATTGTTCGCAGAGAAGATCATTTGGGGTGAAAAAGAAATATCTATTTTATGCTCAATTCATTTGGATCAAAAAGGGATTAACTTCATTTGGTGTTCTGTTATTTTTAGGCTCAAGATTGACTATTTCGAACAAGGGCCTATGATCCTTTCCTAATTGTTTATTTTGGCTTACTTTCAGCAAGACTAACCAGGCAAGTTCTAGCTCAGTATCAATGGTGGATCATTCGAATTTTCCTCACACTCACTTGACATCTTGTTACACTACCAGATTATCAGACACCTAGTTCGAGTCTTAGATTCAGGGTCATGCAGTAGTGTATCTCTATGTCATGCTTAGAGCCACACATTTATCAATTACTATGCCTAGTCATTGCATCGGGATATCATTTCAATTTTAGCCATCATGCTTCCGAGTTATACTATGTACACAAGATATAAACATGCCGGTTCAACAATAAAATTAATCAGTCTCTTGGGGAAAAAGAACACAGGCAAGAAAACCCCAAGAGAAGATCGTGAATTGGGCTACTCAGACTTCACCCTAACATTCACTTTCCATTTACCCCACCCCCAACAAAAAAAATATGCAATTGTCCCCAATGCATAAAAAACTAAAATACGTGAATGGTAGGTGAAGCAAACGTGAGGCGCAAAGCGCCGGCGATCAGCAAGCTGGTGGGTCCGGTTCCCCGAAACCCACTCCCTCCGTAGTCTGTACACCCTCAGTAGTGTCCTCAGCAGCAACAACACTATCAGTAGTGCCTCTCACTGTCTCCACAACTCTGGAGCTAGACGCCCCGGCAGCTAACTCTACAGCCCTCAACGTACGGGCCTCCTCATCGGCAATCGAGGCTCTCCTCGCAGCCTCCATCTCACGGCGCTCCTTCTTCCTCGCCCTAGCCTCGTCCTCCTCTCGACCCCTGCGCCTCTTGGCATGCTCTCGTGGGGGAGGTGGTGGAATATCAGAAGTGGCGAATAGAGCAGCCATCACTGTGTCCTCAGCAGGCTCTGCAGAAGGGGCCTCAGACTCAGGCACCCTAGCCTCTAGGATCATATCAAGATCTGCTCGCAAACTCTCAACCGCAGCCTGAAGGGTCGACACGTCCGCCGGAGGGGCTGGCCGGGCTAGCACCCGCAACTCAAAAGCGTCTAAGCGCTGATGAACCTCCGAGATCTTCCTCTCTGTGTGCTGTGCCATCTTACGCTCCAAGCGCTCCTCCGCCTCAGCAATAGACCTCTGCATCCAAGGCTGGATGTGATGCAGAAGTGTGGCCATCTGAGCCTCTAGTTTCTGGACCCTAGCAAGTGGGACCAGAGCGGGGGAAGGGGCTGAGCGAGAAGAGCTCGGGCAGTGCTACTACCCGGGATAGACTCGACCGGGGTAGTGTCAGTGGGTGCAGAAGCAGCCTGGGTAGCCGCTTGAGCATGCGCTACAGTATCTGCCAGGTTCTCACCAAGTGGAGGCATCTCTGGCGGGGCCCTCTGCGTGGAGCCAACTCATTGGCCTCATCCCTGATGAGGCCGATATCAACATTGCCCTGCGGGGTCTTGAGCTGATCAATGTGCCAGATGGGCACACCTGCGGACCTGCATAAGGAAAACACCATGCACGGAAAAGGGTAAGTCGTGGTGACCTTGAAAGCCCTCTCGTGCATGACCGCCTGAAGAAGCCAAGCGAAGTCAACCTCAAACCCTGCCATCATCGCTGCCATCAGAACTGCGCGATCCCATGTAACTATATTATCTGCAGCAGTGGGGGAGAGGCAGTGGCGGACAATCAACCATAGAAACTTGGCCGTGAAGGTCAAGTTAGCCTTCCTGATGGCTCCCTTCGGCTCCATTACCCAGCAGCCTCTCCATCAATAGATAAGTGCTGGGCCATCCACCTCTTGGTGGTCTCTCTCAGCGATGGCTCACGCAAGAACCGCCCTCTTTAACAATTTGCCACCGGTAGTCGAACTCGGCGGTGAGAGGGGTCCTGGTGGCATCAACATCCTCGCCGTACAGATACCGGCGGATGGCTGGCAGGGAGATGTCGACCTGTATGCCGCGGACTCTGACGTGATCAAGTGGGGCCTGTTTGGCGGGGCAGCCCGCCTATCGATCTGTGATCGGAGAGTAGCCACATAAGAGGCGTAAAACTCTCGGACCAACTCCTCACTGTATGCCCAAAGAACGAGCCGTCCACTCTAGCCGGTGTCTGGTGAAGAGAGTGTGGATATCCGGCATGGTGGGAAGACTACCCGTAAGGACCCGCCTCTCCAGTGTAAGGGTCCGTGTCATGACGCCCTTATCATTTAGCAGCTTGGCGTCTGAATACACTTGGTATTGCCCATCGACACACCACCGGTTGGGCTGGTCGGCAACCGGGGCGGGAACTCCAGTCGGTGAGCCTGGAGTGGAATCAGTACTGTCAGCCTCATCAGACGAGGTAGACTGTGCAGCTGTGGCGGGTGCAGAGGCTTCTGCGGACCCGGAAGCTTCCTCTGACCAAGAAACTCCTAAGGAGCCAGACGCTCCTTCATCTTGTGCAGCTGACCCAGAAGGTGTGACGGTCAGTGTACGCTCCTCATTAGACTGGGAGGCAGTGACTACGCCGGACGCCACCTTCTTGGGCGTGGCTCTGGTAGCACGTGCAGCTCGTGCTGGAGTGGCAGTGCCTGGGGGCACGTACTCGGGATCATGCTCATCATCAGAGCCTATAACCAGTCGGGCAGACGGGGCGACGGACTTTGAACGCCCACGTGCGTAAACGCGATCTTGTTTTGGTGCCATGAGAGATAGTACCTGTAAAGAATCCTCATTAGTACTAGAAGGAGCAAACAAGACAAGCAAAAACGAAACAAAATACACATAAGATCAAAGTTGTAATGACATCTCTGAAGTAGCAGTGAAACACGACGGACCAGTTGACAGCCCGTCGTGAGTATGACGGACCGTCATGGGGTCCGTCATGTATTACTTAAACAATATTTCTTTGGAGACCCTCAGAAGGAAAGTCTCTGACAGTTACAACGGATAAGCAGGACGGACCACCGTGATCATGACGGTCCGTCGTAGATGTCCGTCGTGGGGCACTTAGAAAAAGTATGTAGACCTTAGGAGAGGGATCTGACCGTCATGACGGTTGTGCAGGACGGACCGTCGTGGTTACGACGGTCCGTCGTATAGGTCCGTAAGTGGACACTTGGAAAAAATTGGAGACCCTTAGGACTGGGTCTCTGACAACCATGACGGTTGTGCAGGACGGACCGTCGTGGGTACGACGGTCCGTCGTAGATGTCCGTCAGTAGACACTTAAAAATATTGGAGACCCTTAGGATAGGGATCTCTGACTGTCATGACGGTTGTGCAGGACGGACCGTCGTGGGAATGACGGTCCGTCGTATAGGTCCGTCAGTGGACACTTAGAAAAAGTTGGAGACCCTTAGGAATAGGGTCTCTGACAACCATGACGGTTGTGCAGGACGGACCGTCGAGGGCACGACGGTCCGTCGCATATGTCCGTTGGTGGACACTTAGAGAAAACAAATCGTGGGGTGTTGGGACAGACCCTATGACGGTCCGTCGTGGGTACGACGGTCCGTCGTCGGGGTCTCGTTCTGTCATTCAGTGACAGAACTGAGGATGCACAATCATCCCCTGTGATTCAAACAAAGACTCCATATTAACCTACATATTTCTAACCCAAATACCTAGCAAACTAGCAATGCTAAAACCAATTTCTCGAGTTTTAACAAGGCAATTGTGGGACTATCAACCTAGGTCAGACAAGATTCCAAAAAAAACAATACCCCTGCTTTGATTCGGTTAACCCACTACCCACATCAATTGTAATTATAAGTGTAGGTCTTTAAAGCATGTCATGTTGTCTTAGCATACTACAAGGGATCAAAAATCAAAGACCCACCAAAAAGAAACAGGCCAATAGTAATTTAAAAACAAAATGTAGTGTAAATGGGTAGAGATCAGAAACACATACCTGAGAAGAGGAGAAAAACAAGCAAGTGAGGCACTCAGCTAGGAAGATCAGAAACACAGCAGCAGACTCCGACCAGCAGAAAGGAGATTGGGGAAGGGAAAATGAATGTGGGGATTTGGGGAAGTGATGGTGGATCAGTTGATAGGGAAGAGGATGAGGATGGAAGGAAGTTGAAAAGGGAGGAAATGGGAGATAGAGGGAAAGAAACGGTTGAAATGAAGGGGTGGGGAGTTTAAAAGGTTGAAAATATTTAAAATTCCCCAGCCAGGTCGGGTCGGGTTGCTGGTTAATGACGCGACGAGTCCCCGACGATGGTCCGTCACACGTGTGACGGTCCGTCGTGGGTTCCGTCGCGGGTGACCTAATTTAAAAAAAAAGACAAACTTACCTGGCACGACGGATTCCTGTGACGGTCCGTTGCAAGCATGACGGTCCATCGATGGATCCGTCATTGAGTGTTTCAGACCAATTTCTGCAAATTTTTCTGGTGATGTGCTACCTGCAAAGTTAACACCCATTAAGCTATTCTCTATGTGTTTGACTGGAGACTTAGTGGACATGGACCCTAAACTATGCTCTAGCCAACACTTTTAACAAAACGAAAAACAAAGAAAATGCGACTATTACTAGAGGATACATATTGGGTTACCTCCCAACCAGTGCTTGATTTAACGTCGCGGCACGACGGAGGATACTCAATTACTCAGACTTCATCAAGATGGTATGCCTCGATCACTTCATTCGCCGATTCAGCATGCCCCAAATAGATTTTTATTCGTTTCACCTTGCACACCCTCCTTTCCAACTCAACCGCTCCGTGAGGGAATAGTTGGGTGATCAAGTAAGGGCCAGTCCATTTGGACTTGAGCTTGCCCGGAAACAAACGCAACCTAGAATTGAATAAAAGCACCAAATCCCCAACTATAAAATCGCGTTTCTCAATCTTCTGGTCATGGTATTTCTTCATCTTTTCTTTGTAGAGGGCTGAACTTTCATAAGCTTTTAGGCGAAATTCATCGAGTTCATTCAACCCATTTAACCTCTGTTCTACAACTTCATTCCAATCCATTTTCAACTTCTTCATAGCCCACATGGCTTTGTACTCTAATTCAACCGGTAGATGACAAGCTTTCCCATATACAAGTTGGTATGGGGACATACCTATGGGAGTCTTATATGCTGTCCGGTAGGCCCAAAGAGCATCATCAAGCCTCCTTGACCAGTCCGTTCTACTAGCGTTCATTGTTTTTGACAAAATCTGTTTCATCTCCCTATTTGACACCTCAACTTGCCCACTAGTTTGAGGATGGTAAGGAGTGGCCACATTATGGCGAACCCCATATTTTTTCAATGATCCCTTATACAATTTATTGCAAAAGTGGGATCCCCCATCACTAATAATTGCCCTTGGGGTACCAAAACGAGAGAATATATTCTTTTTCAAGAATGCAGTGACACTCTTCCCTTCATTGTTTGCGAGGGCGATAGCTTCCACCCATTTAGATACATAATCAACCGCTACTAAAATATACTTCATTCCATGAGAACTCACAAAAGGACCCATAAAGTCAATACCCCAAACATCAAATAATTCAATCACAAGAATGGGGTTTAGAGGGAGCTCTTGCTTTCTTGAAATGCCGCCATCCCTTTGGCATCTATCACATGCTTTGGCGAACTCATGAGCATCTTGATGAATAGTTGGCCAATAGTAACCACATTGTAAGATCTTATGAGCGGTCCGATACCACTATGATGTCCACCAACGGGTGAGGAATGGCATGCCTCTAAAACACTCAACATCTCAACTTCTGGCACACAACGCCGAATAAGCCCATCGGCACAGCTCCTATATAAGTATGGTTCATCCCAAAAGAACTTCTTCACATCGTACATGAACTTTTTCCTTTGATGAAAGGACAAGTCCGATGGAACAATATCGCTAGCCAGATAGTTCGCAAAATCTGCGAACCATGGAATCAAGTCTTGTGAGGCAGCCAATACATGCTCATCGGGGAAAGTATCATCAATATCAGTCTTATCCCCTAACTCTCTCATAGCTTCATCTTCTAAACGGGACAAGTGATCAGCAACTTGATTTTCGGTCCCTTTTCTATCCCTCACCTCAAAGTCAAATTCTTGCAGTAGTAAAACCCAACGAATCAACCTCGGTTTCGCATCCTTCTTTGCCATCAAATATCTCAACGCTGAATGGTCAGTATGCACTATAACTCTAGTACCTAGCAAATAGGATCGAAATTTTTCAAAAGCAAAGACTACTGCAAGGAGCTCTTGCTCAGTCACTGTGTAGTTCTTCTGGGCTTCATTGAGGGCTTTACTAGCATAGTAAATGGGATGAAGGATTTTGTCCCTTCTTTGTCCCAATACCACACCTAGAGCAACCCCACTAGCATCGCACATCACCTCAAATGGACTGCTCCAATCCGGAGAAATAATGATAGGTGCAGACACCAACTTCTCTTTTAACTCGCCGAATGCTTTAAGACAGGATTCATCAAAATAAAATTTACACTCTTTCTCCAGCAATTTGCACAACGGATGCGCAATTTTTGAAAAATCTTTGATGAACCTCCGGTAAAAACCTGCATGCCCAAGAAAGCTTCTCACACCTTTTACAGAGATAGGTGGGGGAAGTTTCTCTATTACCTCTACTTTAGCTCGATCAACCTCTATACCCTTCTCTGAAATGCGATGACCCAAAACAATACCTTCTTTCACCATGAAGTGGCATTTTTCCCAATTTAATACTAGATTGCAGTCTTCACACCTCTTAAGAACCTCAGATAAATGACTCAAACACCGCTCAAAGGAGTCACCAACCACAGAAAAATCATCCATAAACACCTCAATAGTGTCCTCCACCATATCGGAGAATATCGACATCATACATCTCTGAAATGTGGCAGGTGCATTGCACAACCCAAACGGCATTCTCTTGAAAGCAAAGGTCCCATATGGGCAAGTGAAGGTGGTTTTCTCTTGATCTTCCGGTGCAATAGAAATCTGATTATACCCCGAATAACCATCAAGAAAACAGTACCACCCTTTTCCGGCAAGTCTATCCAACATCTGATCCATGAAGGGCATAGGAAAATGGTCTTTTTCGGTCCATGCATTTAATTTCCGGTAATCCATACACACCCTCCATCCAGTCACCGGTCTCATTGGAACAAGTTCATTTTTTTCATTGGGGACCACAGTCATTCCCCCTTTCTTAGGTACACACTGAACAGGGCATACCCAACTACTATCGGCGATCGGATATATTACTCCGGCATCCAACCACTTAATGATTTCCTTCTTCACGACCTCTTGCATAGGTGGATTTAAGCGTCTCTGTGCTCAATACTTGGCTTATGGTCGGGCATGAGTTGGATTTTATGAGAACAAATACCAGGAGGGATCCCAATAATGTCCGCAATAGTCCACCCAATAGCTCTTTTGAACCTTTTTAGCACTTTCACCAAACTCTCAATTTGTTGTTCATTCAGGTCTGATGCAATGATTACCGGCAAAGTGTCACCATTTCCTAAGAATTCATACCTGAGATGAGGTGGGAGAGCTTTTAGTTCTAACTTTGGAGCCTCCTCTATAGATGGTTTCGCGGGTGGAGACTCGCGATTCTTCATATCTAACTCATATTTCTTCGGTTTAAACCGAACATCACCACGATCGAGAGCCGCGACTAATGACCCATACTCTTCAATGCAATCGCTATCAAAATTCATTATCACTGCCGCTAGTGCTTCTACACCTAGACGTTCTTCTATTTGTGTCTCGGATGACTTATCAACTTTGTAGGATATAGCAGATACCGATTGGAGCTCACCACTCTGCCTCATGGACCTACAAATGTTGAAGGTCACTTCTTCATTGTTCAACCGAAATTTCATCTGCCCCTTTTCCATATCAACTAAGGCTCTACCCGTAGCAAGGAATGGCCTCCCAAGAATAATAGGCACCTCAAAATCGACTTCACAATCAAGAATAACAAAATCGGCCGGAAATATGAATGACTCCACTTTTACTAGCACATCGTGGAGTATCCCAATAGGCCTTTTTACTGTTCGATCGGCCATCAGTAGCCGCATCGCAGTGGGCTTTGGGTTACCCAAACCCAACTTCTTGTAAATCGAGAGGGGCATAAGATTTATGCTTGCCCCAAGATCACATAATGCTTTCGCAAAATGTAATAACCCGATTGTACAAGGAATAGTGAAAGCACCCGGATCTTCCTTCTTTTGCACTAGAGATCTTGTAGCAATAGCACTACAATGCTGCATTCTATCATCATCCTCAAAAGTGACCGATCTTTTCTTCGTAACCAGATCTTTCATAAACTTGGCATAACCGGGCATTTGTTCCAGAGCTTCTACCAAAGGGACATTGATGGAAAGCTGCTTCAACATCGTTATAAAACGCCGATATTTACCATCCTCGGTCTTTTTCACTAATCTTTGAGGAAGGGGGGTGGTCTAGGCATGGGAGTCACCTTTTTGGGCACTTCAGCATCTTTTCCCATTTTATCTTCTAACTCACCACTAAGCTCCACCACTTTATCATTATCTCTTATCACCTTTTCTGCATCAGACGGCATAGGTGGGTCAATGGTTTGCTTACCACCCCGAGTAGTGATTGCCATACAGTGTCCATCATTTTTCGGATTTTGGACAGTGTTGCTAGGGAGAGTGCCCGGTTGCCGTGTGTTCACCGTCGCAGATAATTGGGCCATTTGCAACTCAAGCTGCTTAATCGATATTGCATGTGTATCGACTTTCTGCCCAATACCCGCTAAATCACTCCTTAACTCTTTAGTGTGCTCATCACTAGCATCGAACCTCCTCATCATTTTGTGCAACATAGCCTCAACTCGCGCCATACTACCTCCACCATCCCTAGGAGCAACTTCACGATTTTGAGGAGGAACATAGGGCCCACTCCTATCATTTCTGTTACCATAGTTACCCCTGTTGAAGTTATTGTCGCGGTTGTAATTTCCATCTCGGACATAATTACCCTCACGGTTATAATTGCCATAGTTCCGACCTTGGTTTCCTTGACCTTGGCGCCAATTCTCCTGATTGGAGCCTTGGGCATTCGGTCGGAAACCCCCCGTCTGCTCATTTACCGCATAGTAATCCTCCTCATAATAATATTCATCAGTTGGTGGTGGTGGTTTAGACAAGTAGTTTACTGCATTTATCTTTTCTGCACCCCCAGTGACATGTTTTAATACCAACCCAAGCTCAGTTCTCATCTGAGCCATCTCTTCACGAATCTCGTCTGTGGCTGGGTTGTGTGTGGATTGCATTGCGAAGGTGTTTCTTTCAGTATCTGACTTCCTAGTACTCCAAGCTTTATTATTTCGCGAGATTTTGTCTAACTTTTCAGCAATCTCAGCATAAGGACACTCCCCATTAGAACCACCCGCTATAGTATCCAATACCGCTTTATTATTATCATCCTGTCCCCGATAGAAGTATTCTTTCAGTGACTCATCATCGATGCGGTGATTGGGGACACTTCTCAAGAATGAAGTGAACCTATCCCAAGAACTGCTAACTGACTCTCCCGGTAGTGCCACAAAGTTGCTCACTCTGTCTTTGTGGTTTAGTTTCTTAGAGACCGGATAGTAACGTGCTAAGAAAGCATCCCTCAGTTGATTCCAAGTGAATATTGAGTTATAAGGGATCTCAGTAAACCATATAGCAGCCTCTCCCGTCAGTGAAAGAGGAAATACTCTTAGCCCAATTACATCCATGTTCAAATCGGGCCTACCTACACAAATTTTGCACACTGCCCTTACCTTAGCGATGTGGGCATGTGGATCTTCAGAAGGTAGCCCTGAGAACAAACCTCTGGCAGTGAGCTTTTGCATTAGACTACTGGTTACCACAAAAGTGTGGCCGTGTGGTAGAGGAGGCAAGACAAGTGGCCCATCAGAGTCTGCAATATTATCATAACCTCTGTAGTATTCTTGAGGACGTGGAGCGGGATTTTGTCCCCTTTGTTCATCTTCACCACGATTATCAGTAATAATCGACCATGAGCATCAACTGGAGCTGGGATGTTCTGGTTGGGATCATCATCATTAATACCCAATTTCGATTCATATTCGTATGTACGCTCTAATTCGTGGTCGTAGGGAAACAAGGTTCTCTTCCTCTCGCGTATTTGGCATACAAGGAAGTTAGTTCTGCAAGAATAAAAAACAACAAAAAAAGTAAAATTAGGAAAATATGACTAAACTTTAGTAATAAGTTTAAGTTAATCTAAAAGCCACTTTCCCCAGCGGCGCCAAAATTTGATACGCTCAAACTTACTTCTCAAATAAGAAGTAAAGCGGTCGTATCAAGTAAAGAACCCAACTAATGAGGTTGGGATCGATCCCACGAGGAAAATAGTTCAGACTTAACTTTATTCTATTATTACTACTATTTAGTCAACTATTTCCGAGAAAACAAAAACAAAAGGGGTTTTTTAAATTAATAAAAATGATTAACTAAATTAAAGTAAACAACTAACAGATTCAATATTGAAGTTTAATCAATTAATAAAAGTAACTAGGGCTTAAGTGTTCCCCACAGGTTCCTAAATTGATAATTCTAACTATACAAATTCTTTCCTAGTATCTTGCATGTAAAGTGATAAGTTATGTATCTCTAAATCCTTGGTCCGGCATCTAGAAAATTTCACTCCGCACCTTGGTCCGGCTACGTGTGTTGCTATACTAACCCTTATCTTTACCTCATATTATGCATTGTATTCGATATTTGACTAAGTTATTACCTCGTACCAACCGACACTAGCCTATTAGATAGTATACACTAAATCTATGTTGATAATTCTTTTCCTATTATCTACCTCCTTGGTCCGGCAAGTAGCATTAAGGCGAGTTCTAACGTTGGCCATCCGTTAAAAAGACTTCTACACGAAAGAATTATCAATACATGCAAGACACTATTCTAGAATTGTTATTTTAGTTAGATTTTACCTTATATTTCACCCATGGTTCCCACAACCCTAGTTATGGAGTTTAGTTACCCATGGTCATAATCACACTATTCATATTTTTAATATAAGAATTCATGCACTTACTTTAATGAGAAAGAATAAAATCCAAAATTCACTTGATTAATCAACAAAAACACCAACAATCAATTCCAAAAAAGTGTATCAATTACTGAAATTAATTCTTCAATACTTGAACAAGAGAACTAAAAATTATCCAAAAGTCTAACCCCAAAAACGAGGTTTTTCGAACTATTTATAATAAAAAAAAACCTAATAAAAGAAGGATTCTAATTAATGAAAATCTGTCCAAACGCGTCTGAGTCGACGGACCTCGTGACGGACCGTCGTGGGCACGACGGACCGTCATGGCCTCCGTCGTCCCATACTTCAAATTCTTCTTCTGCTTTCTTCATTACCCTCGACGGACAGGTATGACGGACCGTTTCAAGCACGACGGTCCGTCGAGGGCTCCGTTCCATAATACTTAACTTCTTGGAATTTGGGTACTGGGACTACTCTCTGATCATTACGACGAACAGCAGGACGGACCGTCGTGGCTATGACGGTCCGTCATGAACTTCCGTAGTCCCACACTTGGTCAGACTTCCCCATCTTCCTTCAGCAGCTTCTCTCCTCACTACGATGCCACCTACGGACCGTCACAGCCTCGACGGACCGTCATAAGCTCCGTAGGTGGTCTCTTCTGCATTTCTTGCTCAAAACTCCCGCGTTCATCTTTGGACAGATTTCCTGCAAATAAAGAGAAACTTACAAAAATCAATACAAAAAGGCTTTAGACACACACTAAACTTAAGGAAAAAGCATTAAAAGTACCGTGAAACCATGACGGTACAATCAAAGTACTAATCTAGAGGTGACTTTAAGGATTCCTTGTAAAAGTGTGAAGAGGGCATAAAGGATATCTCTTCATGTCTTATCTAGGGAATTTGAAAATGACTCTAGTTAGGGAAGATTGGTTGATTCTTTAGGCATGATCCAACACTTTAGTAGTCTTAAGATTACTAGGTAACCTTGAAGAGGGCGTATGGCGTTTCTCTTACTAGGAGTATCTATAAGTAAGTCTTATTTATAGTCTTGGTAAGGAGATTGACATATTATACTATGTTATGTGTTTTGGTGTACTGTAATCTGTGTATGTGTCTCATTATGAGTAGTCTTGAGGATCTGTTTAGGCATGCCTTAGAGAGGATGGGCTCTCGGATTGACATAAGACTTATGTTATGTATATTTGTTGAATGCATGTTAAAGAAACTTTGGTATGCCAAGACATGAATATGACTCATTGCATGTGAACTACACATATGACTTCTAAATGGCGTTTGCTTTGTATGTGTGGGATATGTGACTTCCATTTGTACTTGCACAAGTAAGCTTCGTGAAGGGGTTGTTAGGTGCTTTTACCTATGAATGAACAAAATGAAGTTATACTAAGAGTAATGAATAAGACTTCTTCAATGTGACCATTTATGAAGTATATTGGTCTTATGTCTAAGATTGAATGCATGTTATGGTAATGTTATTGAATGAGATGTGCCTTAATCTAGAGTACTTCCTAGATCACTTGTATGGAGTAATATATGGATGCTACTTTAATTCAAAAAACAAACCTAGTGAGATTGGAAGTTGTCTTAGTGTGGTTCTTATGTGTAGAATGTTCCTAAATTTAAAATGAAATGGTTTTAAAGGTTGTTATGAGTGGATATCCATGTTATATATGTATGTAACTATATTGTACTATTTGTATCAATGTTCATGAACTTTTAGCTAAAAAGACATCTGAATGCATGATTTCTAACTTAATTCCTCTTTTAAAATACATATTTTTGTATGGTTGCCTGCTTAGTGCATCTTTACTAATACCATTCTTC
>CM040626.1:40974962-41023887 GCA_022817965.1 Solanum lycopersicoides | reverse complement strand
TGTTGACGCTTGGGGCCGATCTAGTCCAATGTCATTGTTGACCGAAATTAAATAAAATAGAAAAAATATATAAGTGTTGTCCAAGGATTTCGGAAACCGGTTCCCTTGCCCAATTCCGCTAATTGAACCCTAAGTCATCCAGAATTGAAAATTTCTAGAATAATGGCCTACTTAGATCAAAATTTGAAGATCTTGCATAACATAAAAGATGCATAAATTCTTTGTACCACATAATAGTATCGGTTTAGGAAGATATGATCACTTAAATCACATATGAGAGTAAGCCTCATGGATTATGTAATATATACACCCAAAGCTACCATTACGGGTTTTAAAGATAAGTGAACCTAAGATGTAAGTAATGAAATGAAAATGAAACCCAGAAGAGTAAGTTAAGAGTGTGAAAACACTAAATGGCCAAGTACATTGGCATATTGATGAAATGAACATTCACGTTAACAAGGATTAGTAATTAGAAGAAGCAATGTGCTAAAGTTAATCCCTAGGTAGAGTGAATTGTAGTGAATGTGTGACAACATGATAAGAGGCTAATGTGAAAGATGAGAGCAATCTCAAATGAGCCTAAGTAAATGTTACCAAAACGTACTCACCTATGAGAGTGTAAAGTTAATGAAGAGACCAGTCTCTATGAAGACTCTAATGAAAGTATTGAGAATAATGTATACTTAGATGAGATGAGAAATTATCTATTGAGCTATGCTGTCCTCATATTAGAAGCCAACTTCCATTACGTATGAGTTGAATGAAATGGAACTTTATACTAAGCACCGATAGACTAGCTATGAGCGGTGATGCCTTCTTTCGGGAAGGACAGAGGTTCACGTAACTCTCATGAGATGAGACTGTCCGGCATGCCGGGTATGGGTCTCCTTATATCTCCTAGTCTTCGAACCTATACTGCCAATATAGGGATCTGGCGGGGTTCAATTCCCATGTACGCTAGCATGTTTTGGGTCACTTTGGCCGGTGATTCCACCTCTTTTCGGTGTAGGGGAGACACTGGATTTCATGATGCTCACATGATCTATGTCGGTTAAAGTTAAAGTTCCCAATGAATGAATGAGGCCAGCCTCAAATGATGCACATAATGAAATGAACGATACCAAAGGTGTTAGGATAGGATAATCAAGAGGTGAGCTAGACTCAAGTAATAACACTAGGTTATTCTTGATCATTGCACAGCAAACCCGATGAGAGTCTTAAACTACATCCTAGGTATAGCTGGTGTTTACACTAGCTTATGAATGAATGAAATGAAGTACGTATGAATGAATGAAGCAGACTCTGTGTTTTCTAAAGAAGGCTCCCTAGTTGAGGTCCCATATGTTGAGCCCTCATTTTGGGAAGTCTTAATGTCAAGTCCATGATTCCAAGGTCTCATGGCATATGAATGAATGATATGAAAGATGTTATGTGCTATATGCAATATGATATGTGCTATGTGTAAGATGTTATGTGTTGTGTGCAATATGATAAGTATGATGATGCATGTTACTCTCATGGCATGACTTTCCTAATCCAAATTTGGAAGGCTCACTAACTTTCCTAATCCAAATTTGGAAAGCTCACTAACTTTCCTAATCCCAATTTGGCAAGTCCACTGACTTGACTTTCCATAATCATGTTGTTAGGAAAGAGCTATTCTTACTCATGCATGTCCTTGGTGTGTGCTTGCATATACCCATACTTAGTACAAGTGTGTACTAATCCCATACAACTCTATATTTTTAGGTGCAGGCACAGGTGGACGCTAGAGCTTACAGGTTGACGTTGCAGCTATCCGGACGTGGAGCTTTCATCCGGACTTGGTAGGCCCTCATGCTTTCAAGGATGTCTACCGTTACTATCTAGCTTAGATGTAGGCTTTAGCTAGTGGAGTATGTTCCACTAGTGTTTCTTTCCATTTTTATTTCAGACATTGTATTGGTGCCATTTTGGCAATTATACATTTAATGCAGTATTGAACTATTTCTTTCAGTTGATAATCTTAATGTTAGATGGTTGATTGTGAACATTATGAATGTAAGTAGAATGACCTTTATGCATGATAAGAAAACAAAAAGTTTCAAATTTTCCGCTAAAATTAACCTAGATGAAGTAAGAATGACGTAGTAGGCTTGTCTGCGACCTCTGAGAGGTCAACGACGCCGGTCTCGTCTGGGGTCTAGATTCGGTCGTGACAAAGTTGGTATCAGAGCACTAGGTTAAATTCCGAGAATAATAAGTTCACATCAACCACATTGAGTAGTTTCTAAGTCATGGTAGTGAAGTGCACCACTATCCTGAATTAGAGACTGCATGATGCGTAGGAAAATTTCCCTTCTTCTGATCTTATCGTGCTTTTCCTAATGTCTGATTTCTTGGTGTTATGAGCGTGTCTAACATCAATCTTGTTTTTTCAGAGAATGAATACTAGGAGAACGTTGGTCAGAGGAGAGGAGGTGCAGATGCTGGGGACAATCAGGTTCCACCCCAGGCTCCAGCTGAAGGACTGGCTATGCCGGTTAACCCAGCTGGGTTGACTGATGCGGAGGTGCGGGCATCTTTGGCCCAGATGGCACAAGCCATCACTATGCAGGCCTAGGCCATGACTGCCCAGGTCAACCGGCAGAATGTTCAGAGGGAGAACCCACCGGTTCGTAGCATGGCTGACAGGCTGAGAGATTTTACGAGGATGAATCCTCCTATATTCACAGGGTCTAAGACTTCACAGGATCCCCAGGAGTTTGTGGACGAGGTGCATAAGATTTTGGTGGCTATGGGGGCCACAGATACTGAGAAGGCTGAGCTGGCTTCCTATCAGCTCAAGGATGTAGCACAGACTTGGTGCAAGATGTGGCAGGATAGCCGAGCTTTGGGCGGAGTTCCGGTCACTTGGGAGCTGTTTAAGACAGCCTTCCTGGAGAGATTCTTTCCCAGGGAGATGAGGGAGGCAAAGGTTGAGGAGTTTATCAACCTTAAGCAGGGATCAATGACAGTCAGGGAGTATTCCCTGAAGTTTGTTAAACTATCCAGGTATGCTACTTTCCCTTGTATTTAACAGCAAGGATGAGATGAGTACTGAAGTTTGTTAAACTATCCAGGTATGCTACTTCCCTTGTATCTAACAGCAGGGATGAGATGAGCAGGTTCCTCACAGGAATCAACGGAGATCTGGAGGAGGAGTGTCGGTCTGCGATGCTCCATGATAACATGGACCTCTCCAGGTTGATGGTGCATGTCCAGCAGGTAGAGGACAGCCGCAAGAAGAGGGGCTTCGTGATGCTAGGAGGCCTAAGCCTCAAGATCAGGCAGGTCCCAGCCATGGAGGCCACAGAAACAATTTTGGCGTCCGTGAGCAGCCCAGGTTCAAAAAGGGGCAACAGAGTTCTGGGAACTCTAATTCTCAGAGGAGTACAACACCTAGAGGAGGCAGACCTGAGCCCAAGAAGGGCAATGGAGGTGAGATGCAGCGTCCCAGAAAACTGTGCTAAGTGTGGCCGTGCTCACAGTGGAGAGTGCAGACAGGGCACTAATGCCTGCTTCGGTTGCGGTAAGAGTGGGCACATGGTTAGAGACTGCCCACAGACAGAGGTCAGGCTGGAGGTAATGCTCAGCCTAGGCCTAATCCACAGGGTGCAGCAGCAGCCGAGCCTCCTAAGAGGAACAGGTTCTATGCCCTGAAGGGCAGGAGGAGCAGGAGAAGTCCGCTGATGTGGTCACAGGTATGCTGCAAGTATTCTCAACTTCTGTTTATGCTTTACTTGATCCAGGGTCTACGCTTTCCTTTGTAACTCCTTTGCTTGCTCTCACTTTTGAGATATTGCCTGAAGTTTGCATGATCCTATAGTGGTTAGTACACCTTAGGAGAAAATGTAAGAGCTGATAGAGTGTACAAGGATTGCCCAATAGTTGTATGTGGTAGACTATGTGTGCAGACTTGGTTGAGTTACCTATGAACGATTTTGACATCATTCTTGGCATGGACTGGCTTCATAGTTGTTATGCTTGTATGGATTGTCGTAGTAGGGTTGTGAGATTTTGTTTCCCTAATGAGGTAGAGCTGGTCTGGGAGGGGTACAACTCGAGTCGTCCTAATCCCTTGATTTCGAACCTTAAGGCCAATAAAATGATGTCCAAGGGGTTATTGTGTCATCTTGTGAGTGTTAATGATTTAGATCATGACATTCCTTCCATAGACTCAGTGCCTGTAGTGAATGAGTTCCTAGATGTATTTCCTGATGATTTGCCTGGAGTCCCTCCCCTCGAGAGATTGACTTTGGTATCGACTTAGAACCCGATACTAAACCAATTTCAATTCCTCCTACAGAATGGCTCCAGCTGAACTCAAAGAGTTGAAGCTGCAGTTAAAAGATCTCACTGATAAGGGTTTCATTCAGCCGAGCATATCCCCTTGGGGCGCTCCAGTGTTGTTTGTGAAAAAGAAGGATGGAACCCTTAGAATGTGTATCGATTATCGGCAGCTCAACAAAGTCACTATAAAGAATAAGTATCCACTTCCCAGAATAGATGATTTGTTCGATCAGCTCCAAGGGTCTAGTTTCTTCTCTAAGATTGATCTTCGTTCAGGGTATCATCAGCTTAGGGTTAGGGATGGAGATATCCCAAAGACAGCCTTTCGTACCCGTTATGGTCATTATGAGTTCTTAGTTATGTCATTTGGTCTCACGAATGCACCTGCTGCATTTATGGATCTCATGAACGGTCTTCCGTGAATACCTTGATTCTTTCGTCATAGTATTCATTGATGACATCTCATCTACTCTAGGACCAAGGAAGAGCATGAACAACATTTGAGACTAACCTTGCAGGTACTTAGACAACATCAGTTGTATGCCAAATTCAGCAAGTGTGAATTCTGGCTTAGATCAGTGACCTTCCTGGGTCATGTTGTGTCCGATCAGGGTGTGGAGGTGGACCCAGGAAGACTGAGGCTGTAAGAACTGGCCAAAACCTCTTACTCCCACTGACATCCGTAGCTTTCTGGGATTGGCTGGTTACTACCGCAGGTTGTGGAGGGTTTTTCTTCCATTGCTGCCCCACTGACAGCTTTGACTAAGAAGAAGGCCAAGTTTGATGGACGGAGACTTGTGAGAAGAGTTTCCAGGAGCTCAAGGACAGACTCACTTCAGCCCCGGTGCTTACTTTGCCTAAGTGTGGTGAGAATTACACTGTTTATTGTGATGCATCTAGGGTTGGTTTGGGTTGTGTTCTTATGCAGGTTGGTAAGGTGATAGCTTATGCGTCCAGACACTCAAGGTTCATGAGAAGAATTATCCCACTCATGACCTGGAGTTGGCAGCTGTGGTGTTTGCACTGAAGCTGTGGAGGCACTACTTGTATGGAGTGCATGTGGATGTGTTCACAGACCACAAGAGTCTCCAGTACGTGTTCACGCAGAGAGAGTTGAATCTACGTCAGCGGAGATGGTTGGAGCTGTTGAAGGACTATGACATGAATGTTCACTACCATCCAGGTAAGGCTAATGTTGTAGCTGATGCTTTGAGCAGGATGAGCATGGGAAGTACAGCCCACGTTGAGGATGAGAAGAAGGAGTTGGTGAAAGATGTACACAGACTGGCCAGACTGGGTGTGCGATTGGTTGACTCTACTAGTGGGGGTGTTTCAGTTCATCCTAGTTCTGAATCATCCTTGGTAGTTGAAGTCAAGCAGGGTCAGCATCTCGATCCTGTGTTGATGGAGCTGAAGGACTCAGTGTTGATAAAGATGAATGAGTCTTTTGCTTTGGGAGGTGATGACATACTTAGGTACCAGGACAGGCTGTGTGTACCAGATGTGGATGATTTGCGGACCAGGATTGTTGCAGAGGCCCATGGTTCCAGATATTCCATACATCCAGGTTCCACCAAGATGTATCATGATCTTAAGCAGATTTATTGGTGGGATGGCATGAAGAAGGACATTGCAGAATATGTGGCCAAGTGTCCTAATTGTCAGCAGGTTAAGGCAGAACATCTTAAGCCTGGCGGTCTTACTCAGATTATTGAGGTTCCGACTTGGAAGTGGGAGGCCATTAATATGGACTTCGTGGTTGGTCTTCCGAGGACTAGGAGACAGCATGACTCCATATGGGTTATTGTGGACAGGATGACTAAGTCTGCCCACTTTATCCCTGTGAAGTCTACTTACAGAGCCGAGGATTATGCGAGACTCTACATTGATGAGATTGTGAGATGGCATGGGATTCCTTTGTCTATCATTTCAGATAGAGGAGCTCAGTTCACTTCACATTTCTGGAGATCTTCCAGAAGAGCTTAGGCACGCAGGTAAAGCTTAGTACTGCCTTTCATCCTCAGACTGATGGGCAGGCAGAGCGCACCATTCAGACATTGGAGGACATGTTGAGAGCGTGTGTGATTGACTTCAGGTAGCTGGGATGACCATCTGCCTTTGATAGAGTTCTCGTATAATAATAGCTATCACTCCAGCATTGGGATGGCACCGTTTGAGGCACTGTATGGTAGGAGGTGTAGATCTCCAGTTGGGTGGTTCGAGGTTGGAGAGTCATCCATTTTGGGTCCAGAGATCATTCATGAGGCCTTAGAGAAGGTCAGGGTGATTAGGGACAGGTTGGCTACTGCTTACAGTCGGCAGAAGTCATATGCAGATAACAGAAAACGGCCCTTAGAGTTTGATGTTGGTGACCAGGTCTATCTGAAGATATCACCTATGAAGGGGGTGATGAGGTTTGGCAGGAAGGGAAGTTGAGTCCGAGGTATGTTGGGCCATATGAGATCCTACAGCGTGTGGGTGAGGTGGCCTATGAGTTGGCATTGCCTGCGGAGCTAGCTTCTGTCCATCCAGTCTTTCATGTATCCATGTTAAAGAAGTGCCTAGGTGATCCAGCATCGATTCTACCTGTGGAAGGTTTGGGGGTCGATGAAGACTTGTCCTACGAGGAGGTACCTGTTGAGATCTTAGACAGACAGGTCAAGCGGCTGAGGAACAAGGAGATTGCCACAGTGAAGGTATTGTGGAGGAATCATCTTGTTGAGGGTGCTACGTGGGAGGCGAGGCCGATATGAGTCCCGCTACCCTCATCTTTTCAGCTCTTGAGGTTAGACTTCCTACTCTTAAGTCTAAGTTTCCTTATCTCTCCATTCTTTGTTGCTATTGCTTGACTGTGTATAGTAATTATGTTATGATATGACTGGCATTGCTAGATAGTTAGTAGTGTCATTCGGGGACGAATGTTCCTAAGGGGGGATAATGTAACAACTCTAAAAATGGATATGATAAGTAATGCTTAATGTGTCTAGATCGCCTACTATTAGACCGGGTTCACACGGATTGATGAGCGTAGAACCAGACCTCTGAACCCTTGCTACAGCCAAGCCAACTAACTTGGGGAGTTAGTTGAGCTAGGAAAGGTTGGGTCCATCCATGTAGGGCTCTCGAATACGAAGATTTACTCGAAGGAGTCTTTACCGGACTTAAAAAGGGAAAATCTTAGGTTTGGAGGGTCTAGGGGTAAAATGGTCTTTTTCCAGGCTAAGGTTAGTATCATAATTACCCTAAATATATAATTAATTATTTAATTAATAAGGTGGAGGGGAATTTTGGGAAGAGAGGGCCGCAAATTTGCTCTTGAAGTGAAGTCTTGCTCCACCCAGGTTCGAACCTAGGTGGAAGCAATGAATTAAAGTTGTTTTTATTTAAGTTGGTAAATTAATGTAATTAATTAATATCTATTATTTATTAGCTGATTTAAAATAAAAGGAAATCAGATTTTAAATATTTAATAAAAACCTTATTTGACTAAGTCCTAAACTAGACTCCTAAGCCTAATAAAACTCTCACTCTCTCACGTTTATCTGCTCAACATCCACGACCAATCTCTCTTCTTTCTCACGTGTTCTCTCTGCCAAAATAACATACAAGAACAGAAAATTTACTAAAGTTCTTCACACTTCAAGAACTAACAACGAAAAATAAAATCAAACGCTAAGCAAAATACGTTAGGCAAAGGGAGGGTTTTTCCGTCGAAAGTTTGGTGTTGAAACTTGGTTTTGGACGTGAGTGTTGGAGAAGGTTTGGGCAGCAACTTCAAGGTTTGAACGTCATAAAATGTATGGGTTTTCTTACTCTTGGTCCCTTTCCCAAGAGACCCCTTAAGGTTCAGCATATTCTAATCCGAAAACTAGGTTGTTCCCCGTTGCATGTCCCTGTCACTAGCTCCCATTGAATCATAGGTTGGTTATGTTTGCTGGTAGAAAACTAGGGATGAAACGTGTTTTCGTGATGATTATGTCTTTATATGTATGCTCGGAATTATGTGACTTATGTTGATGTTTTTCCGAAACTATGTGTACGTGTGTGCAATGAGAACCGTAACTATGTGCCTCGGGTTAAGGCTATAAAATATGATGTTTTGGTTGTATTTCATGTACAAATGTTTATGTAAATTGTAATGTTAATATGAGTTGAAATGTGGCTGATTTGAGTGATAATTTCTTGGCTAAACGAATCCATGAAAAATGCACCTAAGAACGTATTAAATGATCTACGAATTACCCTATGAATTTACGTGTAAATGTTGATGAAAGTATGTTGAAAATTTTCAAAAAAAATTCCAGCTTCAAGTGATGAATTTTGGTCTAGTTAAGAGGGTTCAAAATGTTGTGAAAAATGAATTAAAACAAGTGAGGTAATGGAGGATTGAACCCGTGACCTCACCATGTTAAAAACCATGAAAAATAAAGAAGTAAAAAGAAATGTGGTGAAGGGGATTCGAACCATGGTCTTGGCTGGAAAATAATGTATGAAAATAAGAAATGAGAGGAGTGGGATTTGAACCCACAACCTCTTGGTCAAGCTTAAGGAAAAATGAAAAGAAAAGAAATGTGAGGCGTGGGAATCGAACCCACGACCTCTAGGCAGTAAAGGAGAATTAAAAGAAAATGAAAAGAAAAGAAATGTGAGGCGTGGGAATTGAACCCAAGAACTCTAGGCAGTAAAGGAGAACTAAAAGAAAAATAAAGAGAGGTTGTGGGGGTTCGATCCCACAATCTCATGGTCAATCTGAATAAGTCAGGGAAAGGGAATTAAAATTAAAAAAAAAGGGATGTGGGGGTTCGATCGCACAACCTCTCGGCCAGGGAAGAGAATTTCAAAGGGAAGAAACAAAAAGGGAATGTTGATGTTGGGGCTCGATCTAGGGTCCCAATGTCATGTGGACCGAAATTAAATAAAAAGAAAAATGTAAAGTGTTGTCCAAGGGATTCAAAACCGGGTTCCCTTGCCCAAATTCCGTGTTGATACATAAGTCATACGTGAATTAAATGTTCAAGAATAGTGTCGCCTACTTAGATCGAAATTGAGATCTTGGCATACATACAAGATGCATAAATCTTGTACCACATAATCTTAAGAAGATATTAATCACTTAAACGAACTATGAATGAAGCCTCATGGCTTGTATGTATAGACCCATAAGTCTAACATACGTTTAAAAATAAGTGAACCTAAGATGTATGTAATGAAATGATGTAAACCTAGAAAGGTTAAGTACGAGTGTAAAACACACTAAATGGGCAAGTGTATTGGCATACGATGAAATGAATATTATGTAATGAAATGATGAAACCCTAGAAAGGTTAAGTAATAGTGTGAAACACAAAAATGGCCAAGTGCGTTGGCATATGATGAAATGAACATTCACGTATAAAGGGGTGAGTAATTATGAAGAGCAAATGTGCTAATGTTAATGAATGTGGTGACAACATGATAAGAGGCTAATGTGAAAGATGAGAGTAATCTCAAATGAGCCTAAGTAAATGTTACCAAAACGTACTCACCTATGAGAGTGTAAAGTTAATGAAGAGACCAGTCTCTATGAACACTCTAATGAAAGTATTGAGAATAATGTATACTTAATACTAATGATGAGATGAGAAATCATCTATTGAGCTATGATGTCCTCATATTAGAATCCATCTTCCATGACGTATGAGTTGAATGAAATGGAACTTTATACTGAGCACCGATAGACTAGCTATGAGTGGTGATGCCTTCTTTCGAGAAGGTAGGAGGTTCACGTAACTCTCATGAGATGAGACTGTCCGGCATGCCGTGTATGGGTCTCCTTATATCTCCTAGTCTTCAAACCTATACTGCCAATATGGGGATCTGCCAGGGTTCAATTCCTATGTACGCTAGCATGTTTTGGGTCACTTTAGCCGGTGATTCCACCTCTTTTCGGTGTGGGGGACACACTGGATTTCATGATGCTCACATGATCTATGTCGGTTAAAGTTAAAGTTCCCAATGAATGAATGAGGCCAGCCTCAAATGATACACATAATTAAATGAACGATACCAAAGGTGTTAGGATAGGATAATCAAGAGGTGAGCCAGACTCAAGTAATAACACTAGGTTATTCTTTATCATTGCACAGCAAACCCGATGAGAGTCTTAAACTACATCCTAGGTATAGCTGGTGTTTACACTAGCTTATGAATGAATGAAATGAAGTACGTAAGAATGAATGAAGCTGACTCTGTGTTTTCTAAAGAAGGCTCCCTAGTTGAGGTCCCATATGTTGATACCTTATTTTGGGAAGTCTTGATGCTAAGTCCATGATTCCAAGGTCTCATCGCATATGAATGAAAGATATGAAAGATGTTATGTGCTATATGTAATATGATATGTGCTATGTGTAAGATGTTATGTGTTGTGTGCAATATGATAAGTATGATGATGCATGTTACTC
The DNA here is from genome assembly GCA_022817965.1 of Solanum lycopersicoides. Classification (NCBI taxonomy): domain Eukaryota; kingdom Viridiplantae; phylum Streptophyta; class Magnoliopsida; order Solanales; family Solanaceae; genus Solanum; species Solanum lycopersicoides. The sequence continues at coordinate 41,013,133 of CM040626.1, read as the reverse complement.
TCATGGCATGACTTTCCTAATCCAAATTTGGAAAGCTCACTAACTTTCCTAATCCAAATTTGGAAAGCTCACTAATTTTCCTAATCCCAATTTGGCAAGTCCACTGACTTGACTTTCCATAATCATGTTGTTAGGAAAGAGCTATTCTTACTCATGCATGTCCTTGGTGTGTGCTTGCATATACCCATACTTAGTACAAGTGTGTACTAATCCCATACAAATCTATATTTTTAGGTTCAGGCACAGGTGGACGCTAGAGCTTACAGGTTGACGTTGCAGCTATCCGGACGTGGAGCTTTCATCCGGACTTGGTAGGCCCTCATGCTTTCGAGGATGTCTACCGTTACTATCTAGCTTAGATGTTGGCTTTAGCTAGTGGAGTATGTTCCACTAGTGTTTCTTTCAATTTTTATTTAAGACATTGTATTGGTGCCATTTTGGCAACTATACATTTAATGCAGTATTAAACTATTTCTTTCAGTTGATAATCTTTATGTTAGATGGTTGATTGTGAACATTATGAATGTAAGTAGAATGACCTTTATGCATGATAAGAAACAAAAAGTTTTAAATTTTCCGCTAAAATTAACCTAGATGAAGTAAGAATGACGTATGTAGGCTTGTCTGCAACCTCTGAGAGGTCAACGACGCCGGTCTCATCTTGGGTCTAGATTTCGGTCGTGCGGGAGGTAACTATTGAATTGCCTTAATCTTGGAAGGATCAAGCTCAATACCCCTTCTGCTAACTATAAATCCCAACAACTTTCCGCTGGAACTCCAAAAGCGCATTTAGCGGGATACAATTTCAAGTTATACCAACGCAGACTATCAAAGAACTTCTTCAGATGCGTCAAGTGGTCCGAACTCTCGCGGGACTTGATTATGACGTCATCCACATACACCTCAATCTCTTTATGAATCATATAATGAGATATAGTCGTCATAGCCCTCATATAAGTAACACCAGCATTCTAGAGGCCAAATGGCATCACCCTGTAATGATATACACCCCAAGGTGTAATAAAAACTGTCTTTTTTGCATATTCCTCGTCCATCAGAATCTGATGATAACCTGCGTAATAATCCACAAATGACTGCATTACATGCTTAGCACAGTTATCGATCAGAATATGGATGTTTGGCAACGGAAAATTATCCTTTGGGCTGGCTTTGTTGAGATCTCTGTAGTCGACACAAATTCTGATCTTCCCATCTTTTTTGGCGACCGGAACAACATTGGCCAACCAAGTTGGATATTGTGTCACTTCCACCAATCGAGACTCGATCAGCTTGGTGATCTCTTCTTTAATCTTTAAGCTCAACTCAGGCTTAAATTTCCGAGTTTTTTGCTTCACCGGACTGAACCCTTGATTAATCGGCAATTTGTGAGACACAACATTGGTACTCAGCCCTAGCATGTCGCTGACTTCCCATACGAACACATCAATGTCTTCAGTGAGTAAATGTATTAAATCATTCCTCCGAGCTTCATTCAAGTCAACGCTAATTTTGGCCTCTTTAACACATTCTTGGTCTCCCAGATTTATAGTTTCAGTTTCCTCTAGATTTAATTTATGCTGATTTTCAAACTGCAGAAATTCTTCAGCAACATATTCCGGTAACTCACTTTCTTCTTCGTAATCATCAGCCTCGTCATCACCTGCCTCATTTTGTTCGTTCAGCTCGTGACATGATATGACATTGGCAGGTTTAAAACTTATATTACTTAAACCATAAACAGACAAAGTTAGACAAGTAAAATAATATAACAAAAAGTAAATAAACAAATTTCAATAAAAGAGGCTTTCAATTAAATTGGAAATAATCCAAACTTTGTCTATGGCAAAGGGCCATCTTGCCTTTTTCAAACATCACGAGGGAATTTTAAAATTCAAGCAATTAAGAAAATGCAAAATGGTGGGTCTCGGGCCTCTGCCGGACTGCCATCGATTTAAATATGCATAAATGATGCCCTTCTACCAAGGAATTAGAATCGGCGTGGAGGTCCTATTCTGTAGCATCTCCCCAGGCTCAGCATCGCGGAATCCTGCTAGCTCGACCTCTTCCTCGATAACAACACAAATTTCTTCGAGAAGGCCGCAGATTTCTTTCCCAAGGTCGTCATGATCGGCATACTCTCGGACCGGGAACAATTGATACAGATGAGGGATCGGCTTAGCCAATGCTTGATCTTTCTTCTTCTTCGTCTTCATATCATCATCTGTGGGGATGAACCACAAACCATATCTAGCTCCTTTGACGGGGATCGGAATAGGCTCAATAATTCCTTGGGAATTTCTCCCCAATCTGAAACCTGGTTCAAAACCAATCCGCAACATCACAGTGGCTATCATCTTGTACACGGCAAGCATAGGAGGCTGTGGGGACAAATCCTCACCGGTGGCATTTACCAGCTCCACCGTATAGAAATCAGTGCCTCGAGACATTTCATCGATAATTGGCGCCTGTCTGCCGGAGTGACTTCCTTCACCATGAATAACCAACTCTTCGTTCTTCCAAACGAGTGTCATCATCTGATGAAGAGTTGAAGGCACAACTCCAGCCATATGTATGAAAGGCCATCCCAGAAGAAGGTTATAACTGGTGTCAATGTCTAAGACTGGAAACTGTGCATTAAATTCTGCCGGACCCATTTGTATGACCAAATTCACCGCTCCCAACGTTTCTCTCTGTACCCCGTCGAAGGCTCTTACGTTGACTTGGTTCTGCTCCAGTTTCCCCAAATCAAACCGTAACTTCCTCAATGTCGACAATGGGAAAATGTTCGGACAAGATCCATCATCCACCAAGACGCGATTTATGACCTTCTCGCGGCACACGATAGTGATACGCAATGCCTTGTTGTTTGACTTTCCTTCAAAAGGCAAATCATCGTCGCAAAAGCTAATCTGATGTCCTCGGATGACTTGGTTGATCATAGCGGCCATATTATCGCTGCTTGTGCCCATGGGCACATACGTATCAGCGAGGTCCTTTACCAAAGCCTGTCTATGAAATTGAGAGCTCATCAGCAGGGTCCACACAGAAATCTGGGCTGGAGTCTTTTCCAAGTGCTTAACAATAGAATAATCCTTTGGCTACATCTTTCTCCAGAATTCCTATGCTTTGCCTTCGCTTATTAGCCTTTCACCCTGATCCTTCTTCTCTCCTCCAAGAGCCAACTCTTCAGTAGTATAACACCTTCCATAATGGGTCATACCCTGAGCGGCAGCAGTTTCAATCACAAAATTTGGCCTGACAAGAGTTTCTAATGGCACAAAGGCAACAACCTTCGCGAGTGTCAGGTTAACAAACTCTTTTTTCTCTTTGATGCTCAACGAGGCCACAAACCTTTCCAACTCGTGACGAATGATTGGAGTTATCACTTTTGTCCCGCCCCAATCACCGTCTGTCTCTATCATATTAATATGCCGCCTCCATTATTCGGCAAAGGGTTGGTGTTGACATTAGGCGCGGCTAGTTGAAGAGAGACCACCTCTTGGTCAATTAGGTCTTGAATTTTGTGCTTGAGGTTGATACAGTCCTCAGTATCATGTCCAACACTGTTGGAATGATAAGCACACCTCTGATCAGGCCTATAGAACTTAGAACTGGTATCCACCGGTTTGGGCCCCACTGGGTGGATATATCCTGCCGCAGCCAGTCGCTCGTATAACTTTGTTCGGCTTTCGGCGAGCGCAGTAAAGTTCCTCGGAGGCTTCTTCTCAAATCTAGGTCGCGATGGGTCATTACTGCCTTTTGGAGGAGGCATTTGTTGATAATTTCTGTTGTTGGGACGGGGCACTTGATTTCTAGGATATGGATTTGTTTGGTAGTTTGGCAATGGAGCTTGATAATTTGGAGGGGAATTTTGGTATAGTGGAGCTTGGACTTGATAAACGAGAGGGGGTGCTCTGTAGCTCGACTGTACGTTAGCACAGCTGGGAGCAACACCTTGGTAGTGAGGAGATGGAATTTGGTATAGTGGAGGATGATTTTGGTAAGCAGGAGATGGATTTTGGTAAATTGGAGGTGAATTTTGGTAGACTAGAGGAGGATTTTGGTATGCTGGAGGAGGATTATTTTTCTGACTAGCTTGGTAAGAGTTTTGAGAAAATCGAGAACGACCTTGGGATGACGACGATCTTCTGGGGGTTTTCTTCCCCTCATATGAGACAGCGGCGACGTCCTCTCTCTTCTTCTTCAACAACCCTGAAGATCTGGGCGACGCGGCCTAACAGGTTATCTTTCCTGATTTTAAACCATCTGCGATAGTTTCACTGATCTTGACTGTCTCGGCAAACTTCGCTCCCACGAGCAACATGATTCTATCGTAATACTTGGTCTCTTGCACCCGCACGAACACTTCAACAATTTCCTTTTCAGACATAGGCGGTCTTACCCTTGCATCTTCTTTTATCAACTTACAGGAAAACTCTCTATAGCTCTCGGTGGATTTCTGCTTCATCTTCTCCAAAGATTATCAATCGAGAACAATTTCTACATTGTAAGCAAAACAATAGATGAAATCTTTGGCCAGAGCATTCCAGCTGGGCCATTGTCTTGTTTCGTGGGAGGTAAACCATTCCAGAACCTCCCCGCACAGGCTTCGACTGAAGAGCCGCATCAATAGAGCTTCATCCCTACCAACTCCAACAAGCTGGTCGCAGTAGTCTCTTAGATGAGCCATGGGGTTCCCCACTCCTCCGAAAGTATGAAATTTGGAATCTTGAACCCCTCTTGTAGGTCTAGATTTGGGTGAATACACAAATCTTCATAACTAAAATCGGCGATATCAGGGACGCATTGGAGCTCTTTCATGGCTTTCTTGATATCTTCTTTTATATCCACTTTTGCCTCTTTCTTCGCTCTCCATTCTCTTTCCTGTTTCTCATAATGGTCCAACTCAGAACCGTGCACGTCGTGCTCAGCAGGGACGGGAATCTGGAAAGTGGTTCTTTTAGGCAAGGGTGGAGCTATGGAAGGACTCTGGGCATTTTGAGTGGCTTGGTAATTCTGTGATAGGATTGAGGATTGGTATTCTGATTTAAGTGGTGGTGGGATGTTTGGGGATTAAAAGTGTTATGGTTTGGATTTTGGCTTTCGTTTTGCAGTGGTGGAGCGGTTGGAGGTTGGTTATTTTGAGGATGATATGGCATTTGGGAATGGTTATTCTTAGGAGGTGGTGGAGTTTTGTAGGAAGTTGCAGCGTATTGGGGTTTTTGAGCGGTTAGGTCTATAGTGGAGGCATTCTGAGCAGGCGGCACGTTTTGAGTTGGATCCATGCTTGAAGAGGGGAAATAGATAGGGGGCCTTCCGTCGGCAGCATTAACAATGAACCCTGGTGGAGGCATATCATGTCTCCTCTACATCTCTACCCTCATTTCCGCAATCTGTTGCATCATTTGTAGAATCAACTCATTCTTATCTGCTATGGTGGGTTGAGCCACCACAATGTTGGTCAGACTTACTTCTTTGTTACTATCTCACATAACTATCTTTCCTTTGTCTGAGCTTTGTCTAGGGAAGGAATCTGCGGGACCTTTTGATCTGGTAAAGTAGGGATGATCTGCCAGCTTAATCAACACAGATCTATTTTCAAAGTACCTTAGGAGGAAAACAACTCAAAGGCAGATTTGTAAGTTTGGATTCAGAATACAAAATGCATAATATCACACAGAGAGTAGATAAACACACAAGTTGTTATGTTTGAGGATATATTCAACCCAAGAGTAAGGACGGAAACAGATTTTTTAAAACAAACAAGAGTTTGCTTGTTCTTTTAGTTTTACACTATCTCAAAAAGGCTAAATCACGTTGAGCTATGGTCTTCTTGCATCTGTCCTTTGATGTCCGTTGATTTGATCTTCACATCTCCTTGTCACATAAAGGGGGGATATTGAAATTTTTTAAAGATAGGGGCCGGGCCTTGAAAGGCTGCCTACGTATCTCACAAAAAGAATTCAGGCCCGACGTAGTTCGAGTACAAAAGGAAATTTTTCATTCATTACTTCGTTGCGATTATAAGGAAATTGAAAGGCAACAACAGAGCTTTAAAGATAAAATGATGACTACATCTTAGTCATTCTTCTTCTCTACGTCATCTCAACCACGTGGAATAAACTCGACTTGAATCTTTCCCATGTCGATGATGGATTCGAGGTCGTGGCGGAAGTCGAGATACTTTTCAATGTTGTGGTTTGTGGCATTGTGATAGGGACAAAGCTTCCGAACATTATACTCAAGAAAATACTACATGTCCATGCCCCTGTAGAAATGGGTGAAGACACCATTCTGAACTAATTCTGAGTAGATTTCCATCATCGTTTTCTTGAAAGGGGTGAATGAGCAACGATAGAATTTGGTCTTCTCTGTGACTGGTATGTCAAGACGTGGTTCGTCACATGCAAGGATGACGTCGTCACCTCAAGTGTTCGGAATACTGTCCATACTAAACAAACAACGGACTGCATTTTTAAACCCAATGCACTCCTCTATCGTATGACATTCGCACGTCTTGCGGAGATCCACTGATCCCTCGAGGGAGGACGCCCTTTCAACGGGTCTCAGCATATTCCTAGACCGATAGTGTTCAAAAACGAGTGTGCACGAATTGAACTCTATCTTTTTTCGGCATTCGTGTGGATATGCTTCGAGAGAAATTTTCTTGTTTCCTTTTGCCAGACGTCCTTCGAAAGAAGGTTTGCGGTCAAGTGCTTCCTCATAACTGTCTTCGTTGATTTCCTCTTCGGGGCTCCCAGGAGGAAACAATAAGTCATACAGATGCCTTCCGCTGTTTTTGTATGTCGATCCTCTCTTTTCATTTGGCTCAGCTCGGATATTCTTTACTTTGTCCATAGCGGTGATTTTACCTTTTCTGAGACAGTAGAGTAGTGATTAGGATTTGGAGATGGTATTTGTCTTTTGAGTGAGAAACTTAAGACTCGTAGAATTTGGGTCGGACATTTTGGTGATAATGACTTGTATCTGGGAATTTATGGAAATGAGTGGGTTAACGGTACCCCCATTCATAGCAACACAACACATAAACAGTTAAAACACATATATCGCGTCCTAATCATGCATGTGATTTGTTCCAAGGGTAGCCTAGCGAATCTTAAGGATGTATTACGTCATTCGAAACATATTGTTCCCCCCCCCCAAATAAACTTCACTTAAAATCATAACGTTCGTTACATAATTTCAATCAAAACGGGGTACATTTTCAAGGAGGAGAATACAATGCGAATACAAATAGAAAACAATCCCGCGCAGGGGAATTAAAAGGTTGACGGTCCTGCTCCTCTTCTGGCTTTCTCTACTTCCTCGCGGATGATACACTTGCTTGTTAACACGTACGGCTCAGCGAACACAACATTGGAGGATGTCGGCACGACTTGTAGAGTGTTCATCTGCTCGTCTAGGGTTGCATCCAAACGCATCAGACAAGCCCTTGCATTGGCTAGCTCTTGTGACATCACAACTAAAACCCTCTGATTTTCAAACTCTCTAGACTTGTACTCTTGCTCCCTTCGCTGAAATTCTTGATCTTTTTGGTCCCATTCTTGCTGAAATTGGTATGCGTGGATCTGAAGCCTTGTCTATACGTCTTCAATTTCTCAACCCACGCGTGGTGTTGGGTTCACTACACCACACATATCATTCTACAACCATGTCTTGTATTTTTCGACATACCTAGCTTCATATCGGTTTTCAGCCATATCCCATTTCATCTTGACGCGTCCGACCCATTCTTGGAGGATGATCTTGGAGAAAGGTATTTTAGTGCACCCGTTGTATTCTACTACAAAGGAGCTAGCATCTCCTTGGACATGTGTGATTTGTGTTCTACCGAATTGATGCATCATCCTAGCTGAGTTGTAGGGTCGCAATCCTCTAACGCCGGGAAGGATCAAGAAGGGAAGTTTGGCCCCCCTGCGCTGCTATCCTCTCTGATATGAAGTTCGGCAACATCAATTGTATATCTCTTTCTCTTAGATCATAAGATACCCTCGCCCACGGATCCCTGGTAGTATGAATTGGGAACCTGCGGATGCTTAGATAGAATTCGTAATTATCAAGGGGACTCGTCTGGCTCAGCTTGGCCAACTCTTGAGGCTGGACGCCGTCCCTTTTGCAGAGATGTTCAGTCATCCACCACTGAAGCAAAATGTTGCAGCCTTGGAAAAATAGGAACCTGTTCTTACACAAGCTCAGGGATCGATAGATGTCGGCCAGAATGATCGGGGCTAAACTGCAGTGCTTCTTTTCTTCGTGTTTCTTTCCAATTCCTCTGAAAATGGCATCCACCACCATCACAACCCGGGTGTCAATCTCCTTTCCTTCATCCCGAGGGAACACCATAGTTCACAAAAGGCATGCAGAGAAAGCCATAGTCTGAGTTTGCCTCCAGGTACTGTGATTATGGAATTCATTTGGAAATAGTTTAAAATAGCTGTCGTGCCCCCATCTCTCGAAAAATCTTATTAGTGGTATATCGTGGGTTCCAACCAGTTCGCATTCACCATCAATAACACGTTTTTCAATTCTTTACTAGTCGGCCTATCCGGTAGAAGTATGTGATGATCGGGTTATTTTTTCCTCTTACGACATGTTCCGATGGAGTCCAAACAGTCTTTTATCTCTTCTAGTGTTGGTGTTATTTCGACATCTCCAAATTGAAAAACCATCTTTTTATCGTCCTAGAACTGAGTGATAACCTCAATAAATGTGGGCCAAACCTTGAAGTCCATTATCAAAGGTAAGTGGCCCAAGTGAATTAAATTTTTTCTCTTTTGACAGTCTTTGAGATTGTCCCACCACACGCGGAGAATGTTTGGTGTCTTGGTGACCATATTGAAACTGAGGAACTGACTCGACATCTACAAAAACATACAACTAGTTAGTTGTCACCCCTCACGATACAACAAACAGTTAAATACGCAATACATCCTTCAGATTTAACACACAAATATGATTGTCCTATCAAACCGTGTGCTCTTTAGACTCAAGGCGGTCTTTCTAATGGGCCCAACACTCCTTGGGTGTTGGGTCAGCTTAGGCCAATGCACTACTTTTCGAGATTGGGTTTCGCTCTATATTAGTTTAACTAGGAGTGGGTTGTATTTAGAGTGGAAAGGGTAACCCAAGCGGACTACTTAGGCTGGGACAGTTAATGATCGTTGACTATCAAGTAGACAACTACACTCGTCAGGGTGCCCCGAGAAAAATTTGGTTAACGAACGACTGCAAACCCGCATAATCGTCCTTTAAGTAGTAAACGAACAATTGTCGTTTGACGGAGTTTGATATGCCATGAATGCAACAGTTCAATAAGGCGATAAATAAGCAGATAAACAGTTAACTCACATAGCCAAAACACGTTAGTTTTAAGGTTAGAATCCTCCATGCCCCTAGCAGAGTCGCCATTTCTGTTTTATCCAAAATTGGAAAATATTTAATTATTTTTTCTTTGTTTTTCGACTTTTTTAGAGTCGTCATTTAATTTTGAGAAAAAAAAGATTTTAACAGAAAAAATCATTTGAAAACTTTTTTAGGGGGTTCGGGGATTCAAATTTATATTTTAGGAAGGTGTTAAGCATCTAAAATATCCGCCTACTTGCGGGTTTCCAGCAACTAACACATTTTGACTAAGACTTGTTTAAAATTGCGATAAAACTATTTCTTAGAGTTGCTTTAATATAAAACTTTTTATCTGATTTGAGTTTTGCAAACTTATTTTTTTTTAAGTTTTAAAATTGATTTATTTAGATAAGTGATTAAATTGAGATGACGTTTCGCGGAGGATTTGGGTTTCCAACTTTAAAACTAAAGATGAATAAGCAAATAATAAACAAAATATGAGGGAGAGAGAGAGAGAGAGAGAGAGAGAGATTGGGTCCATATCCGGCTTATATGTCCGCGTTGACCGGTATTTGGACCTATTTTGTTTTTGTCTTTTGACCCACTTCACTTGATACCTGTCCTAGATTCTAAAAATAATAATACAAAGATGATAAGGGCTTAGGCCCAAAATGACAAAATACAATAATAAAATAAAATAAATAAATAAAAAAGGGTCCCTTTGACCCATTTTCCTCAATTCTTCCACCTTGGTCCTCTATTTTGGTACATGTACGCCAATTTTTATGGATTTGTTGACTCAATATGGATATTTGGGCCTTTGAGGCCCAATAGGAAAATGCATAGAAGAAATCCATGGGACCCAAACACGTTTCACATGCAATCACAAACATATGACAAAGTTAGTTTCTAAAGAAAAATGTATAAAACGGATTGAATAATAGCAAGCCAGAGAGTCGATAGCTGCATAACATTAAGCAGTAGCCTAAAGGGGATATCAATTTAATATTTATGTATGCATGTTGCAATGGACAGTGATAGAGCCAACACCTAAGCGAAATTAACACCACTTCCAATATCTAAGAATGAAAAGATAAAGAAAGACCAAATCATGCATGCTCATGTAATGTGGTTTTGATTTAACAACTCAAGCATGTCATTTGCAAAGGTAAAATAAATAAATTAATAGGCTCTTCATGATAAGACATCAAACTAACATTCGCAACAATACGCGAGACAAATGGTGATCAATTTACCGAACACATAGAAAGAGTAAAGAAAAACACGGCTAACCTATGCCAAAATGAAATTCACATTCTCATGACAATTTTAAGAGAAAAAAAACTTTAGACTATATCGCTAAATACTCCATCACAAGACGGATAACTCACGGAAGAGTAACCATAATAATGACTCAAAATTCGAGATTTAGGCCTTTTAACAACATCGAACAAACCAAGCAAATTTAGATATATCAAATTCCAAAATGAGTAAAATCAGAAAGCTAAGATAGTGAGAGATTGGATGACTCCGGAGGATATGCAACGGAAATTCCCTAAAAAGGGATTGAGCACGAACAAATCTATAAACATGTTTTAAGAGAATGCGAATCCAAACATGAGAAAACAATTTAGTCATAAGCAGACCACTGCTACTGCCTAAAATCTACTGCAGGGAAGCATGCTTAAATGCCTAGTAAACCCCTTTTTATGCCATTTGACGTCTTAAAACAGCCGCTAACTTAATCAAAATTAAAATTCCCGATTTGGGGTAAACATGCCATGGTCAACTTGTGATCGGATGGCTTTTGAATAAACCAAATTCCAATAATAATTAACAAACATTTAAATAGAGAGTGAAAACATGCTAGTGACATTGAATAGCAGGAAAGGATTGGCAAAAAAAAAATCACTACTTCTTGTCACATGAAAGAAAATGGATAAGCTTCAAAATGGGACTTGAGACTAGGAAAACATAAAAAATTCTAGAGAATAATCTTCGATAAACTAACACTTCACTGCTGCAAAAATAACACACCTAAAACCTTCCTTTTCAATCAATAGTGAACCCCCAACCAATGAAGGAAAGATGCATATAATAGTCTAACGTGTTTAAGAAAAATAAGAGCTACACCATATGACATTAAAGTGAAACTTTTCCGTTTGTACTAATCATTACCAATGAAAACAACACTAAAACGACAAGACGAGAATAAGAGACTAAAAAAAAATTATATTTTATTTTTTAGAAGTTCAAGTAAGGAAAAGGGTAATGACAATAGTAAGAAAACAAAACATTAATGTTCAAGCATCATATTCTAATCAGGAAAGACAACGGAAAAATGAATTTCGAACCAACTTAAAGAAATACAACTAGATCAAACTATCCCAAAAATAGAGATTGATAGGTTTCAAAGAAAGATAAGGTCTGTTTGGTACCTCTTATAGAGCAGCGTAACCGGGACCAAACAAGCTGAAGGAGGGACTATTCCTACCACAAGAAAAACTCGAATATGGATGACTAACAAGAACGTTTGAGCAGGAATCGCACCCCGAATACTAAGACAGAACACGTATCTACTCTCTTTTCTTTGAGGTGTATTTGGTAGATGTTTTGCTTAAGATACTCTCTCTGTTTTTGTTAAAATTACAAACTAAAAAAAACTTCAAAAATTTTCTCTGATTCCATAATTTTTCCCCCTTTAACTCTATGTAAGTCTCAATATTTTCTCCCCAAAAAAATCTACTCTCTGAAAGAACCGGAAGAGACCTTATATATCGATGGATTAGGGCTACGATTTTGGGGGGAAAAAACCCGAATCCAATCGAGTTCAAGGCCCATCTCCATTAAAAATTTGAACTCTTTTCCCATAATGGAACAACATCCTTTTACTGAAGATTTAACTCCATCACGGAAAAGGGAAGGATCATCGGCATCTTGGATCAAATAAGCGTCTTTGCAGGAAAATGTGGCACAATCTCGTGCCTAAGGGCGGATTAGCAGCTGCAATGGATGAATCTTCAGTCTCCCACAGCCAAAAGCAAAGATACGAGGGCAGTGTAGGGATGAAAAGAGAAGTTAGGACGCAGGATGGGACTGCGTGCTGCTACGCGGCGGAAAATGGGGTCGCGCAAATTCATTCTTTTGGGGAGTTGGGTCTCAAAGCATTGGGTGAGCTTCTGTGTTTCTTTTGTGTGAAGATGATGAAAAGATGGGTCGGGTCAGCCTTGGGTCTGGTATTTCTGATGGTTTTGGGCTGGGAGTTTGTGAAGAGGAAACTTGGGCTGCAATATGAGGGGGAAAAAATGGTCCAACACTTGGTTCCCAAGTGGGTTAGATTTTAAGTTTAAGAAATAGCCAAATTAGTTAAATTCGACCAAATCTTAATCAAGACGAATTAATATTAATTAAATAACGAACTTCTTAATCTTAACAATATAATAATTAACTTAAACATAAACTAAATAATTTAAAATAAAAACTATTATATAACTAAGCTAATGAACTAAATATTTAATTAAAAAGAAATCTTTTTTGAGACAGTTTTTGAATAATCATAAAATATACTAATTATATACATAATTATGTAAAACATTGTCACGACTGGAATCTAGACCCCAGACGAGACCGGCGTCGTTGACCTCTCAGAGGTCGCAGACAAGCCTACATACGTCATTCTTACTTCATCTAGGTTAATTTTAGCGGAAAATTTGAACTTTTTGTTTTCCTATTTCATGCTAAACATTTTAAACTTAACATAATCGGCGTTCACAAATCAACCATCTAATATAGGGATAATCAAATGAAAGAAACAGTGCAATACTGTAATAAATGTATAATTGCCAAAATGGCACCAATACAGTGTCTGAAATAAAAACGGAAAGAAACACTAGTGGAACATGCTCCACTAGCTAAAGCCTATATCTAAGTTAGATAGTAACGGTAGACATCCTCGAAAGCATGAGGGCCTACCAAGTTCGGATGAAAGCTCCACGTCCGGATAGCTGCAATGTCAACCTGTACGCTCTAGCGTCCACCTGTGCCTGCACCTAAAATTGTAGTGTTCTATAGGGTTAGTACACACTTGTACTAAGTATGGGTATATGCAAGCACACACCAAGGACATGCATGAGAAAGGATAGCTCTTTCCTAACAACATGATTATGGAAAGTCAAGTCAGTGGACTTGCCAAATTGGGATTAGGAATGTTAGTGAACTTTCCAAATTTGGATTAGGAAAGTCATGCCATGAGAGTAACATGCATCATCATACTTATCATATTGCACACAGCACATAACATCTTACACATAGCACATATCATATAGCATATAGCACATAACATCTTTCATAACATTCATTCATATGCCATGAGACCTTGGAATCATGGACTTGACATTAATACTTTCCAAAATGAGGGCTCAACATATGGTACCTCAACTAGGGAGTCTTCATTAGCAAACACAGAGTCTTCTTCATTCATTCATACGTACTTCATTTCATTTCGTTCATAGGCCAGTGTGAACACTAGCAATACCTAGGGTGTAGTTTAAGACTTTCATCGGGTTTGCTGTGCAATGATCAAGAATAACCTAGTGTCATTACCTGAGTCTATCTCACCTCTTGATTATCCTATCCTAACACGTTTATCTCACCTCTTGATTATCCTATCCTAACACCTTTGGTATCGTTCATTTCATTATGTTCTTCATTTGAGGCTGGCCTCATTCATTCATTGGGAACTTTAACTTTAACCGACATAGATCATGTGAGCATCATGAAATGCAGTGTCTCCCCCACACCGAAAAGAGGTGGAATCACCAGCCAAGGTGACCCAAAACAGGCTAGCGTACATGGGAATTTAAACCCGCCAAATCCTTATATTGGCAGTATAGGTTCGAAGACCAGGAGATATAAGGAGACCCATACCCGGCAAGCCGGACAGTCTCATCTCATGAGAGTTACGTGAACCTCCGCCCTTCCCGAAAGAAGGCATCACCGCTCATAGCTAGTCTATCGGTGCTCAGTATAAAGTTCCATTACATTCAACTCATACGTCGTGGAAGTTGGCTTCTAGTATGAGGACATCATAGCTCAATAGATGATTTCTCATCTCATCATTAGTATTAAGTGTGTTAATCCCAATACTTTCATTAGAGTGTTCATAGAGACTGGTCTCTTCATTAACTTTACACTCTCATAGGTGAGTACGTTTTAGTAACAATTACTTAGGCTCATTTGAGATTGTTCTCATCTTTTACATTAGCCTCATATCATGTTGTCACCACATTCATTAACAGTAGCACAATTGCTCTTCATAATTACTCACCCCATTTTACGTGAATGTTCATTACATCATATGCCAATATACTTGTCCATTTGTGTGTTTCACACTCTTACTTAACCCGTCTAGGGTTTCTTCATTTTATTACATAATAATCATATCATTGAATGCCAATGCACTTGGCCATTTAGTGTATTTTACACTCGTACTTAACCCTTCTAGGGTTACTTCATTTCATTACATACATCTTAGGTTCACTTACCTTTAAACGTATGCTAGACTTATGGGTCTATACATACAAGCCATGAGGCTTCATTCATAGTTCGTTAAGTGACTCATATCTTCCTAAGATTATGTAGTACAAGAATTATATATCTTGTATATATGCCAAGATCTTGATTTCGATCTAAGTAGGTGGCATTATTCTTGGGCATTTAATTCACGTATGACTCATGTATCAATACGGAAATTTGGGCAAGGGAACCCAAGTTCGAACCACTTGGACAATACTTACATTTTTCCTTGACTTTATTTTTAGTCTTCATGACATTGGCACCCTAGATCGAACCCCAACATCAACATTTTATCTTTATTTCTCTCCTTGGGTTTTCTCTTAATTTGGCCGAAGGGTTGTGGGATCGAACCCCCACAACCCCTTTTATTTTTCATTTAAAATCTTATTGTCCCATTTCGCCTAGACCAAGAGGTTGTGGGATCAAACCCCCACAACCTCTTTTATTTTACTCTTTAATTTGCTGGGAATTGGGAGGTTGTGGGTTCGAACACCTACAGCCTCCTTATTTTATTTGTAATTTCGCTAGGGCTGTGAGGTTGTGGGTTCGAACCCCCACAACCTCCTTATTTTATTTTTAATTAAAATTGACTTAGCTAGGCGTTTGGCAGTGAGGTTGTGGGATCGAGCCCCCACAACCTCACTTTATTTTCTTATTTAATTCGTCATTCTCTTTTCCAGCCTTGAGGTCGTGGGTTCGATTCCCACGCCTCACGTTTTCTTTTCTTTAATTTTCTTCTTTCATGCACTGCCTGGAGGTCGTGGGTTCGATTCCCACGCCATCCATTTATTTATTTAAATTTGTTGTTCTCTTCTTTCTCAACAAGTAGACCCCATTTCGATCCCCCTTAACCCCACTTCCTTAATTTCATTTTTTGTAGCTTAGCAAGGTGAAGTCTCGGGTTCAAACCCTGCTGACCTCAATGATTTTTCTTGCATTTTTACACAGCACGTAGTGCACCCTTTTTGACCGAAACCTCATCACCAAATGCTGGAATTTAGTTAAATTTTCCAGCCTTTACTTAACAACATTCATACATTCATTTTGAGGTATTTTCACGATTCGTTAAACAGATTCTTAGGTGTTGATTCATTGTTGTTTTAGCTTAGATGTTTTCACTTAAAATCAGTCACATACACATCATATGAACATCACGAATTACACATTTGATTCACGTTAATTTCAGCCATTAAATTAACCAATTTAAGACCTCAAAACGGTTAACAACAACAACAAACATTTACATATTGCACCACATCGTTTTCGGTTGACATCATTGAACATGCTTGCTATTTTTAAACACAAAATCACAAGGAATATCATATTTCTCACTTAACTACCAGCAATCATACCAACAACATGATTCCTAACCTAATTTAGATTGAAATCGGAAGAAGACTAGGGATAAGGAGTTCAACATTCAAGGGGACAACCCTAGTTTCATACGTCGACTTTTGTAGAAAGAAATTCCTCTTGGAGAAAGGATTCCAAGAGAGCAAACCCATACCTGTTCTTGGTGTTGTTCAACACTCAAAGTTGCTTCCTAGAATCACCACCAAAATCACGTCCAAATCCCCTCAACTTCAACACCAATTCGACGGAATAATCCTCCCTCTTGCGTAACGTTTTTGATTAGTTGATTGTTGTAATGTTCGTTGTGAGTTCTTCAAGTGTGAAGAACTTTGGTTGTGCTTTCAGTTCTTAAGCTTTTGATAGTCAAGAAAACGTGAAGAGAGAAAAAGAGAGAGGCAGATCGTGAGTGTGGATGAAACGTGAAAAAGAGAGAGGTTCCTTAGGATTAGAATTCTAGTTGAGACTTAGTCAAAATATGATATCTAAATTAATAAATAATTAATAATAAAAATCTAATTTTCTTTTTTCTTAAATCAGCTAATAAATATTAATTAATTTAATTAATTTATTAATTTAAATAAAAACAATTTAAATCATTGCTTCCACCTAGGTTCGAACCCGGGTGGAGCAAGACTTCACTTCAAGAGCTCAATTTCGGGTCTCTCTCCCCAAATTGCCCCTCAACTTTATTAATTAAATAATTATATATATATTTAGGGTAATTACTATATTACCCTTAGCCTGGTAAAAGACCATTTTACCCCTAGACCCTCAAAACTAAAGATTTCCTCTTTTTAAGTCCGGTAAAGACTCCTTCGAGTAAATCTTCATATTTGAGAGCCCTACATGGTTGGTCCCAACCTTTACAAGGTCAACTAACTCCCCAAGTTAGTTGGCTTGGCTGTAGCAAGGTTTCTGAGGTCTGGTTCTACGCGCATCAATCCGTATGAACCCTGGTCTTATCGTAGGCATTCTTGACACATTAACATTTCTTATCTCATTCATTTTTAGGGTTGTTATAAACATATATAATATTATCTAAAGGTATAAAAGTGAAAATATTAATTTAAAATAACTCAAAAACCTTTAATCTTTATAGAATCTAATTATTTCAAATCGTTTAGAATTTAGAGGCTCATTAATTAATCATAGGTCAAAATTGGGTGTCAACAACGTGTATGAGTAATTGATATATGACCTTTAACTTGCGAAGAAGGTTAAAGACTTGGAACATTCAATATACAAAGAAGGTTATGATATCCTTGAGTTGAAAATCGTAATGGTATCCTTCTTGTGTGAATGATGGAGTTAGGGATAGGTTGGATGGAACAACATGAAACCATCTCTAAGAAATTCATTGAGCTATCCTTATTTACCATTGAGTGGCAGCCCTAGTGGACTCATCCTTGGTAAGGTGTAATATGATTTGGTAGTGACTAAAATATGGTACCTTCTCATATGACCTTATGTGATTGAACTTACTCTATGAGAAGATGGATCACACATAGTGAATATGCATAGGGAGTGACTCGTCTTAACTTGAGACTAGAGTACAAAGAAACCCTTGATATTCCTTAACAATGAGCCTACATGCTATGTGTCTTTGTTTTGTCGTTGGCAAATAAAACACCCTCGCTCGGAGTAGGGTAGATTGTGGATTAGATGCCTAGCTAGTATGGTCTATGTTGGTTGATGCCTATTCTCATCATGTGGAAGTATTCTATCATTGGAAAAGTTCTACAACATGTAGGTAATGAAATGAGACACTATCTATACATGGCACAAGTAGGCTTTGAATATGCTAGGATGAGGGTTCCCTAGGTCTTTCCGGAATGAATATGTGAAGTCCTTTAAATGTATGATTGGCTTTTAAAATTGTTTTAATGAAAATAGGTTCTCTTAATAAAGTAAGTTGTATAGAAAGGTTATTATCTAGCGTAGCTTTGAGGTTTGATTATGTAGGCTTGAAGAGGGTGTATGGGCGGTCTCTTCATGATTTACTTATGTGAGTCTTAGAGTAACCTTAGGTAGCGAATCTAAATGATGTAAATACTTGTCTTATTGAATATGAAATTATGTGATATGTGGTGAATTGGAATAACTTTAATTTAGGTAGCCTTGAGGATCATCTAGATGTGTGGAAGGGGTTGTATGGGCGGCTGCTTCATATTTTACATAGGTGGGTCTTAGGATAACCTTTGGTAGGGGGTCTAAGTGAATATGGTTATGTGAATGATGTTACTTGAATATTTTCTATATGTGATTGTTGACTTGTATTATGTCTCTTAAACTCTTTTATGAAGGTTTTTATCAAAATATCATGAAAGCATGTTTCTATACTAAATGTCCCTTTTTCATGATTTTTCCATGGCTTCCATACTTAGTGCATTCAATGTACTAACCCCTTCTTTTCCCTTTTAGACTGAAGTGTTGGGAATTGGAAGTCCTCATATGCCATGGATGATGGATAAGTTTCTAAGAGTTGAAGATGAAGTATTGGTGAGTCCTCATAGATTTGAGGACAAGACCCACATGTTCCTTTTATGCATGTAGTATTTATTTAAGTCTTCTATGGGCTTAGTCCCAAGGTTGTACAATCAAAGTATTAGATGGATTAAGTGAGACATTGTAAAATTTGATGGTTTTAAAAGCTTTCCGCTTGCGTATTAATTAAAGTATTCTTCGTGTGTGAAAAATGTTTTTAATTCTTGTGTATTTTTGAGAGTATATTATGCGATATTTGATACGAGAGGCTTGTGTGTGACTTCTCGGAGTCTCATACGCCGGTAACATCAAGGGGGTACCTTTCGGTTGTTTCACTAGGATTTAGAGGAAAAAGAAGAGGATAACGAGACTTCATGTCGAACTCGGCCTCCCATGTTTCAATCTCAACTAGGTGGTTTCTCCATAGAACTTTTACGGAGGCCACCTCTTTATTCCTCAATTTCTTGACTTGGAAATCTAGGATTTAAAGCGGAACCTCTTCATAAGAAAGGTTCTCATTCACCCCTAATCCTTCAATCGGGAGAATAGACAACGGGTCGTCTATACATTTCTTGAGCATCGAGCCATGAAATACAGGGTGAACCATGGCTAGTTCACTTGGTAATTTCAACACATAAACAACCTTTACAACCCATTTTAATATCTTAGAAGGGACCATATACCGGGGACTATGTGTCCCCTTTTTACCAAATCTCATCACCACTTTCATGGGTAAAATCTTCATGTAGAGCCAATCACCTATTTCAAACTGAAAGTTTCTTCTTCTATTGTTGGCATAATACTTTTGCCGACTATATGCCATTTTCAACCTATACCCTATCATCCAAACCTTCTCCATAGCCATCGATTATCTCTAGACTAAGGAGTGAAGACTCACCTACCTAATGTAATACTCCGAAAGTCTAAGACCTAATCTAGAGCCTAAGATGAGTGTCTAAGGGTAAGAACATTGTTTGAAGTCCAAAATGAAGTACATAAACCATTTAGGACGTTTTTTAGTTAAAACGTCAAGGAACGTCCACGACGTTCGGTAAATTTGTAACTTGGACTAGTGTGGTGCCTTGTTTTTTGTAAGGAAGTAACTAATGATTAATCATGGCTAGGTGATGATGGTGAATCTAGGTTCATAATAGGGGCTTAAGGTGGGGAGCTCGTGAATTATACTTGTCCATGGGGAATGGAGGCCTTATGAACTAGCCACTGTCAAGGTACCACGAGTCACTTCACGACTCATGGTGCACTTGACGGAAAGAAGGGTTGGGTCGTGAAAGTGCCTTAGACATATGAGGAGAATTTGTCAAGGCATTGTGGAGATACTGCCTAAGAGAACCACGAGCCACTTGACGAGCCGTGGTGCATCTTCACGGAAGGTGGCAAGGTGCTCCGTGGTCCTGCCTTGGTGGAAAAAATGGATAGAGTCTCTTTGGAGGAGCTAATACCTCACCACTCCACAACCACCACCATGGTTCGTTGTTCACTTCACAGACCGTGAAGTGGGGCGTGGTGATGGACGGGGCTTCAAAGTTAATTTAAGTTATACATCACTGTTGGAAGTCCAACTTAATGATGGGTAGTTTGGGTATTTTGGGGATGGACTATATGTTGACTTTAGGTAAATTTTTATTCATTTCAACTCCAAAACACCAACACAAATTGAAACCCAAATTGCTCTCACTTCTTTCTACTTTCTCTCTCTCCATTCATCCTCCATTGAAGAACAAGAAGGTTGAGGAAGAAGATAAAGTCTCCAAGGTTTTCACTAAATTTTCGTGGGCAACGCTTCATTAAGGTATGGGTTCGTCACTCTTGGGATTCCTTTCCCCAATAGGTCCCCTCAAAGTTGAATTCAGTTAAGCAAATTCTTAGGGTTTTTCTCTACAAATGGGTTTTCTTCTAAAGTCAAAATTGATGATCGATTTTGTTGAATTATTATTTCCTATGAATAATTCTAGTGTAATTGTTTGAATTTTGTATAGATCATGTCATTTCCCCAATTCCCACAAATCTTGATTCTTACTTGATACTTGAAGGGGAGTTGTGAATGTGTTGATTGTTGTATCTATCTTATTCAATCTATGGATGGCCTAGGGACATGTATTTTTTTGATTTGACCTTATTCTTGAAGAATTCATGATGAACCCTTTTCCCTTAAACCCTAGGTTATGAATTGAAGTTGATTGGGATGGTGATGATACAATTGGCTTAGTACTGTTGGGTGGAATTTATTGGTTGATGTTAAAACCACGGATGATAGCTTATGAAGGAGATTGGGTAAGTCTTGTGGTCTCAATTCTTTACTTTAATTATGATTACTTGTGTTTCGTGATGACGTTATATTAAAGTATACTTTATGATAAGATTGATTAGGGTTGGTATGATGTTGATTTGAAATATCTTGAATTATGGTTTGTGAGTTGTTGGCTAAGATGTAATGACATAAGGGTGGTGATGAATTCACATATGTGCGTAAATGTGCTAACCTCATATGTATGAATTGTAATAAAGGACAATACTCATGCAATTCCTATCAAGCTATGATGATGACTATATAAGGGGAAGACCC
The DNA here is from genome assembly GCA_022817965.1 of Solanum lycopersicoides. Lineage (NCBI taxonomy): Eukaryota > Viridiplantae > Streptophyta > Magnoliopsida > Solanales > Solanaceae > Solanum > Solanum lycopersicoides. Next base: position 40,991,775 of record CM040626.1, on the reverse strand, counting down.
TATGACCTAAATTAAGTAATGATTGATCAGGAAAGACATTTCAAAAGGGACTTAGCTTAGCACCGAGTGAACTTCAGAATGAGAGGTGTTGGCTTCACATGGAGGAAGATTCACCCAATAGTTTCATATGAGGTGTTGAATCCCCTATGAGGGACACTCACCCTATAGATTCAAATGACATGAGGGATCCAATGCCAATAGTCATGTAGAGGGTTCAACACGTATCTCCTAGTTCTTGAACTATGTGCCTCCATGGGAATACTAGTGTCACATCTGAGGAGCACCCCCAAGACGTACCCGGCGTCGTCGTCCTCGAAGAGGACTAAGACTAGCCTCTTATCTTACATAATGACATTCATAGGTTAAAAATGCGGAAAATTTGAAACTTTTCTATATCTATCTTAAAGTTTGCATAGACCTCTCACATACACATAATATATTCATATCGAGTTTACATAGACCTTTTGTATAAGCAGATTACACGGCTTTCTACTTTTATTGCACATATATATATAAGATATAACATAGTCTTAAAACGAATATCTCATCTCATAACTATCTAAAAAAGAGTATAACGATTTGGCATAGCCCGTACATCAATGACATAAAAGCCAAGTATAGGCCATACACTATTTAGTACACAAATGAAAGGAAATGAACATAGTGTCGTTAAGACTAATCAATATCCAAAGCTAGAAAGTGGCGTTGTCCTCGAATTGGTAAGGACCTACCCAACTTGGGGAATGAGTATCCAAGTCTTCCTTCAATGTCTTCACAAGTCCTTCAATGATCGAAACCTAAAATGTTTGGGAGAAAAGGAGAAATCGGGTTAGCACATCATTTGTACTATATATGGGAACATATGCACACATAACATAGAAATCATGCTAAAAAGGGACATTTACTTCAAAACATGCTAATTACTTTGAAAAGCATTATGCACATTCAAGAACCAATACAAGTCAATGATACATATTCATTAAGTCAAGACAACGTTCATCACAATACAAACAATACTAAGTCTAAGTCAAGTCAACATATATATCAACATAATGGAATCCAAAATCAAGACAACTCTATCATCAAGTTATAATATCAACAAGCATGAATAAGAGTTCATAACATCATAACCAAAGCAAGACCATTATTCATGAACCCTCATTAAGTCCACTAGTACCATGACTAAGCAAAACCCCATAACCTTACTCAATCAAGTAAACCTAACAAGAACATAAACAATGTCCAACTACACACACTATATCATTATGAGTACATATCATCATACTTTAGCAATAGAGACCAAACACATATTCATAATCAAAATCAACATCATATGGTGTCATCAACATGTAAGATCATCATATACATATTATTTACATTTATAAGCATATACATACATAAGAACATCCTTTTAAGACTTCCCTCAAGGCTAACTAGTGCAATGTATAGGTAGAGTCTCATACCCCTACCTAGACTAAGCTAAACTTCTTAGGTCATCCGAGTTAGAGTTTACTTCATTACTTCATTTTACCTTTTGGGAACATTTTGCCTTAACCGACATAGACCACATGAGCTTATGTGGAATCGGATGTCATGGAACCCTACACCAAAAGAAGGTGGACTACTTGCCAAGGTAGTACAAAAACATAAACATAGAATCTGTGTGGATCCACTAGCTAATTTTCCTATGGGGGCAACATAGTTCAGGAACTAGGAGATGTAGTTGGGAACCTCTTTATGCTACATTAATTTTAGTCTCCAATCTCACGAGTACATAAGTGATCCTCTTTTCCCTATGTTGGAAGAGACACTCCTCACTCTAGTTCACTCGGTGCTAAGCTAGAGTCCCTTTTGAAATGTCTTTGAGTCGTTATTAAACATCATAGATTATTTTAGGTCATAGGGTCTACCCCTCATATAATAATCATCATAACTCAATCGGAATTGCATGAGTATTTCCTTTCATTACAACTCATACATGTGAGATTAGCACATTTACATAATCACATCATGATAAGGCACATTGGTAAGTAATCACCATCCTTATTACATTTACATCTTAGCCAACAACTCACAAGTCATAATTGAATACATTCCAATTCAACATCATACCAACCCTAATCAATCTCATCATAAGGTATACTTCAATGTAACTTCATCACTAAACACAAGCAATCATAATTGAAGTAAAAGGTTGAGATCACAAGACTTACCAAATCTCCTTCACAAGCCATCATCAAAGATTTTCCATCAACCATCCAATTCAACCCAACAATGGGTATAATATCATCACAGAGTAGTAACTAACACAATAATGAAGTCAATTGCATCATCACTATCCCAATTAACTTAAATTCATAACCTAGGGTTAAGGGTAATAGGGTTCATGATGAATTCTTAAAGAAATTGATCCAATCCCAACAATTCATTACCCTAGGCATTCCATGAATGAATTATAATAGATAAAACAAGTCTAACAATCAATACATTCTTCAATCCTCATCAATTTACAAGCAAGATCCATGATTTTGGGAATTTAGGGAAGGGACATGATCCACACGAAATTCCCTCAATTATCATCAATTACTCAACAATACATACTTAATTAGTCATAGGAAATCACAATTAATCATAATAAATCATCAATTTGAAGTTTCGAAGAAAACAATTTATAAGAGAAAAACCCTTCGAATTGGGTGATTTAGAAATCAACTTTGAAAGGAGCTCTGAGGAAAGGAATCCCAAGAGCGAAGAACCCATACCTTAATGAAGATTAATACACGAAATTTAAGTTAAATCCTAGAGAATTTGGTCTTTTTCTTCAAACTTTGTTCTTCCTTCAATGGAGTATTTTGGGAGAGATAAAGTATAGAGAGATGAGAGCTTTTGGGTTTTGTTTTGGGAATTTGATTTAGGTGAGTGAAAATTGACTGATAACTGACCCTTAGGCTATATATAATCACCCCCTAAACTACCCAAATGACCCCTCACTTGATTGGGTCTTTTTGTGAAGTCAAAATGCTTAAAATACGATTTCAACGAATTTAGGAAGTGGCTCTGCATCGCGAGACTGATTTCTGAATCTATTTTCAAAATATGATTTGAGCAGTAGACCTCGTTGCGTGCACGCTTCACGAGGCAACTTTTGCAAAGCTGCATGTGTGCTGCATGACGCGCAGCAGCTCCTTGAATCTTGTCTCGCACAGGCTGCTTTGCCAGCCTGCCTGCATCGTTGTGGTCCTTCTAAAGGACCCTTCGGGTGGTCCTTAGGGAGTCTTTATCGGAATTTTAGATATTATATACTACAATTTACCTATCTTAAGTCTTTTTACTAGTTTTAGACTTCATTTGACCCTCCAAAACCTTCACCGAACATAGGGACGTCAACTAGTTCAATTTAGCTAGTTTCCGAACGTCACGGTCTTTCTTTGACGCCTTGGATGTATAACTTACTAAGTGACTTTTATTCATTATTCGGGGTATTACATTATCCCCCCTTAGGAACATTCGTCCCCGAATGACACTAAAACCTTTTTAAAGGGGAAGGATAGACTCAATACTAGAAGACCAACCAACAACAATATACAAACATCATGAGTCACAGCTCATAGGAGTGATTCACCACTCCACTCAACACATAATAATTGCATTTACACATACCACCTCAAAACATCAATTTCTTCACATAAGGCTCAAAATCACAACATGAGGAATTTCCTTCTCACATCCACTTGAGCTCAACATATCATTAAGGAGTCAATTACGCCAAAACTCAACCTATCAACATGCTCAATATAAATTCATATAGGAAACAACATACAAAGTACACCAATAAGTGCAAATCAAACAAAAGAGCATTTTTTCATAAAACTCATTTTAGCACACAAACTTTTACCATAAATATGCAGATCTTTGCAAAAAAAAATTCAAATTCAAATTAACTCATTATTTTCATTTTAAATAGGAACAAATAATGTTAATTATCAAAGAGATGAGGATAATGGGACTTCATGTCGGCCTCGCCCTACCATGTTGCTCCCTCAACTAGGTGGTTTCTCCATAAAACTTTTACGGCCACCTCTTTGTTCCTCAACTTCTTCACTTAACGGTCAATGATTTCCACCAGATCCTCTTCATAGGAGAGGCCTCATCCAAACCTAGACCTTCAATAGGAAGAATGGACTCGGGATCACCGATGCACTTTTTAAGCATGGAGACATAAAATACTGGATTAACTTAAGACAATTCACTAGGTAGTCTCAACTCGTATGGAACCTTTCCAACCATTTGAAAAATTTCATAAGAATCCACATAACGAGGACTCAACTTTCCTTTCTTTCAAAATCTTACGACTCCTTTCATGGGTCAAATTTTTAGATACACCTTATCACCTTGTTAAAATTCTAAGTCCCTCCTCCTATGGTCGGCATAGGACTTTTGCCGACTATAGGTTGTATTCAGTAGGTTCCTTATCATGTAACATTCTCTAAGGTCTTATAAATCAATTCGGGGCCAGAGAGTGAAGTCTCGCCCAGTTCAAAAAATCCAATTGGAGATCTACATCTCCTACCATACAAGGCTTCAAAACGAGCCATAAATATAGTTGAATGGTAACTATTGTTATAAGAGAACTCAACCAAAGACAAATATTTATCCCAATTTCCTTTGAAGTCGATAACACAACCTCTAAGCATTTACTCAATGGTTTTAATAGTACGCTCCACTTGACCATCCGTTTGAGGATGCAAAGCGGTGCTTAGCTTCACCTTTGTACCCAAACCTTTTTGGAATGACCTCCAAAACTTAGATGTGAATTGTGCACCCCTATCCGATATAATGGATAATGGAATACCATGGGGACACACAATCTCATCTATGAAGATCCTTGCATAATCCTCCACCGAGTAAGTGGACTTGACGGGAATAAAAAGAGCGGACTTGGTCAACTTATCCAGTACCACCCATATAGAATTATGATGCTTTTGTGTCCGAGGAAAACCTACCACAAAATCCATTCTACTGTATTCCCACTTCCAAGTGGGAACTTGGATTTCTTGAAGTAAACCACCAAACTTTTGGTGTTCGACTTTTATTTGTTGGCAATTAGGACACCTTGCAACAAATTCCTCTATGTCCCTTTTTAAGACGTCCTACCAAAACACTTCTATAAGGTCATGATACATCTTAGTAGAGCCCGGATGAATAGAATAACGGGAATCATGAGATTCCGCAAGAATCCGGTTTCTCAAATCATCAACATTCGGAACACACAACCTTTTTGTATAGCACAAAACACCATCCCCCCTAACAAGAATGACTCATTGAGCTTACCAAGAACCAATTCTTTAAAATCCATCAATGATTGATCAAGATGTTTCTTAGACTTCACCTCAAACACCAAAGATGATTTGGAGTTATGATAGACCATAAAACCTCCATTTGGAGAATTTTCCAATCTAACACCCAACCAAGACAACCTATGAACATTTTTCACTAGGTCTTTCTTGGTTTATTCTACATGAGAGCATCAGCCACCACATTAGCCTTGCCGGGATGATAAAGGACACTCATGTTGTAATCTTTCAACAATTCCAACCACCTTATTTATCGGAAATTTAATTCCTTTTGAGTAAACACATATTGAAGACTCTTGTGGTCGATATAAACATCACATGAACACCATAAAATTAATTCTTCCATATTTTCAAGGCAAATACCACGACCGCTAATTCAAGATCATGAGTTGGATAATTCTTCTCATGCACCTTATGTTTTCTAGAGGCAAAGGCTACTACTTTCCAATGTTGCATAAGAGCACACCCTAAGACCACTCGGGATGCATCAAAATATACCAAAAATCCCTTGGTACCCTCTAGTAGAGTCAATACCGGAGCGACAGTAAGCCTATCTTTAAAAATTTGGAAGCTTCTTTCACATGCCTCCGACCAATCAAATTTCACACTCTTTTGGATCAAGGTAGTCAAGGGAGAAACAATGGGCACAAAACCATCCACAAACCTCTTATAATATCCTACTAGACACAAGAAACTCCTAATGTCAGTTTGAGCCAATGGCCTAAGCAAATTTTTCACCGCTTCGGTTTTCCTTAGATAAACTTCATCTCCCTCTACAGATGATATGACCAAGAAATGACACTGACCTCAACCAAAACTCACATTTGCTATACTTTGCAAATAGTTGGTGTTCCTTAAGCACTTGTAACACCACCCTCAAGTGTTCTATGTGTTCACACTCATTTTTTTAATGCACCAAGATGTCGTCAATGAAGACAATGACAAATAAATATAGGTAACTTCAAAACACCCTATTCATGAGGTCCATAATAGCCGCCGAGGCATTAGTGAGACCAAAGGACATTACTAGGAACTCATAGTGACCATATTTAGTTAGTCATGCCATTTTTGGTATATCTTCACCTCTCACCCTAAGTTGGTGATACCCCAATCTCATGTAAATCTTAGAAAAGTAGCTTGCCCCTTGGAGTTGATCAAACAAGTCGTCAATCTGAGGGAGAGGATACTTATTCTTAATAGTGACTTTATTGAGTTGGCGATAATCAATGCACATTCTAAAGGACCCATCCTTCTTCTCACAAACAATACCAGAGCACCCGATGGAGAAGAAATACTAGGTCTAATGAATCTTTTGTCTAGTAGGTCCTTTAGTTGAGCCTTCAACTCCTTCAATTCGGTTGGAGACATCCGATAAGGAGGAATCAAAATGGGGTTTGTATCCAGTAGCAAGTCAATTGTAACATTTCGGAAAATCACATGTCTAGTGAAGACCCCAATAGGTCTTTAAGAATGCATATTGGGGATACATAGGCATTCCAATGCCCAATATTGAGAAACATTAGTGTCACGATCGGAGTGTAGACCCCAGATGAGACCGGCGTCGTTGACCTCTCAGAGGTCGCAGACAAGCCTACATACATCATTCTTACTTCATCTAGTCTAATTTTAGCGGAAAATTTGAAACATTTTTGTTTCTTAACATACTTATAAAACATTCTCATTATTACATAATTGTTCACCATCAACCATCTAATATTAAGATCATCAAATGAAAGAAATAGTATAATATAGTAATAAAGACGTACTTGCCAAAATGGCACCAATACAATGTCTGAATAAAATAGGAAAGAAACGCTAGTGGAACATGCTCCACTAGCTCAACTCTAAAACTAAGCTAGAATATAAATGGCAGCATCCTCAAAAGCATGAGGGCCTACCAAGTCCGGATGAAAGATCGAAATCCGGATAGCTTCAGCGTCAACCTGTAGCTCTAGCGTCCACCTGTGCCTGCACCTAAAATTGTAGAGTTGTATAGGGTTAGTACACACTTGTACTAAGTATGGGTATATGCAAGCACACACCAAGGACATGCATGAGAAAGGATAGCTCTTTCCTAACAACATGATTATAGAAAGTCAAGTCAGTGGACTTGCCAAATTGAGATTAGGAAAGTTAGTGAACCTTCCAAATTTGGATTAGGAAAGTCAATGAGCTTTCAAAATTTGGATTAGGAAAGTCATGCCATGAGAGTAACATGCATCATCATAATTATCATATTGCACACAGCACATAACATCTTACGCATAGCACATATCATATTGCATATAACACATAATATCTTTTATAACATTCTTTCATATGCCATGAGACCTTGGAATCATGGACTTAACATTAATACTTTCCAAAATGAGGGCTCAACATATGGGACCTCAACTAGGGAGTCTTCATTAGCAAACACAGAGTCTGCTTCATTCGTTCATACGTACTTTATTTCATTTCATTCATAGGCTAGTGTAAACACCAGCTATACCTAGGGTGTAGTTTAAGACTTTCATCGGGTTTGCTGTGCAATGATCAAGAATAACCTAGTGTCATTACCTGAGTCTAGATCATCTCTTGATTATCCTATCCTAACACCTTTGGTATCATTCATTTCATTATCTGCTTCATTTGAGGCTGGCCCCACACCGAAAAGAGGTGGAATCACCGGCCAAAGTGACCCAAAACATGCTAGCGTACATGGGAATTTAACCCCGCCAGATCCCTATATTGGCAGTATAGGTTCAAAGACTAGGAGATATAAGGAGACCCATACCCGGTAAGCCGGACAGTCTCATCTCATGAGAGTTACGTGAACCTCCGCCCTTCTCGAAAGAAGGCATCACCGCTCATAGCTAGTCTATCGGTGCTCAGTATAAAGTTCCATTACATTCAACTCATACGTCGTGGAAGCTGGCTTCTAGTATGAGGACATCATAGCTCAATAGATGATTTCTCATCTCATCATTAGTATTAAGTGTGTTAATCTCAATACTTTCATTAGAGTGTTCGAACACCCACAACCTCCTATTTTTATTTTTTTAATTAATACTATTAAGTTAGGCGTTTTTGGCAGTGAGGTTACGGGATCGATCCCCCACAGCCTCACCTCATTTTCTTATTTAATTCGCCTGCTCCTTTCCAGCCTTGAGGTCGTGGGTTCGATTCCCACCCCTCACATCTTCTTTTCTTTAATTTTCTCTTCTTTCACTCGCTTCCTGGAGGTCGTGGGTTCGATTCCCACGCCTCCCACTAATTTACTTAAATTATTTGTTCTCTTCTTACCCAACCAGTAGCCCATTTCGATTCCCCCCAGCCCCATTTTTCATTTCCTTTTTCGCGAATTACAGTAGCTACACGGGTGAGTTCACAGGTTCGAATCCTGGTGGCCTCACCCCTTTAACATTTACTAAATTTCCAGATTTCATTCATCAACTTTTAGTCTAACCCAAGATTGTATATTACTGGAAAATTTAGTCATTTTCTAACTCATATTCATCACACTTTCACTTGATTCATAGGTTGTATTCACATACCATTTTAACACATTTTTAGGCACATCTTTCATAGGTTTGTTTGGCTAAAAGATTGTTATTAAATCAACCACATTTCCTTAAATGAACATCACAATTTTTTTTATAGATTTATGCACTTAAAATAACAACTACAAACTTATCAAATTTTGAGCATCAAGTCGAGACCCTTGTCACAGTACATACTTGCACACACTTGCACATAAATTCGATCACACATTGGTTGTCATTTTCGTGATTTTACGTACATAAACATATTCACATTCAACACAAAAACATCACACATACCTAAATCTACCAGCAAACAAAACCCAACCTACGAATCATTTGGGAGCTAGTGACAGGGACATGCAACGGGGAAAACAACCCTAGTTTTCGGAGTGAATATATTGAATCTTAAGGGTTCTCTTGGGATAGGGACCAAGAGGGAAGAGACCCATACCTTATTTGATTGTTCAAACATTGAAGTTGCTGCCCAAATCTTTCTCCAAAACCACGTCCAACTCACCTAAAGTTTCACCACCAACTCGACGAAATCTCCCCTTGCCTTAACGTTTTTGATTACCTTGCTTTCTTAGATTTTTTTTTGTGAGTTCTTCAAGTGTGAAGAACTTTTGTTATAGCTTCTGTTCTTCACGTTAATTGGCAGAGAGAAATAGTGAAAGAGAATGGAGAAACGTGAGAGATGAACGTGAGAGAGAGTGTTAAGCTTGAAGTTGTTTAGGCTTAGATAATGACTTAGTCAACTTAGGACTCTCCTTAATACTTAAAAATCTGATTTAATTAATTATACGTGAAAGGACCATTTTTCCCTTACAAAAATCAGATTTTAACCAATAAGTAAATCACCAATTTCTTCTAATAGGGCTCGAACTCGGGTGGATTGACCCTTGCGAAATGGGTCATTTCGGGTCGACCCTATCCTATCCGGCTCTTTTATTAAATTAATTAATTAATTAATTAATTCCTTAGGGTAATTACAATATTACCCTTGGCCTGGAAAAGACCATTTTACCCCTGGACCCTCAAAACTTAAGATTTCTTCTTTTTAAGTCCGGTAAGGACTCCTTCGATTAAATCTTCATTTTCGAGATCCCTACATGGTTGGTTCCAACCTTTCCAAGGTCAACTAATTCCCCAAGTTAGTTGGCTTGGCCGTAGTAAGGGTTCTGAGGTCTGTTTCTACGCGTATAAATCCGTGTGAACCTTGGTCTAATTGCAAGCATTCTTGACACCTTAAGCATTTATCTTATTCATTTTTAGGGTTGTTACATTATTCCCCCCTTAGGAACATTCGTCCCCGAATGACACTACCACTACATATCGTAATGCCAGTCAGATCATAACATAATCACTATGCACAGTCAAGCAATAGCAACACAATACGGAGAGATAAGGAAACATAGACTTAAGAGTAGGAAGTCTAACCTCAAGAGCTGAAAAGATGAGGGTAGCGGGATCTCATGTCGGCCTCAGCCTCCCACGTAGCACCCTCAACAAGATGATATCTCCACAATACCTTCACTGTGGCAATCTCCTTGTTCCTCAGCCGCTTGACCTGTCTTTCTAAGATCTCAACAGGTACCTCCTCATAAGACAAGTCTTCATCAACCCCCAAACCTTCTACAGGTAGAATTGATGCTGGATCACCTAGGTACTTCTTCAACATAGAAACATGAAAGACTGGATGAACAGAAGCTAGATCCGCGGGCAATGCTAACTCATAGGCCACCTCACCCACACGCTGTAGGATCTCATATGGCCCAACATACCTCAGACTCAGCTTCCCCTTCCTGCCAAATCTCATCACCCCCTTCATAGGTAATATCTTCAGATAGACCTGGTCACCAACATCAAACTCTAAGGGTCGTTTTCTGTTATCTGCATATGACTTCTGCCGACTGTAAGCAGTAGCCAACCTGTCCCTAATCACTCTGACCTTCTCTAAGGCCTCATGAATGATCTCTGGACCCAAAATGGATGACTCTCCAACCTCGAACCACCCAACTGGAGATCTACACCTCCTACCATACAGTGCCTCAAACGGTGCCATCCCAATGCTGGAGTGATAGCTATTATGATACGAGAACTCTATCAATGGCAGATGTTCATCCAATCTACCTCTGAAGTCAATCACACACGCTCTCAACATGTCCTCCAATGTCTGAATGGTGCGCTCTGCCTGCCCATCTGTCTGAGGATGAAAGGAAGTGCTAAGCTTTACCTGCGTGCCCAAGCTCTTCTGGAAAGATCTCCAGAAATGTGAAGTAAACTAAGCTCCTCTATCTGAAATGATAGACAAAGGAATCCCATGCCATCTCACAATCTCATCAATGTAGAGTCTCGCATAATCCTCGGCTCTGTAAGTAGACTTCACATGGATAAAGTGGGCAGACTTAGTCAATCTGTCCACAATAACCCATATGGAGTCATGCTGCCTCCTAGTCCTCGGAAGACCAACCACGAAGTACATATTAATGGCCTCCCACATCCAAGTCGGAACCTCAATAATCTGAGTTAGACCGCCAGGCTTAAGATGCTCTGCCTTAACCTGCTGACAATTAGGACACTTGGCCACATATTCTGCAATGTCCTTCTTCATGCCATCCCACCAATAAATCTGCTTAAGATCATGATATATCTTGGTGGAACCTGGATGTATGGAATATCTGGAACCATGGGCCTCTGCAATAATCCTGGTCCGCAAATCATCCACATCTAGTACACACAGCCTGTCCTGATACCTAAGTATGCCATCACCTCCCAAAGCAAAAGACTCATTCATGTTTATCAACACTGAGTCCTTCAGCTCCATCAACACAGGATCTAGATGCTGATCCTGTTTGACTTCAACTACCAAGGATGATTCAGAAGTAGGATGAACTGAAACACCCCCACTAGTAGAGTCAATCAATCGCACACCCAGTCTGGCCAGTCTGTGTATATCTCTCACCAACTCCTTCTTCTCATCCTCAACGTGGGTTGTACTTCCCATGCTCATCCTGCTCAAAGCATCAGCCACAACATTAGACTTACCTGGATGGTAGTGAACATTCATGTCATAATCCTTCAACAACTCTAACCATCTCCGCTGACGTAGATTCAACTCCCTCTGTGTGAACACGTACCGGAGACTCTTGTGGTCTGTTAATACATCCACATTCACTCCATACAAGTAGTGCCTCCACAGCTTAAGTGTAAACACCACATCTGCCAACTCCAGGTCATGAGTGGGATAATTCTTCTCATGAACCTTGAGCTGTCTGGACGCTTAGGCTATCACCTTACCAACCTGCATAAGAACACAACCCAAACCAACCCTAGATGCATCACAATAAAAGTGTAATTCTCACCACACTTAGGCAAAGTAAGCACCGGGGCTGAAGTGAGTCTGTCCTTGAGCTCCTGGAAACTCTTCTCACAAGTCTCCGTCCACTCAAACTTGGCTTTCTTCTTAGTCAAAGCTGTCAGTGGGGTAGCAATGGAAGAAAAGTCGTCCACGAACCTGCGGTAGTGACCAGCCAATCCCAGAAAGCTACGGATGTCAGTGGGAGTAAGATGTTTTGGCCAGTTCTTCACAGCGTCAGTCTTCCTGGGATCTACCTCCACGCCCTGATCGGACATAACATGACCCAGGAAGGTCACTGATCTCAGCCAAAATTCACACTTGCTGAATTTGGCATACAACTGATGTTGTCTAAGTACCTGCAAGGTTAGTCTCAAATGTTGTTCATGCTCTTCCTTGGACCTAGAGTAGATGAGAATGTCATCAATGAATACTATGACGAAAGAGTCAAGGTATTCACGGAAGACTCAGTTCATGAGGTCCATAAATGCAGCAGGTGCATTCGTAAGACCAAATGACATGACTAAGAACTCATAGTGACCATAATGTGTACGAAAGGCTGTCTTTGGGATATATTTATACCTAACCCTAAGCTTATGATACCCTGAACGAAGATCAATCTTAGAGAAGAAACTAGACCCTTGGAGCTGATCGAACAAATCATCTATTCTGGGAAGTGGATACTTATCTTTATAGTGACTTTGTTGAGCTGCCGATAATCGATACACATTCTAAGGGTTCCATCTTTCTTTTTCACAAACAACACTGGAGGGCCCCAAGGGGATATGCTCGGCTGAATGAAACCCTTATCAGTGAGATCTTAACTGCAGCTTCAACTCTTTGAGTTCAACTGGAGCCATTATGTAAGGAGGAATTGAAATTGGTTTAGTATCGGATTCTAAGTCAATACCAAAATCAATCTCTCGAGGGGGAGGGACTCCAGGCAAATCATCAGGAAATACATCTAGGAACTCATTCACTACAGGCACTGAGTCTATGGAAGGAATGTCATGATCTAAATCATTAACACTCACAAGATGACACAATAACCCCTTGGACACCATTTTATTGGCCTTAAGGTTAGAAATCAAGAGGTTAGGACGACTCGAGTTGTACCCCTCCCAGACTAGCTCCTCTTCATTAGGGAAACGAAATCTCACCACTCTACTACGACAGTCCAAGCAAGCATAACAACTGTGAAGCCAGTCCATGCCAAGAATAACATCAAAATCATGCATGGGTAACTCAACCAAGTCTGCACACATAGTCTTACCACTTACAACTATTGGGCAATCCTTGTATACTCTATCAATTCTTACATTTTCTCCTAAAGGTGTACTAACCACTATAGGATCATGCAGAACTTCGGGCAATATCTCAAAAATGAGAGCAAGCAAAGGAGTTACAAAGGAAAGTGTCGACCCTGGATCAAGTAAAGCATAAACAGAAGTTGAGAATACTTGCAGCATACCCGTGACCACATCAGCGGACATATCCTGCTCCTTCCTGCCCTTCAGGGCATAGAAACTGTTTCTCTTAGGAGGCTCGGCTGCTGCTGCACCCTGTGGGTTAGGCGTAGGCTGAGCAATACCTCTAGCCTGACCTCTGTTCTGTGGGCAGTCTCTAACCATGTGCCCACTCTTACCGCAACCGACACAGGCATTAGTGCCCTGTCTGCACTCTCCACTATGAGCTCGGCCACACTTAGCATAGTTCTTCTTAGGTCGCTGCATCTCACCTCCATTGCCCCTCTTGGGCTCAGGTCTGCCTCCTCTAGGTGTTGTACTCCTCTCCGAGTTAGAGTTCCCAGAACTCTGTTGCCCCTTCTTGAACCTGGGCTGCTCACGAACGCCAAAATTGTTTTTGTGGCTTCCATGGCTGGGACCTGCCTGATCTTGAGGCTTAGGTTTCCTAGAATCACGAATACCCCTCTTTTTGCTGCTGTCCTCTACCTGTTGGACATGCATGATCAACCTGGAGAGGTCCATATTGTCACGACTCAACCCGATGGGCCGTGACTAGTGCTCGTTTTTGACAATCACATACAAACCTGTTAAGTATAACCAACTGAAACTAAGACAATATGGAATTTAATCAAATCAAGCCAACCCCAACTCCATATATATATAAAGTGGGTCTGTCTCATAAGGAGTCATAACCATTCAACCGTAACGACATACGCGAACCGACAAGGCCGCCACTATCCAAAGAATATTAGCATACGCAAGCCGACAAGGCTGCCACTATACAATGCACAATGATGTACGCAGCCGACAAGGCTGCCCCTGTACAAGCGGATATCCCAAACAAACCATGTCCAGACCATTATCCAAAACATATATATACAACCCACATAATGTCTACAGACCTCTAAGAGTATAGTAATGATACTCGACGGGACAGGGCCCCGCCGTACCCATAGATAAGCAAAAGACTACATAGAAAGTTATGTACCAAAACGACTGGGCTCCGGAACAGTGGAGCTCTCCCAATCAGCAGAGTAGATATCCTAAGCGGGAGGATCATAGAACTGTGAATCTACACCTACGGGCATGAAACGCAGCCCCCCCCCCCCCGAGAAAAGGGGGTCAGTACGGACAATGTACTGAGTATGTAAAGCATAAGGTAAAGATGACGGGATACCAACATGATAAGTCGAAACAATATATCGCTACACATGTACCTTATAAGTGAAAATCATGCATATCTTTACATATAAGGTGCCCAGCTTCCCTGGTAAGGGACTCGGCAAAATAATCATCATATATATATACATCATATGTACCCGGCCCTCTAGTGAGGGACTCGGTGAAATAGTCATCACATCATCTCCTTCATCATCATCATCATAACCATCCTCATCACCAATCATATATATAATATACATACCCGGCCCTCTAGTGAGGAACTCGGTGACATATGCAAGGAATTTCGCACGAACATTACCCGGCCCGGGACTCGGTGAAATGATAAATGACTCTATGCACGAGTAGAACATTATGAGCAACCATATGCAATTAAAATCATTTCTTATAACTCAATAGAATAATCAACGTGAACCAGCAAGGAGTGTTACCAAAGATTAACGTGTTATCAAGATTATGAACCTTTAACACGATATGAAAACGTAAAAATCTCAATGACTCGAAGAAGCACTACCATAGATATGAGAAATCACCATAGCCTTAGACATAGCCGATATATAGAGGAATAGTTTGTGGAAGCAAGAATATACGTCACCTAGACGCTCTAGAAGTAGTATCAAACATGTCCGTCATTCGCTCATTTTTAAGAGTCATGCCAACAAAGAAAGAAAGGATAGCGTTACATACCGTATAGTCGAGCCGCACGTCCAATATTTACTGCCCAAGCTATTTAATCTATAACAAGCAACAATCGTGCCGCAATGAGATAGACGTCGCGCTTTACTACTTATTGTAAGCTAGCTAATAATCTAACGAAAATCCGGCAGCACTTCCCCTATTTTCCTTACTTCGTCCCAATCCGACAACAACCCAAATCATCCACAGTAATACCAATAACACACTTATATCCCAACGAATCATAATAAACATATACATAACGCCAAAACAGAATTTCCCGCATTTTGCTTTAATCAAAACAGCCCAAACACTAACACGACACCACTAATAATCCGATTATGGTTTCCGTTCATACTTAGCACATTCAATAACTAAAACAAATTTCCTAAGCTACTGGTCACGCCCCCTTCTTAACATTAATGGATAATTAACAATGGCATTCTAAGGAATTTAATACACAAAGCAAAGAGATTACTAACCAAATTCTTTTGTAGCTGCTGGCCGAGAGTTGCATGTTTTTTTTTTGTCCAATTCCATGGCTGCTTAAGCTAAGTGGTGAAGAAGAGAATATTGGTTTTCTCCATTTCCTTGGCTGCCTAAGCTAAGTGGTGAAGAAGAGAATATGTTTTCAATGCCTTTCACCACTTCATTCATAATATGAAGTGGAGACAGCCCCCCTCTACACGTGTCCCACTAAGGGCCAGCTCCCAATCTGATTTTTTTTTAATTTGCCTTGAGTGGTGGGGCTCACTAATTAATTTAATCCTAATCAGCCACTAACTAATCCCTCACTTAAAGTTAAAGACACTTACATTAGCCAAATCATACTTAATATCACATTTGGAATTAACATCCTTGCCTAATATTTCTTTAATCACTTGGAACTTAAAATAAAATTTCATTCCCCGGGCTTACATCGACTAGCTCATGACGCGCACTACGTATAAAAATATGAGGCGTAACATCCTTCCTCCCTTAGGAACATTCGTCCTCGAATGTTAAGTTAGCGTCTTACAAAAAAAAATCCAGCAAGGTCTCTCTAATAGTTATACCTATTAACCTGCATTCCGTCACTTACAGATGCCTCACAGAGTCACAGCTTACTACATAATCTCGTTTATCAATCAATATAGTCAAGCTAGGAATTGAATTACCTGCAGGTACGGGGATAAAGTAAGGATACTTATTCTTCATTTCGTCTTCCGCTTCCCAAGTCATCTCCTCCCTATTATTATTTCGCCACAACACTTTGACGGA
>CM040626.1:40908950-40974272 GCA_022817965.1 Solanum lycopersicoides | reverse complement strand
AGCCCATTTAGTACGTAATCTTCTAACCTGGCGATCAAGTATAGCTACGGGTTTCTCCTCATATGACAACTCCTCTGTTACCTGAATATCGTCTACAGGGAATACTCTAGAAGGATCACCAATACATTTACGTAGCATCGATACATGGAAGACTGGATGTACCGTCTCCAAATCAGATGGTAGATCCAACTCATAGGCAACCTTGCCTATCCTACGAACAATCTGATAAGGCCCAATGTATCTGGGACTGAGCTTCCCCTTCCTGCCGAATATCATCACACCCTTCATGGGTGATACCTTCAGGAATACCCCCCCCGAGAAAGGGGTCAGTACGGGACAATTGTACTGAGTATGTAAAGCATAAGTAAAGATGACGGATACCAACATGATAAGTCGAAACAATATATCGCTACACATGTACCTTATAAGTGAAAATCATGCATATCTTTACATATAAGGTGCCCAGCTTCCTGGTAAGGGACTCGGCAAAATAATCATCATATATATATACATCATATGTACCCGCCTCTAGTGAGGGACTCGGTGAAATAGTCATCACATCATCTCCTTCATCATCATCATCATAACCATCCTCATCACCAATCATATATATAATATACATACCCGGCCTCTAGTGAGGAACTCGGTGACATATGCAAGGAATTTCGCACGAACATTACCCGGCCCGGGACTCGGTGAAATGATAAATGACTCTATGCACGAGTAGAAATTATGAGCAACCATATGCAATTAAAATCATTTCTTATAACTCAATAGAATAATCAACGTGAACCAGCAAGGAGTGTTACCAAAGATTAACGTGTTATCAAGATTATGAACCTTTAACACGATATGAAAACGTAAAAATCTCAATGACTCGAAGAAGCACTACCATAGATATGAGAAATCACCATAGCCTTAGACATAGCCGATATATAGAGGAATAGTTTGTGGAAGCAAGAATATACGTCACCTAGACGCTCTAGAAGTAGTATCAAACATGTCCGTCATTCGCTCATTTTTAAGAGTCATGCAACAAAGAAAGAAAGGATAGCGTTACATACCGTATAGTCGAGCCGCACGTCCAATATTTACTGCCCAAGCTATTTAATCTATAACAAGCAACAATCGTGCCGCAATGAGATAGACGTCGCGCTTTACTACTTATTGTAAGCTAGCTAATAATCTAACGAAAATCCGGCAGCACTTCCCCTATTTTCCTTACTTCGTCCCAATCGACAACAACCCAAATCATCCACAGTAATACCAATAACACACTTATATCCCAACGAATCATAATAAACATATACATAACGCCAAAACAGAATTTCCCGCATTTTCAAAAAGCCAAACACTTAATCAATGGTTTCCGTTCAACTTAGCACATTCCTAAAACATTTCTAACTGGACGCCCCTTCTTAACATTAATGGCTAATTAACAATGGCATTCTAATTAAGGAATTTAATACACAAAGCAAAGAGATTACTAACAAATTCTTTTGTAGCTGCTGGCGAGAGTTGCATGTTTTTTTTCCATTTCCATGGCTGCTTAAGCTAAGTGGTGAAGAAGAGAATATTGGTTTTCTCCATTTCCTTGGCTGCCTAAGCTAAGTGGTGAAGAAGAGAATATGTTTTCAATGCCTTTCACCACTTCATTCATAATATGAAGTGGAGAGCCCCCTCTACACGTGTCCCACTAAGGGCCAGCTCCCAATCTGATTTTTTTTTAATTTGCCTTGAGTGGTGGGCCCACTAATTAATTTAATCCTAATCAGCCACTAACTAATCCCTCACTTAAAGTTAAAGACACTTACATTAGCCAAATCATACTTAATATCACATTTGGAATTAACATCCTTGCCTAATATTTCTTTAATCACTTGGAACTTAAAATAAAATTCATTCCCCGGCTTACATCGACTAGCTCATGACGCGCACTACGTATAAAAATACGAGGCGTAACATCCTTCCCCCTTAGGAACATTCGTCCTCGAATGTTAAGTTAGCGTCTTACAAAAAAATTCCAGCAAGGTCTCTCTAACAGTTATACCTATTAACCTGCATTCCGTCACTTACAGATGCCTCACAGAGTCACAGCTTACTACATAATCTCGTTTATCAATCAATATAGTCAAGCTAGGAATTGAATTACCTGCAGGTACGGGGATAAAGTAAGGATACTTATTCTTCATTTCGTCTTCCGCTTCCCAAGTCATCTCCTCCCTATTATTATTTCGCCACAACACTTTGACGGAAGCCACATCCTTAGTACGTAATCTTCTAACCTGGCGATCAAGTATAGCTACGGGTTTCTCCTCATATGACAACTCCTCTGTTACCTGAATATCGTCTACAGGGAATACTCTAGAAGGATCACCAATACATTTACGTAGCATCGATACATGGAAGACTGGATGTACCGTCTCCAAATCAGATGGTAGATCCAACTCATAGGCAACCTTGCCTATCCTACGAACAATCTGATAAGGCCCAATGTATCTCGGACTGAGCTTCCCCTTCCTGCCGAATCTCATCACACCCTTCATGGGTGATACCTTCAGGAATACCCAGTTACCAATCTGAAACTCCAAATCTCGACGCCGATTATCTGCATATGACTTCTGTCGACTCTGGGCTGCTAATAATCTTTCCTGAATAAGCTTCACCTTGTCAACAACTTGCTGAATCATATCCGGGCCTATTAACTTAGTCTCGCCAACATCGAACCAACCAATAGGTGACCTGCACTTCCTCCCATATAAGGCCTCGTATGGTGCCATCTGGATACTAGAATGGTAGCTATTATTATAGGCAAACTCAATGAGCGGCAAGTGGTCATCCCAGCTACCTTTGAAGTCAATAATACAGGCCCGCAACATATCTTCTAATGTCTGAATAGTACGCTCAGCCTGCCCATCAGTCTGAGGGTGAAATGATGTGCTAAGGTTCACCTGTGTTCCCAATCCCTTCTGAAATGATCTCCAAAAGTTGGCTGTAAATTGAGCTCCTCTGTCTGATATAATGGACGTGGGAACCCCATGAAGTCTCACTATCTCCCTGATATATAACCTCGCATAATCTTCAGTCGAATAAGTAGTCCTGACTGGAAGAAAATGGGCCGATTTTGTCAGCCTATCTACAATAACCCATATAGAGTCATACTTCCGTTGAGTGCGAGGTAAGCCTGTAATGAATTCCATATTAATTATCTCCCATTTCCAAGTCGGGATCTCTATCTCCTGTAATAATCCACCAGACTTTTGATGTTCGATCTTGACTTGTTGACAATTCGGGCACTGAGCAACAAACTCCACTATGTCCTTTTTCATGCTATCCCACCAGTATAAGCATCTGAGGTCATGATACATTTTCGTTGACCCTGGGTGATTAGAATAACGGGCAGAGTGTGCCTCTCCCATAACCTGCCGTCATAGCCCCGCAATATCAGGTACACACAATCTGCCTTCATATCAACACTCCGTCAGGTGTAACCATAAATGGGGTCTTTTCCTTTTGAAGAGCTGCATATCTATACTGTGCCAGAATAGGATCCTCGTACTGGTGTCTCTTTACCTCATCTATGATTGAGGACTCAGCAACCTCTCGAATAGAAACTCCACTATCTTCTTAATTAGCCAGACGAACTCCAAGGCTGGATAGCCGCTGAATCTCCCGAACCATCTCCCTCCTTTCTGGTTGTACATCTGTCAAGATACCCATGGACTTACGGCTAAGAGAATCTGCTACAACATTTGCTTTCCCTGGATGATATAAAATATCAACATCATAATCCTTTAGCAACTCTAACCACCGCCTCTGTCGTAAGTTCAGCTCCTTCTGTTTAAAGATATATTGGAGACTCTTATGATCTGTATAGATGTCCACATGGACACCATATAAATAATGCCTCCATATCTTCAAGGCATGAACCACGACTGCTAACTCCAGATCGTGAGTAGGATAATTCTTTTCATGCTTCCTAAATTGTCGGGAGGCATAAGCTATAACTTTGCCATGCTGTATCAATACACATCCTAGACCAACACCCGAAGCATCACAATAAATAACATAGCCGTCTGGTCCCTCCGGAAGAGTTAGGACTGGAGCTGTAGTCAATTTATCTTTCAATAGCTGGAAGCTTCGCTCACAAGCATCAGTCCACTGGAACTTGGCTGCCTTTTGAGTTAGCCTTGTCAAAGGCGCTAAAATTGAGGCAAACTTTTCTACAAATCTCCTGTAATATCCTGCTAACCCTAGAAAACTGCGTACCTCAGTAGGTGTCGTAGGTCTGGGCCAAGTCTTTACCGCCTCAATCTTCTGCGTGTCTACCCGAATACCATCAGCTCCAATAATATGCCCCAAGAATGCCACTGAAGTCAACCAGAACTCGCACTTGGAGAACTTAGCATACAACTTCTGGTGCTGAAGCACCCTAAGTACCGTCCTTAAATGGTCTGCATGCTCCTCTTCTGAACGTGAATAGACCAGAATATCGTCTATAAATACAATAACAAACAGATCAAGGAATGGTTTAAACACTCGATTCATTAAATCCATAAACACCGCTGGAGCATTAGTCAGCCCAAAAGACAGCACTCTAAACTCATAATGCCCGTATCGGGTCCGGAATGTCGTCTTTGGAATATCTGCCTCCCTTACCCGCACTTGATGATAACCTGACCGCAAGTCTATCTTTGAAAAACACTTAGCACCCTGCAACTGGTCAAATAGATCGTCAATCCTTGGGAGGGGATACCTGTTTTTACTGTGTTCAGCTGCCTATAATCAATACACATCCGCAGCGACCCATCCTTCTTCCTCACAAACAGTACCGGTGCTCCCCATGGTGACGTACTAGGCCTGATGAAGCCCTTTTCTAGCAAATCTCTCAATTGCTCTTTCAACTCTTTCAACTCAGCAGGTGCCATTCTATAAGGAGGTATAGATATAGGCTGGGTATCTGGCAGTACATCTATAGTAAACTCTATCTCTCGTTCTGGAGGAAGGTCTGGAAGTTCCTCTGGGAATACATCGGGAAATTCATTAACTACCGGGACTGATTGAAGAGTCGGTGCCTCTGCCTTTATGTCATGCACCCGAACCAGATGATAAATATAGCCTTTTCTAACCATCTTCCTGGCCTTAAGGTATGAAATAAACTTACCTTTCGGCGATACTGTACTCCCCTTCCACTCTATAATCGGTTCCCCTGGAAATTGAAATCGAACTATCTTTCCTCTGCAATCAACATTAGCATAACAAGCAGCCAACCAATCCATGCCCATAATAATATCAAACTCAATCATATTTAACTCTATTAGATCTGCTACGGTACGACGACTATATATAATCACTGAACAATTCTTATATACTCGCGTAGCTATGACAGAATCTCCTACAGGTGTAGCTACCTCAAATGGTTCTATCAACTCAGACTCTATTCCGATCCTACTAGCAACGAAGGGGGATATAAATGATAAGGTGGAACCTGGGTCTATCAATGCATACACACTTTGGGAGAATAGTGATAATATACCTGTGATCACATTAGGTGACGCCTCCTGATCCTGTCTACTAGTCAAAGCATATATGCGGTTCGAGGGACCGCTAGAACTGGAAGCTCCACCACAACCTCTACCACGGCCTGCTGGCGCCTGAATACCCTGCCCCGTAGGGCGCATAGCCACAGAAGAAGATGAACCAGCAACGGACCCAGTAGGCTGTGCCATACCACCTGCACTACCTCTAAAGTGACACTCCCTCATAGTATGACCCTAACGGCCGCAAGAAAAACACGCACCTGTAGCCCAACGACATTCCCCAGGATGGGACCTACCACAGCGAGAACACCGAGGCAAAGGTGGCCTCGACTGGCTCAAACCCTTGCCCATCTGTGACCCTGACGCCCTAGAGCTCTGACCAGCTTCCGAATATCCCGTACGATCGAAGCCCCTACCCATGGAACGTGGGGGTGCACTCTGTGCTGGCTGGGAAGAAAATCTAACATGCTGCTGAGACTGCCCGCCTCGAAACTCGTCAGGATAACCTGCTGATCTAGCCCTCTTATGCTGGCCTCTATTATAATCTCTATCTGGCTGACGTCCCCGGTGCCGATCCTCTTCCCCCTGTGCATATGCCTGCACCCGAGCAATGTCCATACCTGGCTGAAGAGTCACTGCCATACAACCGTCAATCAGATAATGATCCAATCCCAACACGTAATGATGTACCCTGTCTGCCATATCAGCCACAATAGTAGGTGCATGCCTAGCAAATGAATCAAACTCGAGGCTATACTCTCGAACGCTCCTGCCATTCTGCCTCAAACGCAAGAATCTATCGACTCTAGCTCGCCTCATCTCTGGAGGCAGGAAGTGGCCTTGGAAAGCCTCCACAAATTCATCCCATACCGCTGGAGGAGCACCCTCACCCCTAGATAACTCCCAAGACTCATACCAATTAATAGCTACATCCCGCAAACGATACGTAGCCAACTCAACAGACTCGGTCTCCGAAGCCTTGATTATCCTCAATGTACGCTGCATCTGACGAATAAACTCTTGCGGATCATCCTGAGGCCTTGACCCAAAGAACTCTGGAGGATTACAACTTAAGAAGTCACGAGCCCTTAAGCTATCAGATCTGTCCGCATGATCAACTCCTAGTCCATGCCTGCGAGCCTGACCTGCCACTAATCTAGTCAGCAACTGAACCGCATCTCTCATGGCCCTATCCTCCGCCCCTGGCTGAGGAGCTGGAGGTTCAGGTGCTGTGGCCTCGGGGCCTGGTGGTGATGTCCCCCAAACTGGAGCTGCTGCTGCTCCAAGCTCCTCTGGCGGTGGCGGTGTAGCAGAGCTCTACGACTGGAGCACAATATCAGGCATAGACTGGGCACGGGCCCTAGTAACTCTCCGGGTCTGACTAGTACCTTCTGCTACCGATTTGCCCTTCTGGGCGGCTGTCGCTTTCTTTGGAGGCATAGCTGAAGCACAGGGATTCGTTAGAGAGGGATTATCCTGTTAATATAGCTCTATCGCACGATCTACAATAAGAAGAAAGGATGACATCCTAAATGTCCTGTAGCTTCCTGTTTATAGATGTGGTGCACAACACACCGATAAACAAGACTCTACTAGACACGGTCTGTAGACACTTCCAAGGAAGAACCGCTCTGATACCACTTTTGTCACGACTCAAACCGATGGGCCGTGACTAGTGCCCGTTTTGGACACTCACATACAAACCTGTTAAGTATAACCAACTGAAACTAAGACAATATGGAATTTAATCAAATCAAGCCAACCCCAACGCCATATATATATATAAAGTGGGTCTGTCTCATAAGGAGTCATAACCATTCAACCGTAACGACATACGCGAACCGACAAGGCCGCCACTATCCAAAGAATATTAGCATACGCAAGCCGACAAGGCTGCCACTATACAATGCACAATGATGTACGCAGCCGACAAGGCTGCCCCTGTACAAGCGGATATTCCAAACAAACCATGTCCAGACCATTATCCAAAACATATATATACAACCCACATAATGTCTACAGACCTCTAAGAGTATAGTAATGAAACTCGACGGGACAGGGCCCCGCCGTACCCATAGATAAGCAAAAGACTACATAGAAAGTTATGTACCAAAACGACTGGGCTCCGGAACAGTGGAGCTCTCCCAATCAGCAGAGTAGATATCCTAAGCGGGAGGATCATAGAACTGTGCGTCTACACCTGCGGGCATGAAACGCAGCCCCCCCCCCCCCCGAGGAAAGGGGGTCAGTACGGACAATGTACTGAGTATGTAAAGCATAAGGTAAAGATGACGGGATACCAACATGATAAGTCGAAACAATATATCGCTACACATGTACCTTATAAGTGAAAATCATGCATATCTTTACATATAAGGTGCCCAGCTTCCTTGGTAAGGGACTCGGCAAAATAATCATCATATATATATACATCATATGTACCCGGCCCTCTAGTGAGGGACTCGGTGAAATAGTCATCACATCATCTCCTTCATCATCATCATCATAACCATCCTCATCACCAATCATATATATAATATACATACCCGGCCCTCTAGTGAGGAACTCGGTGACATATGCAAGGAATTTCGCACGAACATTACCCGGCCCGGGACTCGGTGAAATGATAAATGACTTTATGCACGAGTAGAACATTAAAGCAACCATATGCAATTAAAATCATTTCTTATAACTCAATAGAATAATCAACGTGAACCAGCAAGGAGTGTTACCAAAGATTAACGTGTTATCAAGATTATGAACCTTTAACACGATATGAAAACGTAAAAATCTCAATGACTCGAAGAAGCACTACCATAGATATGAGAAATCACCATAGCCTTAGACATAGCCGATATATAGAGGAATAGTTTGTGGAAGCAAGAATATACGTCACCTAGACGCTCTAGAAGTAGTATCAAACATGTCCGTCATTCGCTCATTTTTAAGAGTCATGCCAACAAAGAAAGAAAGGATAGCGTTACATACCGTATAGTCGAGCCGCACGTCCAATATTTACTGCCCAAGCTATTTAATCTATAACAAGCAACAATCGTACCGCAATGAGATAGACGTCGCGCTTTACTACTTATTGTAAGCTAGCTAATAATCTAACGAAAATCCGGCAGCACTTCCCCTATTTTCCTTTCTTCGTCCCAATCCGACAACAACCCAAATCATCCACAGTAATACCAATAACACACTTATATCCCAACGAATCATAATAAACATATACATAACGCCAAAACAGAATTTCCCGCATTTTGCTTTAATCAAAACAGCCCAAACACTAACACGACACCACTAATAATCCGATTATGGTTTCCGTTCATACTTAGCACATTCAATAACTAAAACAAATTTCCTAAGCTACTGGTCACGCCCCCTTATTAACATTAATGGCTAATTAACAATGGCATTCTAAGGAATTTAATACACAAAGCAAAGAGATTACTTACCAAATTCTTTTGTAGCTGCTGGTCGAGAGTTGCATGGTTTGTTTTCTCCATTTCCATGGCTGCTTAAGCTAAGTGGTGAAGAAGAGAATATTGGTTTTCTCCATTTCCTTGGCTGCCTAAGCTAAGTGGTGAAGAAGAGAATATGTTTTCAATGCCTTTCACCACTTCATTCATAATATGAAGTGGAGACAGCCTCCCTCTACACGTGTCCCACTAAGGGCCAGCTCCCAATCTGATTTTTTTTTAATTTGCCTTGAGTGGTGGGGCCCACTAATTAATTTAATCCTAATCAGCCACTAACTAATCCCTCACTTAAAGTTAAAGACACTTACATTAGCCAAATCATACTTAATATCACATTTGGAATTAACATCCTTGCCTAATATTTCTTTAATCACTTGGAACTTAAAATAAAATCTCATTCCCCGGGCTTACATCGACTAGCTCATGACGCGCACTACGTATAAAAATACGAGGCGTAACACATATTATCATGGAGCATCGCAGACCGACACTCCTCCAGATCTCCATTAATTCCAGTGAGGAACCTGCTCATCTCATCCCTACTGTTAGACACAAGGGAAGTAGCATACCTGGATAATTTAACAAACTTCAGTACTCATCTCATCCTTGCTGTTAGATGTTAAGGAAAGTAGCATACCTGGATAGTTTAACAAATTTCAGGGAATACTCCCTAACTGTCATAGATCCCTGCTTAAGGTTGATAAACTCCTCAACCTTGGCTTTTCTCATCTCTCTGGAAAAGAATCTCCCCAGAAAGGCTGTCTTAAACAGCTCCCAAGTGACTGGAACTCCGCCCAAAGCTCGGCTATCCTGCCACATCTTGCACCAAGACAGTGCCGCATCCTTGAGCTGATAGGAAACCAGCTCAGCCTTCTCAGCATCTGTGGCCCCCATAGCCACCAGAATCTTATGCACCTCGTCCACAAACTCCTGGGGGTCCTCTGAAGTCTTGGACACTATGAAAATAGTAGGATTCATCCTCGTAAAGTCTCTCAGCCTGTCAGCCATGCTACGAACCGGTGGGTTCTCCCTCTGAACATCCTATCGGTTGACCTGGGAAGTCATAGCTGGGACTGCATAGTAATGGCCTGTGCCATCTGGGCCATAGATGCCCTCACCTCAGCATCAGTCAACCCAGCTGGGTTAACTGGCATATCCACTCCTTCAGCTGGAGCCTAGGGTGGAACCTGATTGTTCCCAGCAGCTGCTCCTCCTCTCCTCTGACCAACATTCCTCCTAGTATTCATTCTCTGAAAACAATAAGAATTGATGTTAGACACGCTCATCACACCAAGAAAATTAGACATTAGGAAAAGCACAATAAGATCAAAAGAAGGGAAAGTTTCCTACGCATCATGCAGTCTCTAATCCAGGATAGTGGTGCACTTCACTACCATGACTTAGAAACTACTCAATGTGGTTGATGTGAACGTATTATTCTCGAAATTTAACCTAGCGCTCTGATACCAACTTTTTCACGACCGGAGTGTAAACCCCAGACGAGACCGGCGTCGTTGACCTCTCATAGGTCGCAGACAAGCCTACATACGTCATTCTTACTTCATCTAGTCTAATTTTAGCAGAAAATTTGAAACATTTTTGTTTCTTAACATACTTATAAAACATTCTCATTATTACATAATTGTTCACCATCAACCATCTAATATTAAGATCATCAAATGAAAGAAATAGTATAATATAGTAATAAAGACGTACTTGCCAAAATGGCACCAATACAATGTCTGAATAAAACAGTAAAGAAACGCTAGTGGAACATGCTCCACTAGCTCAACTCTAAACTAAGCTAGAATATAAATGGAAGCATCCTCGAAAGCATGAGGGCCTACCAAGTCCGGATGAAAGCTCGACGTCTGGATAGCTTCAGCGTCAACTTGTAGCTCTAGCGTCCACCTGTGCCTGCACCTAAAATTATAGAGTTGTATAGGGTAGTACACACTTGTACTAAGTATGGGTATATGCAAGCACACACCAAGGACATGCATGAGAAATGATAGCTCTTTCCTAACAACATGATTATAGAAAGTCAAGTCAGTGGACTTGCCAAATTGAGATTAGGAAAGTTAGTGAACCTTCCAAATTTGGATTAGGAAAGTCAATAAGCTTTCAAAATTTGGATTAGGAAAGTCATGCCATGAGAGTAACATGCATCATCATAATTATCATATTGCACACAGCACATAACATCTTACGCATAGCACATATCATATTGCATATAACACATAATATCTTTTATAACATTCTTTCATATGCCATGAGACCTTGGAATCATGGACTTAACATTAATACTTTCCAAAATGAGGGCTCAACATATGGGACCTCAACTAGGGAGTCTTCATTAGCAAACACAGAGTCTGCTTCATTCGTTCATACGTACTTTATTTCATTTCATTCATAGGCCAGTGTAAACACCAGCTATACCTAGGGTGTAGTTTAAGACTTTCATCGGGTTTGCTGTGCAATGATCAAGAATAACCTAGTGTCATTACCTGAGTCTAGCTCACCTCTTGATTATCCTATCCTAACACCTTTGGTATCATTCATTTCATTATCTGCTTCATTTGAGGCTGGCCTCATTCATTCATTGGGAACTTTAACTTTAACCGACATAGATCATGTGAGCATCATGAAATCCAGTGTCTCCCCCACACTGAAAAGAGGTGGAATCACCGGCCAAAGTGACCCAAAACATGCTAGCATACATTGGAATTTAACCCCACCAGATCCCTATATTGGCAGTATAGGTTCAAAGACTAGGAGATATAAGGAGACCCATACCCGGCAAGCCGGACAGTCTCATCTCATGATAGTTACGTGAACCTCCGCCCTTCCTGAATAAGGCATCACCGCTCATAGCTAGTCTATCGGTGCTCAGTATAAAGTTCCATTACATTCAACTCATACGTCGTGGAAGCTGGCTTCTAGTATGAGGACATCATAGCTCAATAGATGATTTCTCATCTCATCATTAGTATTAAGTGTGTTAATCTCAATACTTTCATTAGAGTGTTCATAGAGACTGGTCTCTTCATTAACTTTACACTGTCATAGGTGAGTACGTTTTGGTAATATTTACTTAGGCTCATTTGAGATTGTTCTCATCTTTTACATTAGGCTCATATCATGTTGTCACCACATTCATTAACATTAGCACATTTACTCTTCATAATTACTCACCCCATTTTACGTGAATGTTCATTTCATCATATGCCAATATATTTGGCCATTTGTGTGTTTCACACTCTTACTTAACCCTTCTAGGGTTTCATTATTTCATTACATAATAATCATTTCATCTTATGCAAATGCACTAGGCCATTTAGTGTGTTTCACACTCATACTTAACCCTTCTAGGGTTACATCCTTTCATTACATACATCTTAGGTTGACTTCTTTAAAACGTATGCTAGACTTATGAGTCTATACACACAAGCCATGAGGCTTCATTCATAATTCGTTAAGTGATTCATACATTCCTAAGATTATGTAGTACAAGACTTATGTATCTTTTATATATGCCAAGATCTTGATTTCGATCTAAGTAGGTAGCATAATTCTTGGATATTTTATTCACGTATGACTTATGTATCAATACGGAAGTTTGGGCAAGGAAACCCAAGTTCGAATCACTTGGATAACATTTACATTTTTCATTGATTTTATTTTTAATCTTCATGACATTGGGACTCTAGATCGAACCCCAACATTAACATTCTATCCTTAGTTTTCTCCTTGGTTTTCCTCTTAGTTTGGCCGAAGGGTTGTGGGTTTGAACCCCCACAACCCCTTTTTATTTTTCATTAACATCTCATTGCCCCTTTTCGCCCAAACCAAGAGGTTGTGGGATCAAACCCCCACAACCTCTTTTATTTTATCCTTATATTCGCTGGGAATTGAGAGGTTGTGGGTTCGAACCCCCACAACCTCCTTATTTAAATCTTAAATTCGCTAAGGCCGTGAGGTTGTGGGTTCGAACCCCCACAGCCTCCTATTTTTATTTTTTTAATTAAAACTATTAAGTTAGGCATTTTTGGCAGTGAGGTTGTGGGATCGAGCTCCCACAGCCTCACCTCATTTTCTTATTTAATTCGCCTGCTCCTTTCCAGCCTTGAGGTCGTAGGTTCGATTCCCACGCCTCACATCTTCTTTTTCTTTAATTTTCTCTTCTTTCACTCGCTGCCTCGAGGTCGTGGGTTCGATTCCCCGCCTCCCATTTATTTACATAAATTATTTGTTCTCTTCTTACCCAACCAGTAGCCGATTTCGATTCCCCCAGCCCCATTTTTCATTTCCTTTTTCGCGAATTACAGTAGCTACACGGGTGAGGTCACAGGTTCGAATCCTGGTGGCCTCACCCCTTTAACATTTACTAAATTTCCAGATTTCATTCATCAACTTTTAGTCTAACCCAAGATTGTATATTACTGGAAAATTTAGTCATTTTCTAACTCATATTCATCACACTTTCACTTGATTCATAGGGTGTATTCACATACATTTTAACATGTTTTTAGGTGCATCTTTCATAGTTTCGTTTGGCTAAAAGATTGTTATTAAATCAGCCACATTTCCTTAAATGAACATCACGATTTTTTTTTTATAGATTTATGCACTTAAAATAACAACTACAAACTTATCAAATTTTGAGCATCAAGTCGAGACCCTTGTCACAGTAACATACTTGCACACACTTGCACATAAATTCGATCACACATTGGTTGTCATTTTCGTGATTTAACGTACATAAACATATTCACATTCAACACAAAAACATCACACATACCTAAATCTACCAGCAAACAAAACCCAACGTACGAATCATTTGGGAGCTAGTGACAGGGACATGCAACGGGGAAAACAACCCTAGTTTTCGGAGTGAATATCTTGAATCTTAAGGGGTCTCTTGGGAAAGGGACCAAGAGGAAGAAACCCATATCTTATTTGATTGTTCAAACATTGAAGTTGCTGCCCAAATCTTTCTCCAAAACCACGTCCAACTCACCTAAAGTTTCACCACCAACTCGACAGAATCTCCCCTTGCCTTAACGTTTTTTATTAGCATGCTTTCTTAGATTTTTTTTTTGTGAGTTCTTCAAGTGTGAAGAACTTTTGTTATAGCTTCTGTTCTTCACGTTAATTGGCAGAGAGAAATAGTGAAAGGGAATGGAGAAACGTGAGAGATGAAAGTGAGAGAGAGTGTTAAGCGTGAAGTTGTTTAGGCTTAGTTAATGACTTAGTCAACTTAGGACTCTCCTTAATACTTAAAAATCTGATTTAATCAATTATACGTGAAAGGACCATTTTGCCCTTACAAAAATCAGATTTTAACTAATAAGTAAATCACCAATTTGTTGCTTCTAATGGGGCTCGAACTCGGGTGGAGTGACCCTTGCGAAATGGGTCATTTCGGGTCTACCCTACCCTATCCGGTAAGGACTCCTTTGCCTGGAAAAGACCATTTTACCCCTGGACCCTCAAAACTTAAGATTTCTTCTTTTTAAGTCCGGTAAGGACTCCTTCGATTAAATCTTTATTTTCGAGAGCCCTACATGGTTGGTTCCAACCTTTCCAAGCTCAACTAACTCCCCAAGTTAGTTGGCTTGGCCGTAGTAAGGGTTCTGAGGTCTGGTTCTACGCATATCAATACGTGTGAACCTTGGTCTAATCGCAAGCATTCTTGACACCTTAAACATTTATCTTATTCATTTTTAGGGTTGTTACAATTGGGCATAGTATATAAAATTGGCTAAGAAGTATTAGCCTATTTCTATATAATACCCAAATAAGTAAAATATTGGGCATATTAGAAATATTGGCTTAAAGGGGTGTTAGCCAATTTTCTAACATTAATGATGCTTGTTTAAGAATTGTACCTGTAATAAAGACCCTAATCTGAAAACATAGATTTCCAAGTATTCAGTGAGGTATGAGGCATCCAAGTGTCAAGCCTAGATACCATTCCACATGACCATCTAAAATGATCATGTAAATTAAGCAGTGCCCAAGGACATGGTGAGGGTCCTTGGGACAATAAGTAAACATTCCCAAAGGAACCATAAATAATAGTTAGTTAGGAAATACAACCAACACAGGTGCAAGCACATGTGCAAGACATGTGGAGAAGCGGCCAAAGGAGGGGACCACCCTAACCGAATTCGGTTAGGATAGTTAGGGGGAAAACGTGCACAAGGGACCACTCCATGTGGGGCCTAACTTCCTAACCAATTTTAGACTCTAATCTAGTGACCTAAATAGCTAACTAACCTAGGACCAGACCAAATAAACTAATTAGTGCACCCGACAACCTAAGACATAACCGGGTGACACTAACCTAGTAACAAGTTAAAGAGACCACCTAGTACCTAACCTAGGATGGGCCAAAAGGTTGATTATGGTCCTAAAAACTTAGGGATACTTTATTAATTACCCTAGACTACTTAATTAATTAATTTATCAGCTTAATTAATTAATTTAAAAGGACAAAACCGAAATTACAAAATAATTTCCAGATTTCGGTTAAGACAAGAAAAAGACAACCTAGTACCTAACCTAGGATTGTCCAAAAGGTTGGTTATGGTCCTAAAAACTTAGGGATACTTTAGTAATTACCCTATGCTACTTAATTAATTAATTTATCAGCATAATTAATTGATTTAAAAGGACAAAACCGAAAACACAAAGCAATTTCTAGATTTCGGTTAAGACAAGAAAAAGACAACCTAGTACCTAACCTAGGATGGTCCAAAGGATTAGTTATGGTTATAACCACTTAAGGGTCCTTTAGTAATTACCCTAAGTCACTTAATTAATTAAATTATCCATTTAATTAATTAAATTAAAGGGGTAAAACCGAAATTCTTACACTAACCTAGTACAACTCAAGAAACATCCTAGTACTTAACCTAGGATGGTCCAAAAGGGTTAATTTTGGTTCCAATGATTTAGGGGTTCTTTATTAATTATCCTAGGTCCCTTAATTATTTAAATTATCCATTTAATTAATTAGTTTAAAGGGGGGAAACGAAATATTTAGGAAATTTTTTAGATTTGACCAAGTATTGTGTTTTCCTAGTTCTAGTCAATCTAGGAGGGGCTTTTTAGTAATTAGTTAATTAATTTATTTAATTAACTTATTAAACCCTAAGTTGAATGAGTCAATATAAGTTCCTAATACTTATAATCACGTTCAAACTCATAGAACAGGCTACACAAAAACAGTAAGCAACGAACGAAAGAAAAAGGCAGAAAATTTATCGATTTCTCTCGGGCGATTTCAAGGTTTCTTCATGGTTTAGTTCAAGGTGGTCCTCGTAGATTAAATTCTACATAAGGTATTGGTTTCTCTCCTGCACTTCTTTCTCCAAGAGAACTTTATTTCCAACGATTCAAAGATCTTGAAAACTAGGGTTGTTCCGGTGTTCTCGTCGAACTCCTTTGTCCCCAGTATCCTTTTCGATTCAATGTTGAATAGGTTAGAGATCATGTTGTTGGTATGTGGTGCTAGCTGATCTTATGTATAATGTTCTTGAATTATGAATGTCAATTAACCTATGAAGTTGTGATCGTATAAAGTTTAATGTTTAAAACATGAATCATGAATCGACGATGTGTTAGTTACACCCGTAATTGTTTAAGTGTTGATGTGTTTGTCCGAATGTTGTCTTCCTGTTATTGTGACGTTATGAAGAAGCTAAATTCATCAAATATTAGTATGATGCTGTCCAATATGTCTTAAAAATGTTACCCTAAAGTCATGAACTAAGATTAGCTAAGAGAATGATACTATGCTAAGATGTGTCCGAAAATGTTATGTATGAAGATGATTTCGGTTTGTTGTGCATACCTACTGTTAATGTGACTTGTTGATGATGTTGTGTCCGTTAAATGATCATATTATGCTGTCCAAGATGTTTAAAAACGTTATGCCTGAACTTATGTTATAAGGTTGGCTAAAAAGATCTCCATGAAATCATAAGTTGAATGAATGTTTGGTTTATGCCAATAAATTGGCTAACAATGTTTTGCCCAAAAAAGTTGAATGGAATTGGC
The DNA here is from genome assembly GCA_022817965.1 of Solanum lycopersicoides. Lineage (NCBI taxonomy): Eukaryota > Viridiplantae > Streptophyta > Magnoliopsida > Solanales > Solanaceae > Solanum > Solanum lycopersicoides. The sequence goes on along the minus strand of CM040626.1, from coordinate 40,957,183 downwards.
TTGTAATGTTATTTTAAGATAACGAATTTGCCAATGACTAAGCCATACCAAATTAAATATGGCCAATGTAAACTATGATGTTTCTTGTAATGCAAAAAGTTGGCTGCTCAACATGATAAATTATTATAATGTATTTATGAAGTAATTGGCATGGCTAGTGATAATGTTATGACAAGTAACTAGTGAAATTGGGATTTATGCCAACAAATTGTCTCTTAAAACATATGTCTAATCATATTACTTCCAACTCATGTAAAGTCATACCAATCTCTACGTCAATGAACTCATAACATAGGGTATGCCAATCAATGGAACAAGTCCCAACATACCCTATACTATCTTATATGACTAAAATGTTGGAATGCCAAATGAATAAGTACACCTAAGGTAATTCAATCAATCTATAACCAAGGGTATGCCAACAATTGGGACAAGTCCCAACATACTCTAACAAAATGAACTATGAAGATAATAGTAAATCAAATGGTGTTCACAACGTCCATAAATAATGGAATAAAGCTACCAAATGAACGTGAACAAGATGAAGTGAGTAATAACATAAATAAAGACTTAAAAGTCAAGAAGGTGACCAGAATGAGGTGTTAAAGAAAGTGAGATAAGTCTCACTTACACCTAAGATAAGTATGTTAAAGATACTCGCATAAGAGGGTGTTAGAACGTGTGAGGCAAGTCTCATTAACACCTAAGGATGATATGTAAGGACAATTCACATTTCATCAATGTAAAGTAATGATGATGTGTAAGGACAATTCACATTTCATCAATATAAAGTAAGGACGATATGTATGGAAAATTCACATTTCATCAATGTAAAATAAGGATGATATATAAGGACAATTCACATTTCATCAATGTAAAGTAAGGATGACAAGTCATAAAAAGAGTAAGTAAATCTCAATCTAGAAAAAAGCTTCCACAATACTTGAGTCAACTCTAAAAGATAAAGAAGATAATGAAAGTGACCACAACACCGATAGGCTAGTAATGAGTGGTGATGCCTTCCTTCGGGAAGGGCGGAGGTTCACGTAATTCTCATGAAGATGAGACTTTCCACCAAGGTGGGTATGGCTCTCCCTAAATCTCTTAGTCTTTGAACTATGTCTAGCAAACATAAGAACTAGCCAGTGGTTTCCACCTAAGCGAGCTAGGTATATTCGGTTTCACTTTGGCTGGTGATTCCACCTCTTTTTGGTGTGGGGAAGACACCGGATTTCATGTTTAGCTCACATGATATATGTCGGTTAATGCTCACGATATGTTCTTAGTTCACTATAGCCGTGAGCCACTCCTTTTTGGTGTGGAGTAAACACTTGAGATGGATTCGCCTTAGCCGGGGATCACCCCTTTCCATGTGTGGGGAAGACACTGGATTCCATGAGTAACTCACATGGTCTAAGATTCATTTTAACCGGTGAATCACCTCTTTTCAGTGTGGGGAAGACACTGGATTTCATGTTGAGCTCGCATGATCTAATTCCTAAGGATGTCACTATGAAAGTGAGAACGAATGATGATGATGGAATGTATGTTCAAAGTGAGCAATGAAGAAGATCTCAAGAATGTCAATTGCCAATGTCACACTCATGAAGTTTCAGCAAATAATGGGCAAAGCCAAATAATATTGGCTTATAATGACTTCTCATATGATGCCAATAAAGGGAAGTAGAAACATAATGTTAACTAAATAACTCATAACTTCTCTAACATGAAAGTAATGAACCAGATGGCATAGCCAATAAAACTTGCTTATGAAATGTTAATGAATACATAAAGTAATGAATGACTCATTGTAAGATAGTGAAATCATTCCTTAGTCCTTGGATTACTTACATCGATTCATTGTGGGTATGGGACTACAATGAATCATTGAACCTGTAAGTAAAATATAGGACTAAAAGAATTATTGAACTACACAACAACCAGAAGAAAAAGACTGAAAATAAAACTAAGTATGGATGACAGAGCTCTCAGGTTAGGGGACTTAAAATTTAAAAATCTCCGCCCGAGGGGTTCTAAAATTATGTTGATGATACTAATGTCTTGTAATGATATAGAAAATTAGTTGTGTGCTTTTAATGCATTAAAATATATCATATTCATACCACAATTCACAAATAACGAATTAGGAAAGTCTAATGACTAGACTTTCCAGAAATGGCATGTTGCTTAGGAAGAGGTTTCATTGATCATGCATAGCTTTATGTGTATGTGTTCATACACCCATACTTAGTACAAGTGGTGTACTAACCCCCTACTATTTACTATTTTTATAGGTGCAGGTCAGAGGGCAGATTGACGACACTTACAGCGGTTTGGACTTCAACGTTTCTCCAAACCATTTGGTAGGTCCTCTTGATCTCGACGATTCTACAGTTTTAGTCTAGCCTTAGTTTTAGACATAGATAGTGGATTTTGTCCCTAGCGTTCTTTTGTACTTTCATTTCGAAGCTTTGTAATAAGGGCATGTTTGGCAAACTATTTATGATCTATTCATCTTCAGTTTTGAATTGATTCTTTATGATAGATGGTTGTTCTCTTATGTTGAGCTTAGTATATGATGTAAATATGTAATGATTATATGAAGTCTAAGTAAACTTCATACGTATAAAAGTTTTAAATTTTCCGCAAATTTAACTAGATGAATGTGATGAATGCAAGATGAGGCTTGTCTGCGACCTCTGAGAGGTCAACGACGCCGGTGGCGATTCGGACTCAAGAATCTGGGTCGTTACATCAATACCAAAATCAATTTCCCATTCGAGAGGGATTCCGGGAAGATCATTAGGAAATACCTATGGAAATTTCCTTACTACGGGGACCGACTCAATGGGAGGATTTTCGGAGTCTAAATTGTTTACTCATACAATATGGTATAAACACCCTTTTGAGATTATTTTACAAGCCTTAAGAAAAGAGATGATACAACCTCTAGGAATAGAATTAGACCCCCTCCACTCTAAGACGGGTTCATTTGAAAAATTGAACTTAACAACTCTTGTCCTACAATCAATGGAAGCAAAGCATTTATGCAACCAATCCATTCCCAAAATGACATCAAAATTAATCATATCAAGTTCTACTAATTCCACATAAGTAATTCTATTGGGCAACATTATAGGACAATTTCAATATACCCTTTTTGCAACCACCGAATCACCTACCATGGTACACCATAAAAGGTTCATTCATGATATCGGGCAAAATATCAAACTTCCTAACCACCAAAGGAGTAACAAAAGACAGGGTAGCACCCGGATCAAGTAAAGCATAAACATCAATAGTGAAGACTTGTCACATACCGGTCACCACATCGGGAGAACTCTCTTGTTCACCCTTAGAGTAAAATGCATAAAAGTGATTCTTCTTTTGAGGATCCACATTAGAACAACTAGCTTGAGCTTGCCCGCTACCTTTCCCTAACATTGTGGCCACTTTTGCCACACCCAAAGCAATTGTATGGCCCAACAAGGCAATAACCATAATGCTTCTTGACACACTTTCCACATGTTGGCTTCTTGCTTGGTGAACTAGTACCTCTTCCCTCAACTCTCTATGAATGAACCAATCAAGGAAAGCTTTCTTAAAGATGTCCCAGTTCACCGGACCACCTCTAACTGCCCTATTATCCCTCCATTGCACAATCCATGTTTAGGCCACATCCTTGATATTATAGGCCGCCAACTCGGCCTTGTCTCTAGAGGTCACACCCATAGCATAGAGAATCTTATAGACCTCATCGAGGAAATCTTGAGGGTCTTCATTCGATTTCAACCCGAAGAACATACGTGGGTTCATCATAGTAAAGTCTCTCAAGCGAGAGCCCATGGTGCAAACATGTTGAGGCACCCAGGGTTCAACCTCCCTATTCACTTGGGTGGTCATGGCTTGAATTTGAGAATTGATGACATTAGCTTGAGAGGTCATGACTTTGGCCAAATTGAGAAATGCCTCCCTTATCTCTCCATCCGTCATAGGTGGAGGAACAAACAAAACTTGATCACCCATAGCAACTTCTTCAAGTGGAGGCACTTGGTTGTCTTATGAAGGAGCTTGGTTGTATTTAGCTCCTACATTAGCAATGCCTTCTTCGTCCCTTCTTGCCACTGCTCTTCGAGTATTCATACGTATAACCACTATACAAGGTTTAGGTGAAAGCACATTACAAGACTCTAGAACAAAAACGTAGGAATACAAAGAGATGAGAGTTTCTAAGCATCACATAGTCTCTCATTCATAAGTGTGGCACACTTTGCAATTATGAATAAGAATCTACATAGATGTGGTTTAATGAGACATCATTTCTACGGATATTCAACCTCATGCTCTGATACCATGTTTGTCACATCCGGGGAGCACCCCCTAGATATAACCGGCCTCGTCTTCCTCGAAGAGGACTAAGACTAACCTCTTAGCTTACATCCTTACATTCATAGGTTAAAAATGCAGAAAATTTAAAACATTTCTATATCTATCTTGAGGTTAACATAGACCTCTCGCATACACATATTATATTCATATAGGGTATACATACACCCTTCGTATAAGAAGATTACATAGCCTTCTACTTTTATGGCACATATATATATAAGATATAACATAGTCTTAAAGCGGACGTCTCATCTCATAACCATCTAAACAAGAGTATAATAATTGGTCATAACCAGTACATCAATGCAATAAAAGCCACGTATAGGCTATACAATCTTTAGTACTCAAATGAAAGGAAATAAGCATAGTGTCTTTAAGACTAATCAATATCCAAAGCAAGAAAGTGATGTTGTCCTCGAAGTGGTGAGGACCTACCCAACTTGGGGAATGAGAATCCAAGTCTTTCTTCAAAGTCGTCACAATTCCTTCAACGACCGGAACCTAAAATGTTTGGGACAAAAGGAGAAATGGGGTTATCACATCACTTGTACTAATTATTGGCACATATGCACACATAACATAGAAATCATGCTAAAAAGGGACATTTACTTCAAAGCATGCTAATTTACTTTGAAAAACATTATGCACATTCAAAAACCAATACAAGTCAATAATACATATTCATTAAGTCAATAAGATGTTCATCACAAGACAAACTATACTAAGTCTAGTCAAGTCAACATACATATCAACATAATGGAATCCAAAATCAAGACAACTCTATCATCAAGTTATAACATCACAAAGCATGAATAAGAGTTCATAACATCATAATCAAAGAAAGACCAATATTCAGGAACCATCATTCTGTCCACTAGTGTCATGACTAAGAAAATCCCCATAACCTTAGTCAACCAAGTAAACCTAACAAGAACCATAAACAATGTCCAACTCCACATAGTATATCATTAGAAGTACATATAATCATACATTAGCAATAGAAACCAAACACATATTCATAAGTGAAATCAACATCATATGGTGTCATCAACATGTAATATCATCATTGTAACAACCCACAAGTACATCCTAGAATTTAGATCATCCTAGAGTCACCACACGGAAAATGAGACTTCAAGAAGTCTCACTTGATCCACTCGTATCATTCATTGCATAATAAACATTCTAAAATGAGTAAGAATTTAAAACTTTCTTTACACACGAAGAACTCTTTCCATAATCAATACGCAAGAGGAACACTTTCATTAAAACATTAAACATTTTACAACATCTCATTGAACCATCTGAACTTTTGGAGTTTACAACACTTGGGACTAAGCTCATACAAGACATAAAATAAAGACTAAGACATAAAGGAACATGTGGATGTTGTCCTCGAATCGATGAGGACTCATCAATACTTCATCATCAACCCTTAGAAACCTATACATCCTTCATGCATATCAAGACTTCCAGTTCCCTACACTTTAGTCAAAAAGGAAAAAGAAGGGGTTAGCACATTAGATGCACGAAGTATGAAAGCCATGTAAAACCCATGAAAAAGGGACATTTAGTAAATAGCATGGTTTTCATGAATTTTGATTTAAACATCATACTAGATGCATAAGAACAACATTTAAAACCTTAGGAATACATAAGAAATTATTTAAGCAATTATTCACATTTTTAGGAACAACTTTCCAGTGAAATAATTCATTGTACAGTGAACTCCTTCACTGTTACAGTGAAGTTCCTTAATGTCACCTTAGACACTAGTTAACATGTAATTACCTCAGTAAGAGCTATCATAAGACACACTTAAGTAAGAAAAAGAGAGACCACCCATACACCCTCTCTACGCACACCTAAATTATCCGTAAGACCACCTATAATGAGGTACACACACTTACAACACATGCAGCACATGAACATGAGATCCTCCTACCAAAGGTGATTCTAAGGTTCACTTGAGTGAGTTGTGAAGCGACCTCCCATACAATTCCTTTCAATCACACTTAAGGGATGCTATATACTACCTAAGATAGAATCATTATCACTTAATACAATAGAACTCATAGAATATGACATTCTCCTTTCAAAGGTTATCATAAGACCTACTCAAGTAACTCAAGAAGAGAACGTGCATAATTGACCTCTTCAATATTACCTATGTAATCCTTAAGACTTACCTAAGTTTGGATCATGTCTACATAATCAACCATCTTTCCTAGCTAGAGTCATTCTTAAGACTTATTTAAGTAAGAGATGAAGTGATCATTCCTATTCCCCCTTCATACCTTAACTAGACAACCCTTAATTCCTCTAGATAAGTACTTATTCATTTAACATGCTTTCTTAACTTAAGTCATTACATTGCTTAATTCATTTAAGAGACATTCATCACATAAGGACATTCAAATAATGGTCTTGAAGAAGGCCTAAGGACTCTCACTAACATCTTCAAAGCCTATTGTGCAATGTATAGATAGCGTCCCATACACCACCTAAACTTCATAGAACATCTCCAATACTAGTAGGTATCCCACATGATGATATTAAGCAAAAACGAAATAAACAATGGTATCAAAGCATGGAATTCGGAGTTGTAACCTACTCTGATGGAGGGTGTTCTACTTGCCAATGGTAGAACTTGGACACATCCCATGTAGGCAATGGTTAAGGAATATGTAGGGCTTACTTTGTACTCTAGCCTCATCCTTTAACTAGAGATACTTCCCTACTATACTCACTCGGTACTAGCCTTTGTTCTCATAGAGTATTTCACATTAAAGGTTCATACAAAGGGGTTCCATATAGAGTTCATAACCCAATTAAATTTACCCTACCAAAGAGGTCCCTTAGGGCTTCCTTACAATGGCGAACAGAAGTTCATAATGACTTTCCTAAGATTTGATATGATGTCGTTCCAACCAACCAACCTTAAGTCCATAATTCATTACAAGAAGGATACCATTACGTCTTTCTACTTCAAGTTTCATAACCTTACCACTAGGTTCAAGGTTCTACATAAATGACCTTCTTAGCATCATTCAAGGTCTCACGTATCATTCATACATTCAATACTAAGAGGCTTTAGCATCCTGTGTCAAGACATCTCATATTCATATTCGTACATGTATCAAGTAAGGGACACAAGTCAACCAAGTCAAGACACAACATACTTCACTTTATCACGTATTACATGTCGTTCTAAAAGCACATAGGAATAACCATTATCATCTTTAAGTCATCCTATACACAACTATATCATCATAAATATAAACATCATAGAGTCATATAGTCAAGTAGGAATAATCATGTATCAACTCTAAGACTACACACATAATGACATAGTCATAGTCTAACATGATCACCTAATATCCATAGATGAAACACATACTTTCACATTAATTCACATATAGTAAAATATGATAATACTTCACATAATCAACTACACAAATCATCTTAATACTTCAAGTAGTGTCGACAAAGCAATGATCATCATAATACATAAAGTAACGCCGACAAGGCCACATCATTCACATAACACCGCCACCATAAGTGGACTATACCAATCACACGTAATTCAGGAGATAAATTACAATAGCTATACATAAGAGAGTTAGGAAAGCATACCACCCATTTAATCTCACCACTTCAATCCAAAGCTATATCATCCAATTCAATACCATAAGGCCCTTACCCATGGTCATGAACATAAATTCAATACAATAACCATAATACTTCAATGAATCTAGGTAAATTCAATATACATTTATTAATCTAAGACAACCTATACATGAATTGAATAAAATTCTTACATCATTCAATAGCCCATAGAAAACTACACTAGAATCCATACGCTTAAGTCAATATCAATTCAATAAGCTTGATATACAATATATCTAAGAGTATTCAATACTCAATTGATAAAACTGAAACAGCCTATAAACCATACAAATCATAATCTATACATAAATCAAAAGCCCATAACAATATACACATGAATTCATTATTATCAAACCATGATCAATTCAACCATAGTTTAGATAAATTTTGAGATTTGATAAGATCAAGGGTTCATGTATAATTTCATTGGAAAACATCAATGATACATCAATAACATCATATCTTATGGTTTGAAACGTTTCATGCAAGAACCCAAGACATAGAGTAGAAATTGGACTTTTTCTTCTTGTTGAAATCTTTGAAAATCATCTTTAAAATTGGCTCTAAGATTATAGAAAGCCTTAGATGAAGAACTCACATACCTTATTGTAATAACCCAATGATAATTTAAGAAGAAAGTCCTTTGAAAATCCATCATCAATCTCCATCTTCACCTTGAGCTCTCATGGAGGTTTTTGGAGAAACTTTAGGAGGGAAAGGGTTTTGATCTAAGTGCTAGGGTATAAATGAGAGTTTAATGACTTATATACTTTTAAAATACCCATAAACACCTAAAACAACCATCCTCATATTTTATAAGACTTGGGGTGAATTTCCCAGAACCGCCAAATCTTAACAGAAAATTTGCAGGAACTTACAGCACCATCGACACCCTACAATCGACGGTCCATTTTTGAGACCACACCCCGTCGATGGGGTTTTTTGGTTGATTCTGAAGCTCCTCAACCTGAAGACTACATGTCTCCATCGATGCCACCCATCGACGGTCCACCGTATGGTCGACAGGCCGTCGTTTGGGGTAGTCGATTGCCACTGCCCGGCAGTGTTGAGCTCCAAGCTGGGGTCCTTCTAGGGTCCCTTGTAGGTCCTAGGTGGAGTCTTACCCGGACATTAAACCTCTAAACACGTACGTCTAGGTATTAGGAACATCTACAAACAAGTTCGACATCAAAAAAGCCACGCAACATGCTAAAACACGCCCAAACTCATAAAGACATCAAATGACTATCTTTTGAACTTCACCGGACGTTCTAGGACGTTTGACCTCCAAACCTTACCAAACTCAACATTCTGACTCTAGAAACTATTATCAACCATATAAGGACCTCATAAAATCATTACTCACACATAATCACATGAAAACACATAAGGCACATAGGTGACTACTCTTCGAACGTCTTGGTCGACCCTTGACGTTTGACTTCAAACTTCACCAAAATCTTCAAACACTGCCTTAAACATCATTTTAAACAATATTAGGACTTCAAGACTTCATGTCACACACATTAGGGCCTTGTTTAGCCTAAGTCATTTTTGGGGGTGTTATATTCTTCCCCACTTGGACAACATTCGTCCTCAAATGACACTTGCCACTCTCCGAACACTTCCAAGAGTAGAGACTCAACTTAATATCTTATGACAATACCATACAACACACATCAAGGAAAACATCAATTTCACATACTTAAGAGAATCACAACACAATAAGAAACTAGAATAAATTCTACAACTTGCCATAAGACTCACATCCTTCATTCCAACTAGGAAAAACTCATTTTATATTCATTATCATGCTCATGTACATCAGTTCTAACCATATTATAAAAAATTTCAATCAAAGACTGAATTATTCAATTTTCTTTTTGCAAAACCTTGCAGTGAGCAGAAATCCTTGGCAACTTTACAAGGAACATGCTTCACAATCTAACAATGCAAAACTTAAGAAATTTATTATTAATGCTCAACAAACCAATCTCATATAACAATTTAGACATGCTCACTATTCTTATTTATGAAACAATTAGCAAACTACATTAAATCCACATGAATCATGAAAAAGATACCATGCATGAAAACTCATTTTCTCATTCAACAAAACTTCAACCAAAACATGCATATCATAAGGAGAATATTTGGAACTCATTTTTTTTCCCCACAAATGGCTCCTACATAAATCAAATTACTAAGAACTATTTGTTTTAGGCTTGAATAAACACATAAATAAAGGTTAAGGGTACCTCTCTCCAAACAACCATACTCTTCACCAGGCTCCCCCACTTAGGAGAAACCTATTCTAAGGTCAACATAACATATATCTACTACAATGAACTCCCTAAGGGCACCTTAAACCTTACTAATACATTCTCACCCAAAATATATCTCAAAAACTAATGACTCTAAAAGGTTTAACCATCTAACCACTACATCCCCTTTACTAGGAGAAACTCACCTTTACTCTTTCAAATCTCTTCACCTTCCTTTCTATGGTTGGGTCTTAAACAACTTCAAACCATCTCAACAACCACTCCTTCTCATTTCAAACTCTATACCTTACAATTCTTTCTAACTACACTACCTTTAAAAAGGTAACTAAACCAACCTAAGGTCATCAACACCATCTTCCACACCTCATGTAACAAGTCACATCTCATCTTCTCTCTCCCTCCACCCAATCTTCATAAAGTCACACTCAAAGGACATAGACATAAAGGAACAAGGGAAAGACACCATATACAAAGCTCTTAGGCACAATTAGATGAATGAAGAAGTGAAACTTTTTATAGCACCCGATAGCCTCCTATTCATAATGTGGAGCCCTTCACATTATGAACAAGACTCTACTAGATCTGGTTCATGAGACAATTAAGACACTCCAAAACCTTAGGCTCTGATACAAGGTTTGTAACAACCCACAAGTACACCCTAGAAGTTAAAGAATCCTTGATTCTCCACACGGAAAATGAGACTTCAATAACTCTATCTTGAGCCACTCGTATCATTCATTGCATAAAAAACATTCTAAAATGAGTAAGAATTTAAAACTTTCTTAACACACGAAGAAATCTTTCCATAATCAATACGCAAGCGGAAGACTATCATTAAAACATTAAACTTTTTACAACATCTCATTGAACCATCTAAAATTTGGAGTTTACAACACTTGGGACTAAGCCCATAGAAGAAATAAAAAAAGACTAAGACATAAAGAAACATGTGGATATTGTCCTCGAATCGATGATAACTCACCAATACTTCAACTTCAATCGTTAGAAACCTATCCATCCTTCATGGAATATCAAGACTTCCAATTCCCTACACTTTAGTAAAAAAGTGAAAAGAAGGGGTTAACACATTAGATGCACTAAGTATGAAAGCCATGCAAAAACCAAGAAAAAGGGACATTTAGTAAATAGCATTCTTTTCATGAATTTTGATTTAAACATCATACTAGAAGCATAAGAACAACATTTAAAACCTTAGGAATACATAATAAATCATTTAAGCAAATATTCACATTTTAAGGAACAACTTTCCAGTGAACTAATTCACTATGCAGTGAACTCCTTCACTGTTACAGTGAAGATCCTTAATGTCACCTTAGACACTAGTTAACATGTACACTAAGAGCTATTCTAAAAAACACTTAAGTAAGAAAAAGAGAGACCACCCATACACCCTCTCTACGCACACCTAAATTATCCTTAAGACCACCTATAATGAGGTACACACACTTAAAACACATGCAGCACATGAACATGAGATCCTCCTACCAAAGGTGATTCTAAGATTCACTTGAGTGAGTTGTGAAGCGGCCTTCCATATAATTCCTTTCACTCACACTTAAGGGATGCTATATACTACCTAAGATAGAATCATTCTCACTTAATACAATAGAACTCATAGAATATGACATTCTCCTTTCAAAGGTTATCATAAGACCTACTCAAGTAACTCAAGAAGAGAATGTGCATAATTGACCTCTTCAATATTACCTATGTAATCCTTAAGACTTACCTATGTTTGGATCATGTCTACATAATTAACCATCTTTCCTAACTAGAGTCATTCTTAAGACTTATTTAAGTAAGAGATGAAGTGATCATTCCTATGCCCCCTTCATACCTTAACTAGACAACCCTTAATTCCTCTAGATAAGTACTTATTCATTTAACATGCTTTCTTACCTTAAGTCATTACATTGCTTAGTTCATTTAAGAGATATTCATCACATAAGGACATTCAAATAATGGTCTTGAAGAAGGCCTATGGACTCTCACTAACATCTTCAAAGCCTATTGTGCATTGTATAGATAGCGTCCCATACACCACCTAAACTTCATAGAACATCTCCAATACTAGTAGGTATCCCACATGATGATATTAATCAAAAACGAAATAAACCATGGTATCAAAGCATGGAATTCGGAGTTGTAACCTACTCCAATGAAGGGTGTTCTTCTTGTCAATGGTAGAACTTGGACACATCCCATGTAGGCACATGGCTAAGGAATATGAAGTGCTTACTTTGTACATTAGCCTCATCCTTTAACTAGAGCTACATCCCTTACCATACTCACTCGGTACAAGCCTTTGTTCTCATAGAGTATTTCACATTAAAGGTTCATACAAAGGGGTTCAATATAGAGTTCATAACCCAATTACATTTACCCTACCAAATAGGTCCCCTAGGGCTTCCTTACAATGGCGAACAGAAGTTCATAATGACTTTCCAAAGGATTGATATGATGTCGTTCCAACCAACCAACCTTAATTCCATCATTCATTACAAGAAGGATACCATTACGGCTTTCTACTTCAAGTTTCATAACCTTACCACTAGGTTCAAGGTTCTACATAAATTACCTTCTTAGCATCATTCAAGGTCTCACGTATCATTCATACATTCAATACTAAGAGGCTATAGCATCCTACATCAAGACATATCATATTCATATTCGTACATGTATCAAGTAAGGGACACAAATCAACCAAGTCAACACACAACATACTTCACTTTATCACGTATTACATGTCATTCTAGAAGTACATAGGAATAACCATTATCATCTTTAAGTCATCTTATACACAACTATATCATCATAAATATAAACATCATAGAGTTATATAGTCAAGTAGGAATAATCATGTATCAACTCTAAGACTACACACATAATGACATAGTCATAGTGTAACATGATCACCTAATATCCTTAGATGAAACACATACTTTCACATTAATTCACATATAGTAAAATATGATAATACTTCACATAATCAACTACACAAATAATCTTAATACTTCAAGTAGTGCCGACAAAGCAATGATCATCATAATACATAAAGTAACGCCGACAAGGCCATATCATTCACATAACACCGCCACCATAAGTGGACCATACCAATCACACATAATTCAAGAGCTAAATTACAATAGCTATACATAATAATAAGAGAGTTACGGCAGCATACCACCCATTTAATCTCACCACTTCAATCCAAAGCTATATCATCCAATTCGATACCATAAGGCCCTTACCCATGGCCATGAACATAAATTCAATACAATAACCATAATACTTCAATGAATCTAGGTCAATTCAATATACATTTATTAATCTAAGATAACCTATACATGAATTGAATACAATTCTTACATCATTCAATAGCCCATAGAAAACTACACTAGAATCCATACGCATTAATCAATATCAATTCAATAAGCTTGATATACAATATATCTAAGAGTATTCAATACTCAATTGATAAAACTGAAACAGCCTATAAACCATACAAATCATAATCTATATATAAATCAAAACCCCATAACAATCTACACATGATTTCATTATTATCAAACCATGATCAATTCAACCATAGTTTAGTCAAATTTTAAGATTTGAGAAGATCAAGGGTTCATATATAATTTCATTGGAAAACGTTCAATGATACATAAATAACATCATATCTTATGGTTTGAAACGTTTCATGCAAGAACCCAAGACATAGAGTAGAAATTGGACTTTTTCTTATTTTTTAAATCTATGAAAATCATCTTTAAAATTGGCTCTAAGATTATAGAAAGCCTTAGATGAAGAACTCACATACCTTATTATAAGAACCCAATGATAATTGAAGAAGAAACTCCATTGAAAATCCATCATCAATTTCCATCTTCACCTTGAGCTCTCATGGAGGTTTTTGGAGAAACTTTAGGAGGGAAAGGGTTTTGATCTAAGTGCTAGGGTATAAATGAGAGTTTAATGACTTATATACTTTTAAAATACCCATAAACACCTAAAACAACCGTCTTCATATTTTATAAGACTTGGGGTGAATTTCCCAGAACCGCCAAGTCTTAATAGAAAATTGCAGGAACTTACAACACCATCGATGCCCTACCATCGATGGTCCATTGGTGAGACCATGCCCCGTCGATGGGGTTTTTTGGTTGATTCTGAAGCTCCTCAACCTGCAGACTACATGGCTCCATCCATGCCACCCATCGACGGGCCACTGTTTGGTCGACAGGCCATCGTTTGGGGCAGTCGATTCCTGGCAGTGTTGAGATCCAAGCTGGGGTCCTTCTTCTATGGCCCCTTTTGGGTCCTAGGTTGAGTCGTACCCGGATGTTAAACCTCAAAACACGTACGTCTAGGTATTAGTAACACTTCCAAACAAATTTAACATCAAACAAGCCATGCAACATGCTAAAACACACCCAAACTAACAAGGACATCAAATGACTATCATTTGAACATCACCAGACGTTTTTGAACGTTTTACCTCCAAACTTTACCAAACCCAACATGATGACTCCAGAAACTATTATAAGCCATATAAGGACCTCATAAACTCATTACTCACACATAAGCACATGCAAATACATAAGACACATAAATGACTAGTCGTCGAACGTCTTGGTCGTCCGTTGACGTTTGACTTCAAACTTTACCAAAATCTTTAGACACTGCCTTAAACATCATTTAAACCATGTTAGGACTTAAAGACTTCATGTCACACACATTAGGCCCTAGTTTCACCTAAGTCATTTTTAGAGGTGTTATAATCATATACATATCGTTTACATTTATAAGCATATACATACATAAGAACATCCTTCTAAGACTTTCCTCAAGGCTAACTAGTGCAATGCATAGGTAGAGTCACATACCCCTACCTAGACTAAGCTAAAACCTTTAGGTCATCCTAGTTAGAGTTCACTTCATTACTTCATTTACCTTTTGGGAACATCTTGTCTTAGCCGAGATAGACCATATGCGCTAATGTGGAATCCCCTGTCATGGAACCCTACACGGAATGAAGGCGGACTACATGAAAAGATAGTACCAAAACATGAACATAGCATCTATGTGGATCCACTAGCTAGTATTCCTATGGGTGCAACATAGTTCAAGTACTAGGAGATGTAGTTGGGACCCTCTTTATGCTACATGCATTATAGTCTACAATATCATGAGTACATTAGTGTTCCTACCTTACCTATGTGGAAAGGGACAGTCCTCACTCTAGTTCACTCGGTGCTAAGCTAAAGTCCCTTTTGAAATGTCTTTGAGTCTTTATTAAACATCATATATTAGTTTAGGTCATAGGGTCTACCACTTATATAATCATCATCATAGCTCAACAAGAATTGCATGAGTATTTTCCTTTAATTACAATTCATACATGTGAGGTTAACACACTTACATAATCACATCATGATACGGCACATTGGTAAGTTATCACCATTCTTATAAAATTTACATCTTTGCCAACAACTTACAAGTCATAATTAAAGACATTCCAATTCAACATCATACCAAACCTAATCAATCTCCTCATAAGGTATACTTCAATATAAATTCATTTCTAAACACAAGCAGTCATAATTGAAGTAAAAGGTTCAGATCACAAGACTTACCAAATCTCCTTCACAAAGCGATCATCCAAAGTTTTACCATCAACAATCCATTTCAACCCAACAATGGGTATAATATCATCAAACAAAAGTAACTAAAACAATAATGAAGTCAATTGCATCATTACTATCCAATTAACTTCAATTCATAACCTAGGGTTAAGGGGAACAGGGTTCATCATGAATTCTTCAAGAAATAGATCCAATCACAAAAATTCATTATCCTAGTTAGTCCATGAATGAATTAGAATAGATAAAACATGTCTAACAATCAATAAATTATTCAATTCTCATCAATTTATAAGCAAGATCCATGATTTGGGTAATTTGGGGAAAGGGACATGATCCACACGAAATTCCCTCAATTAGCATCAATTACTCAATAATCTACACATAATTAGCCATCGGTAATCACAATCTGGGAAGTGGCTCCGCGTCACGAGGCTGATTTCTGAATTTATTTCAAAATCTTATTTGAGGCAGTGGACCTCGTGGCGTGCACCTTTACGAGGAAAATTTTCCCAAGCTTCGTGTGAGAAGCGCGACGTGCAGCAGCCCCTTGAATCTTGTCTCACGCAGGCTGCTTTGGCAGCATGTCTGATCATTTTGGGGTCCTCCTCAAGGACCTTTCGGTTGGTCCTTGAGGAGTCTTTATCGGACGTTTAGACCTTATATACTACATTTTACCTATTTAGAGTCTTTTTAGTAGTTTTAGACTTCATTTGACCCTCCCAAACCTTCACCAAACATAGGGACATCAACTAGTTCAATTTAGCTAGTTTCCGAACGTCATGGTCTTTTTTTGACGTCTCTGCTCTAAAACTTCCTAAGTGAATTTTATTCATCATAATTGACCTTAAAACAGTGTTACAACCCTTAGACACTCATGTGAGGATCTAGATTAGGCTTTCGGGGTACCACAACTAGCTAGTGGATCCACCTTAATTAGATGCTAGGTACATGTTTGGTTCTACTTTGGCCGGTAGACCACTTTCTTTTGGTTTAAGGTTTTACAACACATGATTCCACACTCATCTCTTGTAGTTTATGTCGGTTAAGGCAAGTGTTCCCTAAAGTAAAATGAAGTAATAATGTGAACACTAACTATGGTGACTTAAGCGGTTGACTTAGTCTAGGTAGGGGTATGGGACTTGTCACATCCGGGGAGCACCCCCTAGACGTAACCGGCATCGTCCTCCTCTATGAGGACTAAGACTAGCCTCTTGGCATACATCATTACATTCATAGGTTAAAAATACGAAAAATTTAAAACCTTTCATTACTTCTCGATTGATGTTTACATAGACCTCTACATACACATAATATATTCATATAGAGTATACATAGACTCTTCGTATAGGAAGATTACATAGTCTTCTACTTTTATTGCACATAAATATATATATAAGATAGAACATAATCTTTAAAGAGTGTCTCATCTCGTCGCCATCAAACAAGATTATAACAATTTGGGCATATCCCATACATCAATGTAAAAGAGCCACATATAGGTTATGAAATCCGTACTCAAATGAAAAGAGAAAGAACATAAGAGTCTTTAAACTTAAACAACTTAATAAGCTCGATATTAGCATCGCCCTCGAAAAGTGAGGACCTACCCACTTGGATGATTAAGAAATTTCAAGTGCTCTTCAAAGTCGTCTCTAAGAGCCTTCAACGACCGGAACCTAAAATGTTGGGGAAATGGGAGAAAATGGGGTTAGTACACCACTTGTACTAATTATGAGACCTTATGCACATATAATATCAAATTATGCTAAAAAGGGACATTTCATTAAGATATGTTATTTTTCCTTTTGAAAACCTTATGCATATTCAAAATAACCATACCAATTATTAAAGCATATTTATTAAGTCCAAAGCATATGACATGCATATCATCATACTTGCAACAGAATCAAATACAACCCAATAATCAAGTAATAACATCACAATCATGAATAAGAGTTCATCATATTAGAATAAAGCAAGACAACTACTCATGAATCCTCATAAAGTCAAATAGTGCGATGACCAAGCAAAGCCCCACAACCTTACTCAATCAAGTAACCCAACAAGAACCATGACTAATATCCATCTTCACATAACATAACTTTTAAGGATACATAACATCATACTTTAGCAATATAGACCAAATACATGTTCATAAGAATAACCATCACCATATATTATTATTTGCATGTAAGATCGTCATATTATCATCATTTGCATTCATTATCATATACATATATAATATTAACCTTCTAATTCTTCCTTCAAGGCAAACGAGTGTAAGGCACAGGTAGAGTCCCATACCCCTACCTAGGCTAAGTCAAACCTCTCAAGTCACCCTAGTTGATTTATACTTCATTACTTTATTTTAGCTTAGGGAACACTTGCCTTAACCGACATAGACCTCAAGAGCTAAGTGTGGAATACGGTGTTGTAAAACCTTTCACCGATGGAATGTGGTCTACCGGCCAAAGTAGAACCTAATATAAACGTAGCTTTCTAGGTGGATCCACTAGCTAGTCTTCCTATAGGGGAAACATAGTTAAAGAACTTAGAGATAAGTATAATCCCTCTACATGCCACCCTGCAATTGGAGCCTCCCCTCACGGGAATCCATTGGGTGAGTATCCCTCATTGGGGAGTCAACACCTCATGTGGAACTAAAGGGTGAATCTTCCTCTATGGAAAGTCAAGACCTCCCATTGTCAAGTTCACTCGGTGCTTAGCTAAGTCCCATTTTTAAATGTCTTTAATGTCTTATTAATCATCATAACTTATTGTAGGTCATAGGGTCTAGCCCTTGTATAATCATCATCATCATCATAATTCAATAAGAATTGCATGTGTATATTCCTTTCATTATAATTCATATAAGTGAGGTTATCACATTTACATATTCATTCATGATAAGGCACATTGGTAGTCATCATCATCCTTATAACATTTAGTTCTTAATCAACCTCACAACCATTGTCAAGACCTTTCAATTCAACATCGTACCAACCCTATCAATTCTAATACAAGGTATACTTCAATGCAACATCATCAATCAATCTCAAGTAACCACAATTGAAGAAAATAATAGGGATCACAAGACTTACCAAGTCTCATTCATATTCAAGGTCTTACCATCACCCTTAATTCAACCAAATAGGAGAGTAATATCATCACACAACAATAACCAATAGAATAGCTAGGACAATTGCATCACTATATCATAATTCATCACTATTTCATAGTTTAAGGTAAGAGACTTAGGTCATATTCACAACATGTTTCAAAACCTAGATCAACTACTCAAGAACTATCATGATAGACCTATAATTAACCTTAACTTATTCATAATTAATACAATAACCACATAGAATAGTAATTCAAACAATAACCAAGTCAATTGAACCAACATTACTCAATTCATATTAAGATCCTAACCTAGAGTTAAGGGGAGTGGGTCATCTTCTACAATTTAGACCAATCCTTCAATATACTACATAATTAAGTTAGAATACATCTTAATCTATCCAAATATCCATAAGAAATCATAAACAAGTTAATTCACAAGATAAATGTTGAGATTGGTGAAGACCCACATGAAAACTCAACCCTTGAAAATCACTTTGAAGGTACCCTTTGGGGAAAGGAGTCCCAAAGGTGAATTAGATCACATACAATAATCTTTGATGAAGATTGATGGAGAAATTCGTCCTTTTAAAACCCTTAAATCCTCCCCTAGCTTGGTCTTCAATGGAGTTCTTCAACTAGAGACAGAAAAAAAAGAGAAGGAAGAGAATTTGGGTTTGTGTGTTACGAGAGCTTAGGTTAGTCTAATGGGGTTGGGGTATTTATATGTGGTGTTAATTAACTTAATTAGACTTCCCTTAATCCCCAAATAACGAACCAACGCCTTAATTAATTAATTTGAACTAATTAAAAACGTGTAGTGAAATAAGGTCCTCATAGAGGAGACCTTGACCAACGCTCCGTTTGTGAGTCGATGATGCCTAACCCCTTCTGTGTTGCACTTCGTCGATGAGTTCAGAGACGGGTCGAAATGGACCATTAGCCAAAATGGATAAGTGTTGGTCGACGGATGGCATCGACGCCCCGTCGATTAACACACGCACCGTCGACTCCATTCGTGGTTGCACACTGCCCAGGCAGTGCTTTTGACCCCAAAACAAAAGGGTCCTGCTCAAGGGCCCTTGGTTGGTCCTTGGGGAGTCGTACCCGGATGTTTCGACTATGAATCAACCCTAATACAAGTAAGACACCCTTTCACCAAATTTCATTAATTTCCAACTTTTAAAAGCTAGTCAAAAAGACTAAGGCACGCTAGTACCTCATTGAACTACTTTCCGAACGTCATGGACGTTCATTCACGTTTTGGTTTCTAAACCTCCTAAATGACTTATATACATTAAAACAGTGTCTACACCTGTTGAAACCTATGTTAGGCTCTATAACACATCTTAGATTTTCGAAGTGTTACATTATCCCCCCCTAGGAACATTCGTCCCTGAATGACACTAAAGTCTTTGAAAGGAAGGAATAGACTCAAAACTAGCAGCCCAACCAACAAAAATACATGACAGCATGAGTTACCACATCAACCATATCATTTAAACAAGGAAATTCCAAAAACTTAAATTACCACACATAAGGCTCAAACATCTCAGTATGAGGAATTTCCTTCTCACAAAACCAACATGACCTCAACATACTTTACATGAGTCAATTATGCCAAATTTAAACTTACCAACATGTTATATATCATTTCATAATGACTCACCATATCAAAATGCACAACATAACTCAAAACAAGCAAAAAAGCAACATTGACAATTGTTAAGTTAAATAGGCATATATCACTCTAACTTCACTGTAACAATATCAAAAATGCACATTTTTGGAAATCTTCACTAAAAATCAAGAAACATCAATTTTAGTCATTATTTTCATTATTAAGAGGAATGACTAACCTTAGTTTTCAAAAAGATGAGGGTGATGGGACTTCACGTCAGCCTCGCCTCCTATGTTTCACCCTTAACTAGGTGATTCTTCCATAACACCTTTACGGAAGTCACCTCTTTGTTCCTCAACTCCTTTACTTGCCTATCAAAGATTTGAACCGGAACCTCCTCATAGGAGAGGTTATCCTTCAGACCAAGACCCTCAATAGGAAGAATTGACACGCGATCACCGATACACTTCTTAAGCATAGAAACATGGAAAACCAGATGAACCAAAGCCAATTCACTAGGAAACCTTAACTCATAGGCAACCTTACCAACCCTTTGCAAGATTTCATAGGGACCCACATAACGAGGCCTTAACTTCCATTTCTTGCCAAATCTAACCACCCCCTTCATAGGTGAAACATTCAAGCACACTTTATCACCTTCCTCAAACTCTGAATCCCTTCTCCTATGATCGGCATAAGACTTTTGCCCACTATAGGCTGTTTGCAACTGGTTCCTAATGATATGAACTTTCTCCAACGTCTTATAAATCAAATGAGGACCAATAATCAAAGACTCACCGACTTCAAACCACCTAATAGGAGATCTACACCTTCTACCATACAAGGCTTCATAAGGAGCCATGGATATAGACGAATGGAAACTATTATTGTAAGGAAACTCCACCAAATGCAAGTGCATATCCCAACTTCCGTTGAAGTCAATGAAACAATCTCTAAGCATATCCTCAAGGGTTTGAATAGTATGCTCCTCTTGACCATCCGTTTGGTTATGAAAAGCGGTACTTAACTTCACCTTTGTACCCAACCCTTCTTGGAATAACCTCAAAAACCGAGATGTGAATTGTGCACCCCTATCCGATATGATGGATAACAGAATACCATGGCGAGAGACAATGTCATCTATGAAGATCTTTGCATAATCCTCCACCGAATAAGTAGACTTGACGGGAATAAAACGAGCGGACTTGGTCAACCTATCCACCACCACCCATATGGAGTCATATTGTTTTTGAGTCTTAGGAAAACCTACCACAAAAATCCATATTGATGTCTTCCCACTTCCAAGTAGGAATTTGGATTTCTTGAAGTAAACTACCCATCTTTTGATGTTGGGCTTTCACTTGTTGGCAATTTGGACACTTTGTTGTAAACTCTTCTATTTCCTTTTTCAAGCCTTCCCACCAATACACTTCTCTAGGGTCATGATACATCTTTGTCGAACCCGGATGAATGGAGTAACGAGACCCATTAGCTTCCTCAAATCATCTACATTAGTAACACACAACCTTCCTTGATACCTCAAAACACCATCCTCCCCCCCCAAGGAGAATGATTCATTAAGCTTACCAAGAAGTGATTCCTTCAACTCCATGAATGGTTGATCAAGGTGTTGTTTACATTTCACCTAAACCACTAAAGATGACTCGGAGTTATGATGGACCATAAAACCACCATTTGAGAATCTCCCAATCTAACACCCAATCTAGCCAAGCTATGAACATCTTTCACTAGGTCTTTCTTGGCTTACTCACATGAGACACAGTACCCATGGTCATACGACTTAGAGCATCCACAACCACATTGGCCTTACATGAGTGATAGAGAACACTCATGTTCGTAATCTTTCAACTATTCCAACCACCTTCTTTGTCTGAGA
The DNA here is from genome assembly GCA_022817965.1 of Solanum lycopersicoides. NCBI lineage: Eukaryota > Viridiplantae > Streptophyta > Magnoliopsida > Solanales > Solanaceae > Solanum > Solanum lycopersicoides. The sequence goes on along the minus strand of CM040626.1, from coordinate 40,934,536 downwards.
TTCAACTCCTTTTAAGTAAACACATATTGGAGACTTTTGTGGTCAGTATACACATAATAATGAACACCATATAAGTAATGCCTCCATATTTCAAGGCAAATACAACGGCCGCTAAGTCAAGGTCATGAGTTTGATAGTTCTTATCATGCACCGTAAGTTGTCTAGAAGCATAGGTGATTACTTTCCCATGTTGCATAAGAACACACCCCAAACCCACTCGGGATGCATCAAAATGCACAACGAAGCCCTTTGTACCCTCTGGTAATGTCAACACCGGAGCGGAAGTAAGCCTATCTTTCAAGATTTGGAAGCTTTTTTCACATGATTCTGACCACTCAAACTTCTTACTCTTTTGGGTCAAAGTAGTCAACGGAGATGCAATGGACGCAAAACCATCCACAAACCTCCGATAATAACCCGCTAGACCGAAGAAACTCCTAATGTCGGTTGGAGTCAATGGTCTAGGACAATTTTTCACCGCCTCAGTTTTTCTTAGATCAACCTTAACTCCCTCACTAGAGATGATATGACCAAGAAACGCCGCCGACCTCAACAAAAACTCACATTTGCTATACTTGGCAAATAATTGATGTTTCTTAAGCACTTGCAACACTACTCTCAGATGACCCATGTGTTCACCCTCAATTTTCGAATATACAAAGATGTCGTCAATGAGGACAATGACAAATGAATCTAGGTAACTTCAAAACAACCTATTCATTAGGTCCATAAATGCCGCTGGAGCGTTAGTGACACCAAAGACATTACTAAGAATTCATAGTGACCATATCTAGTCCAAAATGCTGTCTTTCTTATATCCTCACCTCTCACCTTAAGTTTGTAATACCCCGACCTCAAGTCAATCTTAGAAAAGTAGATTGCCCCTTGGACTTGATCAAACAAGTCATCAATCCAATGGAGAGGATACTTATTCTTAATAGTGACTTTATTGAGTTGGCGATAATTAATGCACTATCTATGGGACCCATCCTTCTTCTTCACAAACAAAACCGAAGCACCCCATGGAGAAATACTAGGTCGAATGAAACCTTTGTCTAGCAAATCTTTGAGTTGAGACCTCAACTCTTCAATTCGGCCAGAGCCATCCGATAAGGAGGAATTGGAATGGGATTTGTATCTGGTAGCAAATCGATACAAAAATCAATTTCCCGTTTGGGTGGAATACTGGGAAGATCAATAGGAAAGACCTATGGAAATTCATTGACTACGGGGACCGACTCAATGGGAGTAATTTCGGAGTCTAAATCTTCAACTCTTACTATATGATGTAGACAAACTTTAGAGATCATTTTGTATTGTTTTAGACAAGAAATGATACGACCTTTAGGAATAGAATTTCCCCCCTTCCATTCTAAAGCAGACTCATTTGGAAAGTTAAACTTCGCCACCCTCGTTCTACAATTAATAGAAGCAAAGGAAACATTCAACCAATCAATACCAAAAATGATATCAAAATCAATCATATCAAGTTGTACTAGTTCAACATAAGAAACTCTATTGGGCAACATTATAGGACAATTTCTATACACCCTGTTTGCAACAATCGACTCACCCACCGGAGTAGACACTATAAAAGGTTGCAACATTATAGGACAATTTCTATACACCGTGTTTGCAACAATCGACTCACCCACCGGAGTAGACACTATAAAAGGTTCATACAAAATATAGGGTAAAATGTCAAACTTTTTAGCTACTAGAGGAGCAACAAATAAAAAGGTAGCATCGGGATCAAGTAAAGCATATACATCAATAGAAAAGACTTTCAACATACTGGTCGCCACATCGGGGGAAGTCTCTTGCTCACCCCTAGAGTGGAGATCATATAAGAGATTCTTCTTAGGAGAATCATTAGAACCACTTGCTTGAGATTTTAAACCCTTATCTTTAACCTTCATATTAGGGAAATGCCTAACCTTGTGGCCGCTCTTGACACAACCAAAACAATTGCCCGTTCCAACCAAGAATTCACCAAGATTACCCTTTCCATACTTGGCACATGTAGGCTTCTCAATTTGTGAGTTTCCACTCCTTTCCTTTTGGGATCTAGGTTTAGGAACCTTATCATCACGATCCTTAGGGAACATGGATGGAACTTGAATAGAGAATCTCTTCTTGAACCTAGGCTTGTCTTGGATATCAAGCCTACCCTTTGAAAAACCACTATCAAAAGATCTTGCCCTCTTAGCCTCTCTACTCTTTCTGTTAGCCCTTGCCTCTTACACATGTTGAGCATGAACCATGAGACAAAAACTGTTCATATTGTCATGTAGAATATCCGAATGACATTCCTCTTGCAAGTCCTCGGACACTCCCGTCACAAAACGACTAGTTCATTCTTAGGATCGGAAACCAATGAAGGAGCATATTTTTACAATTTAGTGAATTTCAAGGAGTATTCAAGCACACTCATACCTCCTTGGCGAAGGTTGATGAACTCCACCACTTTGGCTTCCCTCTTCTCCCTAGGAAAGAACAATTCAAGAAAAGCCTTCTTGAAGATATCCCAAGTCACCAGTCCACCCCTTAGAGGCCTATTGTTCCTCCATTGGACGTACCAAGTTTGAGTCATATCTTTGAGTTGGTAAGTGGCTAACTAGGCCTTCTCACTAGTAGTCAACCCCATATCATAAAGGATCTTGTAGACTTAATCAATGAACTCTTGGGGGTCTTCTTCATCCTTGAACCCATAGAAAGAAGGAGGTTTCATCCTAGTGAAATCCTTAGATGGGAGGCCATGGTAGCAACTTGTTGGTTTGCTTGGAGTACAACCTCCCGGTTAGCTTGGGCCGTCATCGCTTGGGATTGAGCAGTGACGGCTTGACCTTGCGAAGTAATGGTTTGGGCCATTTGGAAAAGGGCATCCCTTATGTCACCATCAGTCAAAGGAGGAGGATTGACCGGAGCTTGGTCATCATTGACTTGTTTTTCAAGAGGAGGGACTTGATCACCACGAGGAGGAACTCCCGCATTGGCAATCTCTTCCTCAAGTATTTGTGTCGCATTCCTTCGAGTATTCAATGCCTATAACCAAAATACAAGGTTTAGGTGAAAGAACACAAAAAGTATACTCTAGAGGTAGGATATTGGATTTCCAAGAAAAGTGAGAGTTTCCTAATCATCAAGTAGATTTCTATCCATAAGTGTGGCGCGCTTCACAATTATGAGTACGAATTTACATAGACGTGGTTGAGAGAGACATCGACTCAAGGATATTCAAACTCATGTGTTAATACGAAGTTTGTCCCATCAGGGTAGCACCCCCTAGCCGTAACCGGCGTCGGTGTCCTCTTTGAGGACTAAGACTAGCCTCTTAGCATACATCATTAATTCATAGGTTAAAAATACGGAAAATTTAAAACCTTCATTACTTCTCCATTAAGTTTTACATAGACCTCTACATACACATAATATATTTATATCGAGTATACATAGACCCTTCGTATAGGAAGATTACATAGTCTTTTACTTTTATTGCACATAAGTATATATATAAGATAGACCATAATCTTTAAAGAGTGTCTCATCTCATAATCATATAACAAGATTATATAAAATTGCGCATAACTCATACATCAATGTAAAGAAGACAGATATAGGCTATACAATCCGTACTCAAATGAAAAGAGAAAGAACATACGAGTATTTAAACTAAAACAAATTCATTATCTCGATATTAGTATCGCCTTCGAAAAGTAAGGACCTACCCACTTGGATGATTGAGAAATTCCAAGTGTTCTTCAAAGTCGTCTCAAAGATCTTTCAACGACCGGAACCTAAAATATTGGGGAATAGAGAGAAAATAAGGCTAGTACACCGCTTGTACTAAGTATGAGACCATATGCACATATAAGATCAAATCATGCTAAAAAAGGACATTTCATTAAGACATACTGTTTTTCCTTTTAAAAGCCTAATGAATATTCGAAATAACCATACCAATTATTAAAGCATCTTCATTAAGTCCATAGCATGTAACATGCATTTCAACATACTTGCAACCAAGTCAAATACAACCCTATCATCAAGTAATAACAACACAAGCATGAATAAGAGTTCATCATATTCTAATAAATCAAGACAACTACTCATGAATCCTCATAAAGTCAACAAGTGCAATGACCAAGCAAAGCCCCACAACCGTACTCAATCAAGTAACCCAACAAGAACCATGACTAATATCCATCTTCACATAACATAACTTTCAAGGATACATAACATCATACTTTAGGAATATAGACCAAATACAAGTTCATAAGAATAACCATCACCATAGAATATCATTTACATGTAAGATCATCATATTATCACCATTTGCATTCATTATCATATGCATACATAATATTAACCTTATAAGGCTTCCTTAAAGGCAAAACTAGTGCAAGGCATAGTTAGAGTCCCATACCCCTACCTAGGCTAAGTCAAACCTCTCAAGTCACCCTAGTTGATTTATACTTCATTACTTAATTTTAGTTTAGGGAACACTTGCCTTGACCGACATAGACCACAAGAGCTAAGTGTGGAATCCGGTGTTATAAAACCTTACACCGATGGAAGGTGGTCTACCGGCCAAAGTAGAACCTAACATAAACATAGCTTTCTAGGTGGATCCACTAGCTAGTCTACCTATGGGGGCAACATAGTTTAAGAACTAAGAGATAGGTATAATCCCTCTACATGCCACTTGGCAATTGGAGCATTCTCTCATAGGAATCCATTGGGTGAGTATACCTCATTGGGGACTCAACACCTCATGTGGAACTATAGGGTGAATCTTCCTTTATAGAAAGTCAACACCTCCCATTATCAAGTTCACTCGGTGCTAACCTAAATCCCTTTTTGAAATGTCTTTAATGTCTTTATTAATCATCATAACTTATTGTAGGTCATAGTGTCTAGCCTTTGTATAATCATCATCATCATAGGTCAATAAGAATGGCATCAGTATATTCTTTTCATTACAATTCATATAAGTGAGGTTAGCACATTTACATATTCATTCATGATAAGGTACATTGGTAGTCATGACCATCCTTATAACATTTACACCTTAATCAACCTCACAACCATTGTCAAGACATTTCAATTCAACATCATACCAACCCTATCAATCCTAATACAAGGTATTCTTCAATGCAGCAACATCACTGAAACTCAAGTAACCACAATTGAAGTAAAGAATAGGGATCACAAGACTTACCAAGTATCCTTCATAATTCATCTTCAAAGTCTTACCATCACCCTAAATTCAACCGAATAGGGGAGTAATATCATCACACAACAATAAAAATAGAATAACAAGGCCAATTGCATCATTATATCACAATTCATCACTAGTTCATAGCTTAAGATAACAGACTTAGGCAATATTAACAACATGTTTCAAAACCTAGATCAACTACTCAAGAACTAGCATGATAGGACTATAATTCAACTTAAACTATTCTTAATTAATACAATAACATCATAGAATAGTAGTTCAATCAATAACCAAGTCAATTGAACCAACATTACTCAATTCATATTAAGATCCTAACCTAGGGTTAAGGGGAATGGGTCATCTTTTAAAATTTAGACCAATCCTTAAACATACTACATAATTAAGTTAGAATGCATGTTAATCTATCCAAAATATCCAAAAGAAATCATAAACAAGGTAATTCACAAGATAAATTTCGAGATTGGGGAAGAGCCACATGAAAACTCAACTATTGAAAATCACTTTGCATGGTACCCTTTGGGGAAAGGAGTCCCAAAGGTGAATTAGATCTAATACCTTAATCTTTGATGAATATTGATGGAGAAATTCGTACCTTTACAGACCTTAAATCCTCCCCTAGCTTGGTCTTCAATGGAGTTCTTCAACTAGAGAGCGAAAAAAGAGAGAAGGAAGAGAATTTGGGTTTTGTGTTGTGAGAGCTTAGGTTAGTCTAATGGTGTTGGGATCTTTTTATGGGGTGTTAATTAAACTAATTAGACTTTCCTTAATCACCAACTAACGACATAACCCCATAATAAATTAACTGAAACTAATTACAAATGTGCAGTGAAATAAGGCCCTCACATACGAGACCTCGACCAACGGTCCGTCTTTGAGTCGATGACCCCTGCCCCCTTCCGTGCTACACTTCGTCGATGAGTTAAGAGACTGTTCCTAATGGAAAATTAGCCAAAATGGCTAAGTTTTTGTCGAAGGATGGCATCGACGCTCTGTCAATCAACACACGCCCTGTCGACTTCATTCGTGGTTGCACACTGCCTAGGTAGTGCTTTTGACCCCAAAATGAAAGGGTCCTCCTCAAGGGCCCTTGGTTTGTCCTTGGGGAGTCGTACCCAGATGTTTCAACTATGAATCAACCCTAAAACAATTTAGAAACCCTTCCACCAAAATTTCATGAATTTCCGACTTCTAAGAGCTAGTCAACTAGACTAAGGCATGCTAGTACCTCATTGAACTACTTTCCAGACGTCATGGACGTTCATTAACGTTTTGGTTTCTAAACCTCCTAAATGACTTATATATATTAAAATAGACCTTGAAACAGTTTATAAACCTTTTGGCACCTATGTTATGCTCTAGAACACATCTTAGATTTTCGAAGTGTTACATGACTCTACCTAGGCATTGCAATAGTTGGCTTTGAAGGGATTCCTACAAGTTTGTTCTTGTGTTCTTATGATCTCATAAAGTGAATGTTATGCATATATTGACTTTACAGGTTGATGATCCTACATGATGTTAGTTTCATTTATGAACATGCTATTGGTCTATATTGCTAAATGTGATGATGACTACTATTGATGCTATGTTATATAAAGTTAGACATTACCTGTGATCCTTCGTTTGTTTTACTTGATTGAGTAAGGTTGTGGGGCTTTGCTTGGTCATTGTACTTGTACGCTAAAGGGTGGGTTATGAGTAAGGGTCTTGCTTATATGATGAAGTTATGAACTCTATACATGTTGACTTGACTATTACTTGTTGAGGTTTGTCTTGTGTTGTACATGGGTTTGACTTATGGATTATGTAATTGTTGGACTATATGGATTCATGATTGTGCATAAGGCTTTTCAAAGTACTTTACCATGGTTTTGAACAAATGTCCTCTTTAGCATGATTTCAACTGTTTTATGTACATATACTTATACTTAGTACAAGTGTGTACAAACCATATTTTATGTTTACTACAAATACAGGATGTGGCCGTTGATCTTATTGAAGGCCTTTGAAGATTACTTAGACATTTCCCAAGTGTTCGGTAGGTCCTAACCTTCCGAGGACTATCTCATTATGAACCTATTGATGTTGTTCCTGTTATAAGTCATCTAATTTGTTTTCTATTCATTTGAAGAAGTTTATTGTATAGCCTATACGAGGCTCTTGGTTTTAATGAAGTAGGGGTTAATCCCAAATGTTTTATTAGTTTTAGATTGTTTAATATTATACATATTATATAATCCTTATGAGATTATGTTCCTATATTATGTATGTTAAATAAAAGTGAAAGCCTATGTAGTGCTTCCTATTACGAGGAGTCTATGTAAACTCCCTAAATATATATTATGTGTAAGCGAGAGGTCTAAGGAAACCTCAATGTAGAAGTAAACGAAAAGTTTTAAATTTTCCACATTTTTAACCTATGATATGTAATGACGAATTCTAAGAGGCTAATCTTAGTCCTTTTCGAGGATGACGATGCCGGTTACGTCCAGGGGGTGCTCCCCGAATGTGACACCTAAAACCACCCCATTGGAGACATACATCTCCTATCATAGTGTGATGCTATAGAAATACTCGAATGGTATCTATTATTGTGGGAGAACTCTATCAACGGTAGGTGATCGTCTCAGTTACCCTTGTAGTCAATGACACAAGAACTTAACATATCTTCTACGGTTTGGATGGTACGCTCCATTTGTACATCCGCTTGCGAATGAAATGTGGTGCTAAGGTTCACTTAAGTACCTATCCCCTTTTTGAAAGACCTCCAAAAATGAGAAGCTAATTGGGCACCTCTATCCGAGAAGATGGACAAAAGGATTGTAACATTCCAGAAAATGTATTGTCTAGTGAAGAGTCTATTAGGCTTTAAGAATATGTATTGGGGTACATAGGCATCACAATGCCCAATATTGAGAAATATTGGGCATGTTAGAGAATATTGGCTTAAGGGTGTTAGCCAATGTCCAAACAAGTAAATTAAAATATAAGTCGATGTCAAATACTCCAATCCAAGCTTGTTTAGAAATTGTACCTGCAATGAATACCCTAAGCTAAAATAACTATATTCTTCATATTACACACATTAGGTAATAGGCATCCAAGTGTCAAGCCTAGGTACCATAGCACATAATCATTTAAAATCATCATGTCCATTAAGCAGTTCCCAAGGACATAGTGAAGATCCTTGTGACAATAAGTGAACTTTCCAAATAAACTTTCCAGAGTAATCAGTTAGGAAAGTGAACGGCAACACATGTGCAAGCACATGTGCTACCAGCCGAGAGACCAAGCTAACTAATTCGTTTAGAGCGGTTAGGGGACAGGCGCACGTCCGGGTCAAGCAACGTGGGGCCAAGCTTCCTAATCGGTCCTAGGCTCTAACTAACTGACCTAAATAGCTAGCTAACCTAGGAACACCCAAAAATAACTAACTAGTGTGCCCGACATCCTAAGAACAAATCGGGTGACACTAACCGAGTAACTAACTAAAGAAACATCCTTGTACCTAACCTAGGATTGTCCAAAGGGTTAGTTATCGTCCTAAAAACTTATGGTATTTTAGTAATCAACCTAGGTTACTTGATTAATTAAATTAGCAACTTAATTAAATAATTTTAAATGGTCAAACCGAAACCCTTAAGCAATTTTCAGATTTCGGTTAAGTCAAGTGTTCTCCTATTTTTAGTCAATTTAGGAGGGGCGTTTTGTTAATTAACTAATTGATTTATGTAATCAAGTTATTTAGACTAAGTTAAATTAGTTGATGTTCATTTCCTAAAGACTTAGACTCACGCTATTCATCAGTAAACCCTACGACTAAAAATAGTGAACAACGTAAGAAAAACCTTAGGCGATATCAAGGCAGTTCTTCAAGGTTTTCGTGCAAAGTACAAGGCGATCTTCGTAGATTCAATTATACAGTAAGGTATGAGTTTTCTCTCTTGGATTCCTTTCCCCAAGAGGATTTTCAAATGTTTTGAATTCAAGAATACCGAAACTAGGGTTGTTCCCAATGATCGAATGTTCATATCCCTAGTTCTCCCTATTTCCAATTCTTGTAGAATGTAGAATGTAAATCTTGAGCATGTTGTTGGTATGTGGTGCTAACTGATCATTATGTTTATGTTTCCATAATTTATAATGTTAAATGAGAACTACATGTTAGATCTGTATGATTAGGATATTATTTACATGAGATAATAAATATTGTAATGCCTACTTGTGTTCGAAAAGATGAAATTGTTATAAGTTGTTCATTGAATTGTTATTATAGGCTAATCAAAGGCTAAAAGTTGGCTTGCTTTAAATGATGTGATTACTATTGTATAAACATGAAGTTAATTGACTTGGCTAATGATAATCTCATGAAAAATATTTAGTGAAAGTTTGATTTATTCCAATAAATTGGCTAGCAATATTATGTCCAAGATAATATAAGAATCGGCCAATACTAAATCATACCAATCTTATATGACTAATGTATTGTAATGCCAAATACATATTAAAGAATGAGATTTAACAAGATGTAACTCAATGAATTCATAACCAAGGGTATGCCAACGATTGGGACAAGTCCCAACATACCCTATCTAAATGAACGTTGTGAACATAATAGCACATTGAATAAGTCCTTACAACATTCATAAAGAATGGTACAAGGCTACCAAATAACGTTGAACAAGATAAGGTGAGTAATGAAATAACTAAAAGCTTATGAGTTATGAAATTGACCTAATATATGGTGTTAAAAGAAGTGAGAAAAGTCTCACTTACACTTAAACGATTATGTCAAAGGTACTCACCTAAGATGGTGCTAGAAATCGTGAGACAAGTCTCACTCGCACCATGATGATAATATAAGATTAAATTCACATTCATCAAGTAAAAAAGAAAGGGCTGACCAGTCATCCATTGAGCTAAGTATACCTCATACTAGAAGCCAGATTCCATTATGGTGCGAGTGAGACTTGTCTCACGGATTCTACCACCCTCTTATGTGAGTATTTTTGACATAATCGATTTAGTGTAATTGAGACTTGTCTCACTTCTTTTAACACTCTATATTAGGTCCATTTCATAACTTAAGCTTTTAGTTATTTCATTACTCAGCTTAACTTGTTCAACGCTTATTGGTAGTTTTGTACAATTCTTTATAAAAGTTATAATTACTTATTCAATGCTATTACGTTCACAAGTTCGTGTGGATAGGGTATGTTGGGACTTGTCTCGTTGATTGGCATACCCTATGTTATGAGTTCATTTATGTAGTGATTTGTATGACTTTATATGATTTGGAAGTAATATGATTGAACATAGTTTTGCTAACCAATTTGTTGGCATAAATCATAATCTGTCTAGATACTTGTCATAATATTATCACGAGACATGCCAATTATTTCATAAATACATTATAGTACTCTAACATGTTAAACAAGCCAACTTTTAACCTTTTGATTAGCCTATGAAACAAATCAATGAACAACTTATAACAATTTCATCTTCTCGAACACAAGTAGGCATTACAACATTTAACATTCATGTACATAACACCCTACGTATGTGGATATAACATGTATGTTTTCATTCGACATCTAAATAACTAAAACATACACATAATGATCAGTTAGCACCACATACAACCAACATGCATCGAGATTTACATTATACAAACTACAAGAATCGGAAATCGGGAGAACTAGGGAGATGAACATGCGATTCATTGGGAACAACCCTAGTTTCAATATTCTTGATTTCAAAATATTTGAAAAGCCTCTTGAAGAAAGGAATCCAGGAGAGAAAACCCATACCTTACTATAGAACTAAATCTACGAAGATCACCTTGCACTTTGCACGAAAATATTGAAGAACTTGCATGAAATCGCCTAGGGTTTCTTTACGTTGTTTCACTGATTTTAGTCGTAGGGTTTATGATGAATAACGTGAGTCTAAGTCTTTAGGAACTGAATATTAACTAATTCATCTTAGACTAAATAACTTAATTAAATAACTCAAGTAGCTAATTACCAAAACGTACCTCCTAACTTGACTAAAAATAGGAGAACCTTGACTTAACCGAAATCAGGAATTTTGCTTAATGGTTTAGGTTTTGTCCATTTAAATTAATTAATTAAGTGGCTAATTTAATTAATTAAGTAACCTAGGGTAATTACTAAGTACCCCTAAGTTGTTAGGACCATAACCAACCCTTTGGACCATCCTAGCTTAGGTACAAGGATGTTTCTTAGTTAGTCACTTGTCTTAATATCTCCCGGTTAGGTCTTAGGTTGTCGGGTCCATTAGTTAGTTATTTTTGGTTTTTCCTAGGTTAGTTAGTTAGTTAGGTCAGTTATTTAGAGCCTAGGACCGGTTAGGGAGCTTGGCACCACGTGGGCTGACCCGGACGCGCGCTTGTCCCCAACCACTCTAACCGAATCGGTTAGCTTGGTCCCTTGGCCGATTGCACATGTTCTTGCACATGTGTTGCCATGCACTTTCCTAACTAACTATTCTGGAAGGTTCATTTGGAATGTTCACTTAGTGTCCCAAGGATCCTCACTATGTCCTTTGGCACTGCTTAATCTACATTATCATTTTAACTGGTTATGTGCTATGGTACTAGGCTTGACACATGGATGCCTAGTACCTAATGTGTTAAGTTGAGAATCAATAATTTTAGCTTAGGGTTTTCATTGCAGGTACAATTCTTAAACAAGATTGGATTATATTTTAAATACTTGTGTATACATAGAAATTGGCTAACACCCTTAAGCCAATATTCTATAATATGCCCAATATTTCTCAATATTGAGCATTGGGATGCCTATGTACCCCAATACGCATTCTTAAAAACTTACTAGGCTATTCACTAGACATGTACATTTTCTGGAATGTTACATTATCCCCCCACTTAGGAACATTCATCTCCGAATGACACTACACATCATTTGAATCAAAGAGGGTATTTTCGAAAAACACATTAACATACTTGAAACTTTACTCTTTGTGAATATATGATTCACAACTTACTCTAGATGATGCACATTACTCTAAGCTTATTTGTAGCTTCATATGTGAGATAGAGGAACTTCCTTCTCAATCTTACTTTAACTTAATGCACATCACAGTCATGCAACACACAAATCACGCAAACGCTATACAAAAACAGCAACATGAATGCAAGTATGAACTCATATTAACTCATATAGTGGAAGTATAAAACACACAATTATGGACTTAGAACACCAAAACCGCCTAATGCACTAAAATTTTGAGTCTCATTGATGAAATCAGACTAAGAAAGATTATATCTAACCTCAAGAACTGAATAAGTGAGGGTAACAGGATCTCATATCGGCCTCGGACTCCCATGTTGCTCACTCAACAAGGTGGTTCCTCCATAACACCTTCACGGTGGGAAGCTCTTTGTTCCTCAATCGCTTTACTTGACGATTTAAAATTGCAACGGGAACATCTTCATAAGAAAGATTCTCATCGACTCCTAACCCCTCGACAGGTAGAATGGACGCTGGATCGCCTAGACACTTCTCAGGCATCGAAACATGAAACTCTGGATGAACAAAAGCCAAGTCATTTGGTAACAACATATCCTACTCGCTGTAAGATCTCATAAGGACCTGTATACCTCGGACTCAACTTTTCTTTCTTACTAAACCTCATCACCCCCTTCATGGGTGATATCTTTAGGTATACTTGATCACCTACTTCGAATTCAAGAGCCCTCTTTCAGTTATCTCCATATGATTTTTGACGACTGTAAGCAGTAGCCAATCTATCCCTGATCATTCTCACCTTTTCCAAAGCCTCATGTATGATCTCGGGACCAAGGTTGGAAGATTCTCCTACTTCAAACCACCCAAATAGGGACCTACATCTCCTATCATACAACGCTTCAAAAGGTGCCATCCCAATTCTGGAATGGTAGCTATTATTATAAGAGAACTCAATCAGTGGCAAGTGATCATCCCAACTCCCCTTGAATTCAAAAACACATGCTCTCAACATGTCTTCAAGGGTATGAATGGTACGTTCTCATTGCCCATCCGTTTGAGAGTGAAAAGCAGTGCTGAGATTTACTTGCGTACCCAAACTCTTTTGGAAAGATCTCCAAAAATGAGAAGTGAATTGGGCTCCCCTATCCAAAATGATATATAAAGGAATCTCATGCCACCTCACGATCTCATCAATATAGATCTTGGCATAGTCTTCGACTCGGTAAGTAGACTTCACAGGAATGAAGTGAGAAGACTTAGTCATTCTATCAACGATGACCCAAATGGAATCATGTAGTCTTCGGGTTCTGGGCATACCAACCACAAAATCCATATTAATAGCCTCCCACTTCTACGTTGGAATCTCAATCGATTGAGTAAGACCTCTGGGCTTAAGGTGTTCGGCCTTAACCTGTTGGCAATTGGGACATTCTTCCACACACTTAGAGATATCTCGCTTCATACCTTCCCACCAATAAATTTCCTTCATATCATGATACATCTTGGTGGAACCTGGATTAATAGAATACCTAGAGCCATGAGCCTCTGCAATAATACTAGGCCTCCAATCATCAATATTTGGTACGCACAATCTTCCTAGGTACTCTAAGCACACCATCCCCCCTAGGGAGAATGATTCATTCATCTTACTCAACACTTAATCTTTCAACTCCATGAGTAACGGGTCGAGATGCTGCTTGTCTTTAACATATACAACAAATGAGGATTCGGACTTGAGTGGACCGTAAGACCCTCATTTGGTGTGTCAATCAGTCGTACACCTAACCTAGCCAATCGGTGTACCTCTTTAACCAACTCTTTCTTCTCATCATCGATATGAGACACGCTGCCCATGCTATATCGGCTTAAGGCATCGGCCACTACATTGGCCTTACCTGGGTGATAGTGGACACTCATGTCATAATCCTTTAGTAACTCTAGCCATCTTCTATGACGAAGATTCAATTCTCTCTGCGTAAAAACATACAGAAGACTTTTATGGTCAGTAAGTACATAAACATGTACACCATATAAGTAATGTCTCCAAAGTTTCAACAGAAACACCACATCAGCTAACTCAAGATCATGCGTAGGGTAATTCTTCTCGTGGATTTTCAATTGTCTTGATGCATATGCAATCACCTTGCCATCTTGCATAAGAACACATACTAAACCTACTCGGGAAGCATGACAATACACCACGTACCCTTCACCACTTCTAGGCAACGTGAGGACTGGGGCCAAAGTGAGCCGGTCTTTGAGCTCTTGAAAACTCTTTTCACACTTTTCAGACCATTCAAACTTCGCCTTCTTCATTGTTAAAGTAGTTAATGGAGCAGCAATTGCAAAAAAGCCCTCCACAAACCTGCGATAATAATTAGCCAAACACAAGAAACATCGAATATCAGTAGGAGTGAGGGGTCTCGGCCAATTTTTTACCGCCTCAATCTTTTTCGAATCGATCTCTACACCCTGATCGGTCATAACATGACCAAGGAAGGTCACTGATCTCAACCAAAACTCACATTTGCTAAATTTGGCATACAACTGATGTTCTCTGAGTAGTTGCAATGTCATTCTCAAATGGTGTTCATGCTCTTCTCTGGACTTAGAGTATAGGAGTATGTCATCTATGAATACTATGACAAAAGAATCAAGATATTCACGGAAAACTCTACTCATGAGGTCCATAAATGCGGCTGGTGCGTTAGTGAGACCAAATGACATGACAAGAAACTTGTAATGACCATACCTAGTACGGACGACTGTCTTAGGAACGTCCTCTTGTCTTACCCTAAGTTTGTAATAATTTGACCGAAGATCTATTTTAGAAAATAAACTTGAACCTTCAAGTTTATCAAATAGATCATCGATTCTGGGAAGAGGATATTTGTTCTTTATAGTAACTTTGTTGAGTTGCTGATAATCGATACACGTTCTAAGAGTTCCATCCTTTTTCTTAACGAACAACACTGGAGCGCCCCATGGGGATATGTTCGGCTGCATGAAGCCCTTATCAAGTAAATCTTTTAACTGCAACTTCAACTCTTTGAGTTCCGTTGGATCCATTCTATAAGGCGAAATGGAAGTCGGTTTGGTGTTGGGATCTTAGTCAACACCGAAATCAATTTCACGTTCAGGAGGGATTCCTGGTAAATCCTCCGGAAAGACATCTTGAAACTCATTTACTACGGACACATAGTCTATGGAAGGGACTTTTTTTTCTAAGTCATTGACTCTAACTAAGTGGCATAAGTATCCCTTAGATAACATCTTATTGGCTTTAAGATTGGAAACTATTTGGCCTGTTGGATTTGAACCACGCCCTTCCCATTCTAACTATAACTCATTTGGAAGCTGAAAACATTCTACCCTGCTTCGACAGTCTATGGTATCATAGCATTTATGAAGTCAATCCATACCAAAAATTATATCAAAATTAAGCATGGTTAATTCTATTAGATCAGCATGAGTAACTTCATTGAGAACAGTTATTGGGCAATCTCTATATACTATTTCGGCCCTAACATTGTCTCCTATGTGAGTACTAACTAGAAATGGTTCATGCAAAATCTCAGGAAGCAAGTTAAATTTACTAGCTACTAAAGGAGTAACAAAGGTAGATCCCGGATCAAATAATGTATAAACAGGAAAAGAAAAGATAAGCAAGTTACAAGTAACCACATCCGCGAACTTCTCTTGCTCCTCTCTTCCTTTCAACGCACAGAACCTGTTTCTCTTGGGAGGTTCGGCTGCAGCTGTAGGATTAGGCCGAGGCTGAATATCTGCCTTGGCCTGATTTTTCACGTTTGGGAATTCCCTAATCATGTGCCCACTCTTACCGCACCCATAGCATCCATTAAAACCTACCATGCACTGACCTCGATGCACACAGACACACTTACCACACATCTTTCGGTCACGCTGGCTATTTTTATCATTGCCCTTCTTGGCATTAGTGTTCTTCTAAGGAGTAGTATTACCTGAGTGCTTGTGCCCCTTCTTGAACTTGGGCCTATCCCGAACTCCAAACGAATTTTTACCATTGCTCAAACCGGACTGATCCGAGGGCCTAGATTTCTTGCTCTCTCGGCTTCTCTTCCTACGACGGCTCTCCTCAACCTGTTGTGCATGCACCATCAACCTACCAAGGTCCATGTTATCATGCAACATGTCTGCCCGACAATCCTCTTCTAAATCCTCCGATACACCATTCACAAACCTGCTCATCTTATCCCTCTACTGGACACTAGAAAAGAAGCATATTTTGAAAGCTTAACAAACTTCAAGGAGTATTCCCTGACTGACATACCTCCCAATCGTAAGTTGATGAATTCCTCAACCTTAGCCTCTCTCTGTTCTCTGGGAAAGAACCTCTCTAGGAATGCAGTCTTGAGAACGTCCCAAGTGATGGGGACTTCTCCTGGTGCTCGACCATCTTCACACATCCTGTGCCACACCTGAGCCACATCATTGAGTTGGTACGCAGCCAACTCAGCCTTTTCCTCTTCACTAACACCCATAGCACAGATAATCTTATTAACCTCATCCACAAACTCTTGGGATCCTCATTGGTCTTGGACCCGTAGTAGACTGGAGGATTCATCTGGTAAAATCCCTCAACCTACTAGCCATGGTGATAGCATGCGGGTTCTGTCACGACCGGAATCTAGACCCCAGACGAGACCGGCGTCGTTGACCTCTCAGAGGTCGGAGACAAGCCTACATACGTCATTCTTACTTCGTTTAGGTTAATTTTTAGTGGAAAATTTGAAACTTTTTATTTCTTAACATACTTATTAAACATTCTCATTAATACATAATTGTTCACTATCAACCATCTAATATCAAGATTATCAAATGAAAGAAATAGTCTAACATAGTAATAAAGATGTACTTGCCAAAATGGCACCAATACAATGTCTGAATAAAACAGGAAAGAAACGCTAGTGGTTCATGCTCCACTAGCTCAACTCTAAAACTAAGCTAGAATATAAATTGCAGCATCCTCGAAAGCATGAGGGCCTACCAAGTCCGAATGAATGCTCGACGTTCGGATAGCTTCAGTGTCAACCTGTAGCTCTAGCGTCCACCTGTGCCTGCACCTAAAATTGTAGAGTTTTATAGGGTTAGTACACACTTGTACTAAGTATGGGTATATGCAAGTACACACCAAGGACATGCATGATAAAGGACATCTCTTTCCTAACAACATGATGCAAGTTAGTGGACTTGCCAAATTGGGATTAGGAAAGTTAATGAACTTTCCAAATTTGCATTACGAAAGTCAGTGAGTTTTCCAGATTTGGATTAGGAAAGTCATGCCATGAGAGTAACATGCATCATCATAATTATCATATTGCACACAACACATAACATCTTACACATAGCACATATCATATTGCATATAGCACATAACATCTTTTATAACATTCTTTCATATGACATGAGACCTTGGAATCATGGACTTAACATTAAGACTTTCCAAAATGAGGGCTCAACATATGGGACCTCAACTAGGGAGTATTCATTAGCAAACACAAAGTCTGCTTCGTTCATTCATACGTACTTCATTTCATTTCGTTCATAGGCCCGTGTGAACACCAGTTATACCTAGGGTGTAGTTTAAGACTTTCATTGGGTTTGCTGTGCAATGATCAAGAATAACCTAGTGTCATTGCCTGAGTCTAGCTCACCTCCTGATTATCCTATCCTAACACCTTTAGTATCATTTATTTCATTATGTGCTTCATTTAAGGCTGGCCTCATTCATTCATTGGGAACTTTAACTTTAACTGACATAGATCATGTGAGCATCATGAAATCCAGTGTCTTCCCCACACCGAAAAGAGGTGTAATCACCGGCCAACGTGACCCAAAAACATGCTAGCGTACATGGGAATTTAACCCCGCCAGATCCCTATATTGGCAGTATAGGTTCGAAGACCAGGAGATATAAGGAGACCCATACCCGGCAAGCCGGACAGTCTCATCTCATGAGAGTTACGTGAACCTCCGCCCTTCCCGAAAGAAGGCATCACCGCTCATAGCTAGTCTATCGGTGCTCAGTATAAAGTTCCATTACATTCAACTCATACGTCGTGAAAGCTGGCTTCTAGTATGAGGACATCATAGTTCGATAGATGAT
Source organism: Solanum lycopersicoides (assembly GCA_022817965.1). NCBI lineage: Eukaryota > Viridiplantae > Streptophyta > Magnoliopsida > Solanales > Solanaceae > Solanum > Solanum lycopersicoides. The sequence goes on along the minus strand of CM040626.1, from coordinate 40,916,133 downwards.
TTCTCATCTCATCATTAGTATTAAGTGTGTTAATCTCAATACTTTTATTAGAGTGTTCATAGATACTGGTCTCTTCGTTAACTTTACACTCTCGTAGGTTAGTACGTTTTGGTAACATTTACTTAGGCTCATTTGAGATTGTTCTCATCTTTTATATTAGCCTCATATCATGTTGTCACCACATTCATTAACATTAGCCCATTTACTCTTCATAATTATTCACCCCATTTTAGGTGAATGTTCATCTCATCATATGCCAATATATTTGGCCATTTGTGTGTTTCACACTCTTACTTAACCCTTCTAGGGTTTCATCATTTCATTACATAATAATCATTTCATCGTATGCCAATGCACTAGGCCATTTAGAGTGTTTCACACTCATACTTAACCCTTCTAGGGTTACATCCTTTCATTACATACATCTTGGGTTCACTTCTTTAAAACATATGCTAGACTTATGAGTGTATACACACAAGCCATGAGGCTTCATTCATAATTCGTTAACTGATTCAGACATTCCTAAGATTATGTAGTACAAGACTTATGTATCTTGTATATATGCCAAGATCTTGATTTCGATCTAAGTAGGTGGCATTATTCTTGGATATTTTGTTCACGTATGACTTATGTATCAATACGGAAGTTTGGGCAAGGAAACCCAAGTTCGAATCACTTGGATAACATTTACATTTTTCATTGATTTTATTTTTTATCTCTATGACATTGGGACTCTAGATTAAACCCCAACATTAACATTGTACCTTTAGTTTTCTACTTGGTTTTCCTCTAAATTTGGCCGAAGGGTCGTGGGTTCGAACCCCCACAACCCCTTTTTATTTTTCCTTAAAGTCTTCTTGTCCTATCTTGCCTAAACCAAGAGGTTGTGGGATCAAACCCCCACAACCTCTTTTAATTTGCTCTTTATTTCGCTGGGAAATTGGGAGGTTGTGGGTTCGAACCCCCACAGCCTCCTTATTTTAATTTTAATTCGCTAGGGGCTGTGAGGTTGTGGGTTCAAACCCCCACAACCTCCTATTTTTATTTTTAATTAAAACTCCCCTAGGCTAGGCGTTTGGCAGTGAGATTTTGGGATCGAGCCCCCACAGCCTTACTTTATTTTCTTATTTATTTCGCTCCTCTCCTTTCCAGCCTTGAGGTCGTGGGTTCGATTCCCACGCCTCACATCTTCTTTTTTCTTAAATTTTCTCTTCTCTCATTCACAGCCTGGAGGTCGTGGGTTCGATTCCCACGCCTCCCATTTATTTAATAAATTAATTATTCTCTCCTTTCTCTTCCAGTAACCCAATTTCGAATCCCCCAGACCCTTTTTCATTTCTTCTTTTCGCGAATTACAGTAGCCACACGGGTTCGATTCCCCTTAACCCCATTTCCCCCTTTTTACGTTTTTAGTATTCCTTCACATGTGAGGTCTTGGGTTCAATCCCCATTGACCTCACCTATTTTATTTTCAATTAAAAACCCAAATTTTAACCTTCTTTTTGACCGAAACTAAAGTACACCAAGCTGGAAATTTATTCATAGTTTTTAGCTTCCTTTAATCAACCTTTTCACGTTAGTTCTTAGGGCATTTCATGAAACATTTAGTGCATTATTAGGTGTAGTTTAGTAGTTACATTAGCAAAGAGTTTTTCACTCAAAATCAATAACTTCAAACCGCATAAGAACATCACATTGTGTACAACTTTTTCACATAAATACAAGGATTAAACATGCTATTTCACACCTCCAACAGTGAGTATATTCACTGCCACACTTTGCACACACACATCATTTTTTTCGATCACACATTGGTTGTCATTTTCGTGATTTCACGTACATATACATATTCACATTCAACACAAAAACATCACACATACCTAAGTCTACCAGCAAACAAACCCAACCTACGAATCACTGGGAGCTAGTGACAAGGACATGCAACGGGGAACAACCCTAGTTTTCGGAATGAATATCTTGAATCTTAAGGGGTCTCTTGGGAAAGGGACCAAGAGAGAAGAAACCCATACATTAATTGATGTTCAAACGTTGAACTTGCTGCCCAAAACCCTCTCCAAAATCAGTCCAAGCCTCCTCAACGGCCACACCACTCGACGGACAACTTCTCTTTGCCTTAACGTTTTTGATTAGCTTGCTTTCATAGATTTTTTGTGAGTTCTTCAAGTGTGAAGAACTTTTGTTATATTTTCTGTTCTTCACGTTAATTGGCAGAGAGAACAAGAGAGTTTTGAACGTGAGGATGTGATAGACGTGAGAGAGTGAAACGTGTGAAGTTGTTTAGGATTAGATGATGACTTAGTCAATTTAGGACTCTCCTTAATACTTAAAATCTGATTTAATTAATTATACATGAAAGGATCATTTTGCCCTTAAAAATTAGATTTTAAATAATAAATAAATCACCAATTTGTTGCTTCCATTGGGGCTCGAACGCGGGTGGAGTAACCTTTGCGAAATGGGTCATTTCGGGTCGACCCTACCCTATCCGGCACTTTTATTAAATTAATTAATTAATTCCTTAGGGTAATTACGATATTACCATTGGCCTGGAAAAGACCATTTTACCCCTGGACCCTCAAAACTTAAGATTTCCTCTTTTTAAGTCTGGTAAAGACTCCTTCAATTAAATCTTGGTTTTCGAGATCCCTACATGGTTGGTTTCAACCTTTCCAAGCTCAACTAACTCCCCAAGTTAGTTGACTTGGCCGTAGTAAGGGTTCTGAGGTCTGGTTCCACGCGTATCAATTCGTGTGAACCTTGGTCTAATCGCAACCATTCTTGTCACCTTAAGCATTTATCTTATTCATTTTTAGGGTTGTTACATTATCCCCACCCTTAGGAACATTCGTCCCCGAATGACACTACCACTACATATCGTAATGCCAGTCAGATCATAACATAATCACTATGCACAGTCAAGCAATAGAAACAAAATACGGAGAGATAAGGAAACATAGACTTAAGAGTAGGAAGTCTAACCTCAAGAACTGAAAAGATGAGGGTAGCGGGATCTCATGTCGGCCTTAGCCTCCCACGTAGCACCCTCAACAAGATGATTTCTCCACAATACCTTCAATGTGTCAATCTCCTTGTTCCTCAGCCGCTTGACCTGTCTGTCTAAGATCTCAACAGCTTCCTCCTCATAAGACAAGTCTTCATCAACCCCCAAACCTTCCACAGGTAGAATCGATGCTCGATCACCGAGGCACTTCTTCAACATAGAAACATGAAAGATTGGATGACCAGAAGCTAGCTCCGCAGGCAATGCTAACTCATAGGCCACCTCACCCACACGCTGTAGGATCTCATATGGCCCAACATACCTCGGACTCAGCTTCCCCTTCCTGCCAAATCTCATCACCCTCTTCATAGGTGATATCTTCAAATAGACCTGGTCACCAACATCAAACTCTAAGGGCCGTTTTCGGTTATCTGCATATGACTTCTGTCGACTCTAAGCAGTAGCCAACTTGTCCCTAATCACTCTGACCTTCTCTAAGGCCTCATGAATGATCTCTGGACCTAAAATGGATGACTCTCCAACCTCGAACCACCCAACTGGAAATCTACACCTCCTACCATACAGTGCCTCAAACGGTGCCATCCCAATGCTGGAGTGATAGCTATTATTATACGAGAACTCTATCAATGGCAGATGTTCATCCCATCTACCTCTGAAGTTAATCACACACGCTCTCAACATGTCCTCCAATGTCTGAATGGTGCGCTCTGCCTGCCCATCTGTCTGAGGATGAAAGGAAGTGCTAAGCTTTACCTGTGTGCCCAAGCTCTTCTGGAAAGATCTCGAGAAAATGTGAAGTAAACTGAGCTCCTCTATATGAAATGATAGACAAAGTATCCCATGCCATCTCACAATCTCATCAATGTGAGTCTCGCATAATCCCTCGGCTCTGTAAGTAGACCTTCATAGGGATAAAGTGGGCAGACTTAGAGTCAATCTGTCCATAATAACCCCATATGGAGTCATGCTTGCCTCCTAGTCCTCGGAAGACCAACACGAAGTCATATTAATGGCTTCCCTCTTCCAAGTCGAAACCCTCAATAATCTGAGTCAGACAGTCAGGCTTAAGATGCTCTGCCTTAACCTGCTAACAATTAGGACACTGGCCAACATATTCTCAATGTCCTTCTTCATGCCATCCACCAATAAATCTGCTTAGATCATGATACATCTTGGTGGAACCTGGATGTATGGAATATCTGGAACCATGGGCCTCTACAACAATCCTGGTCCAAAATCATCCACATCTGGTACACACAGCCTGTTATGATACCTAAGTATGCCATCACCTCCCAAAACGAAAGACTCATTCATCTTTTTCAACACTGAGTCCTTCAGCTCCATCAACACAGGATCTAGATGCTGACCCTGCTTGACTTCAACTACCAAGGATGATTCAGAACTAGAATGAACTGAAACATCCCCACTAGTAGAGTCAACAATCGCACACCCAGTCTGGCCAGTCTGTGTACATCTTTCACCAACTCCTTCTTCTCATCCTCAACATGGGTTGTACTTCCCATGCTCATCCTGCTCAAAGCATCAGCTACAACATTAGCCTTACCGGATGGTAGTGGAACATTCATGTCATAATCCTTCAACAGCTCCAACCATCTCCGCTGACGTAGATTCAAGTCCCTCTGTGTGAACACGTACTGGAGACTCTTGTGGTTTGTGAATACATCCACATGCACTCCATACAAGTAGTGCCTCCACACTTCAGTGCAAACACCACAGTTGCCAACTCCAGGTCATGAGTGGGATAATTCTTCTCATGAACCTTGAGCTGTCTGGACGCATAGGCTATCAGCTTACCAACCTGCATAAGAACACAACCCAAACCAACCCTAGATGCATCACAATAAATAGTGTAATTCTCACCACACTTAGGCAAAGTAAGCACCGGGGCTGAAGTGAGTCTGTCCTTGAGCTCTTGGAAACTCCTCTCACAAGTCTCCATCCACTCAAACTTGGCTTTCTTCTTAGTCAAAGTTGTCAATTGGGCAGCAATGGGAAGAAAAGCCTCCACAAACCTGCGGTAGTAACCAGCCAATCCCAAAAATCTATGGATGTCTGTGGGAGTAAGAGGCTTTGTCCAGTTCTTCACAGCATTAAGTCTTCCTGGGATCCACCTCCACGCCCTGATCGGACACAACATGACCCAGGAAGGTCACTGATCTAAGCCAAAATTCACACTTGTTGAATTTGGCATACAACTGATGTTGTCTAAGTACCTGCAAGGTTAGTTCAAATGTTGTTCATGCTTTTCCTTTGTCCTAAGTAGATGAGAATGTCATAAATGAATACTATGAAGGAGTAAAGGTATTCACAGAAGACTCGGTTCATGAGGTCCATAAATGCAGCAGGTGCATTCGTAAGACCAAATGACATGACGTAGACCTGGATCAAGTAAATCATAAACAGAAGTTGAGAATACTTGCAGCATACCTGTGACCACATCAGCGGACTTCTCTGCTCCTCCCTTCCTTCAGGGCATAGAACATGTTCCTCGTAGGAGGCTCGGCTGGTGGCTGCACCCTGTGGGTTAGGCATAGGCTGAGCATTACCTCATCCTGACCTCTGTTTTGTGGGCAGTCCCTAACCATGTTCCACTCTTACTGCAACTGAAGCAGGCATTAGTGCCCTGTCTGCACTCTCCACTATGAGCTCGGCACACTAGCAATAATTCTTTTTAGGACGCTGCATCTCACCTCCATTGCCCCTCTTGGGTCCGGTCTGCCTCCTCTAGGTGTTGTAATCCTCTGAAAGTTAGAGTTCCCATAACTCTGTTTACCCCTTCTTTGAACCGGCTGCTCACGGACGCCAAAATTGTTTCTGTGGCTCCATAGCTAGGACCTGCCTGATCTTGAGGCTAAGGCCTCCTAGCATCACGAATACCCCTCTTTTTGCGGCTGTCCTCTACCTGCTGGACATGCACCATCAACCTGGAGAGGTCCATATTATCATGGAGCATCGCAGACCGCACTCCTCCTCTAGATCTCCATTGATTCCTGTGAGGAACCTGTCATCTCATCCCTGCTGTAGACACAAGGGAAGTAGCATACCTAGATAATTTAACAAACTTCATTACTCCCTTATCCTTGCTGTTAGAATACTAGGAAAGTAGCATACCTGGATAGCTTAACAAACTCAGGGAATACTCCCTGACTGTCTAGATTCCTGCTTAGGTTCTGAACTCCTCAACCTTGGCCTCCCTCATTTCTGAATCTCTCCAGAAAGGTTGTCTAAAATAGCCCCAAGTGACTGGAACTCCGCCCAAAAGCTCGGCTATCCTGCCACTCTTGCACAAGTCTGTGCCACATCCTTGAGCTGATAGGAAGCAGCTTCAGCCTTCTCAGCATCTGTGGCCCCAATAGCCACCCAGAATCTTATGCACCTCGTCTACAAACTCCTGGGCATCCTCTGAAGTCTGTACCTTGAGAAAATAGGAGATTCATCGCTCGTAAAGTCTCATCAGCCTGTCAGTCATGCTACGAACCGGTGGGTTCTCCCTCTGAACATCTTGCCGGTTGACCTGGGCAGTCATAGCTGGGCCTGCATAGTAATGGCCTGTGCCATCTGGGCCAGAGATGCATCACCTCAGCATCAGTCACCCAGTGGGTTAACTAGGATATCCATCCTTCAGCTGGAGCCTGGGGTGGAACCTGATTGTTCCCAGCAGCTGCTCCTCCTCTCCTCTGACCAACATTCCTCCTAGTAATTCATTCTCTGAAAACAACAAGAATTGATGTTAGACACGCTCATAACACCAAAGAAATTAGGCATGTAGGAAAAGCACGATAAGATTAGAAGAAGGGAAATTTTTCCTACGCATCATGCAGTCTCTAATCAGGATAGTGGTGCACTTCACAACCATGACTTAGAAAACTACTCAATGTGGTTGATCTGACTCATTATTCTCGGAATTTACCTAGTGCTCTGATACCAACTTTGTCACGACGGAATCTAGACCCCAGACGAACCGGCGTCTTGACCTCTCAGAGGTCGCACACAAGCCTACATACGTCATTCTTACTTTGTTTAGTTAATTTTTAGAGGAAAATTTGAAACTTTTTTTTCTTAACATACTTATTAAACATTCTCATTAATACATAATTGTTCACTATCAACCATCTAATA
>CM040626.1:40815484-40908925 GCA_022817965.1 Solanum lycopersicoides | reverse complement strand
TTTCATGTTTTCAAATTACATAAGAACAATCTCCTAGGACTTCCCTTACTTCCCTTAGAGTCAACTTGTGCAATGTCTAGGTAGCGTCCCATACCACTACCTATACTAAGCAAACTCCTCAAGTCACCCTAGTCAACGTTTATTTACTTGTCTTTTATTTTATGAGGGAACATACGCATTAACCGAGATACACCGTGTGAGCTAAACATGGAATCCAGTGTCTTACCCACACCGAAAAGAGGTGGTCTACCAGCCAAAGTAGAACCTAACATGACGTAACTTTCTAGGTGGATCCACTAGCTAGTATCCTATGGTGGTAGCATAGTTCAAGAACTAGGAGATGTATTAGAGACCCATAGTTCCACATTACATGGCAGCCTCAATCTCATGAGAATCATTGTGAACCTACCTTCCTGCTAGGGAAGGGACACTTCCTATATCTAGTTCATCGGTGCTTAGCTTAAGTCCCTTTTTTGAAATAACCTTTAAGTTTTCTTTTATCATAAACTTATAATCGGTCAGAGGAGATTATCTCCCTGTATAACATGATCATGAGCTCTTTTGGATTAGATGAGAATTGTCCTTTCATCGTAACCTTTATTATGTGAGATTAACATAACATAATCACCTTGTGTAAAGCATACAAGGGATATCATAAACTTACATATTCGTATTCTTATCATGATATCACAATTTACATGTTCATAGCCAGCATATTCACATAGCAACATCATACATACTTTTCATAACATAGCATCATAGTTTATAGGCTAACATATATGTTTACGAGTAATCACACTTAGAAGACTTACCTCTTCCTTCCAAAAATCTTATTCATCATTCAATATTCATAATCATACATAGTGAAATACTCAATAAAATAATCAAGAACAACTCATAAAATCATGTACAAGATCAATGCATAGCGTAGAAGAGGGTAATCGGGTTATTAAAGGGTTCATTCAAACCTTAAATTCTAACCCTAACGTTTTCACGTTATCAAACACTACAAACAACCCATTCAAAACCATCACATAGAGAAGGATCATGTATCACACGATATTCAAACATTATCAATCAATTACTCTACAATTCGTGCGAAATTGAATATAGAGAACATTTTCTTTTCATTGAAAATCATAAATCTAGGGTTAGGAAGAAAATCCGTTTTTGTAGAGTAAAAACCCTAGTATTTATAGTTCTTGAAAACTTATCTTGAAAGGACCTCTTGGGGAATTGAATCCCAAGAGTAAAAAACTCATACCTTATAAATGAAGAATTCACGAAATCTGATTGGAAACTTCGAAACATTCATCTTCTTCCTTAAGCTTTTCTTGTTCTTCAATGGAGTTTGGAAAAGAGAGTGTTCTTGAGAGATTGAGAGAAATTTCGTTTAATCTGATTTGGGACGTGTAAAAGTGTTCTAAAACTCACCTAATATCAATATATAGTCGTTCCATGAATTATCCAAAAGACACTCCACTTAAATTACCAAAATACCCCTCCTAAATCGACTAAAAGTAGGAGAGCATTTGACTATCGGTCTCGGGTTTTACCATGATTTTAAATAAATTAATTAAGTTGCTAATTTAATTAATTAAGTGACCTAGGGTAATTAATAAAGTACCCCTAAGTCGTTAGGACCATAACCAACCACTTTTAACCACCCTAGGTTAGGTAGTAGGATGTTTCTTTAGTTAGTTACTCGACTAGTGTCACCCGGTTAGGTCTTAGGTTGTGGGGTGCACTTAGTTAGTTCATTTTAGTTAGTCCTAGGTTAGTTAGTTAGTTAGTCCAGTAAGTTAGATCCTAGGACTGGTTAGGAAGCTCGACCCCATGTGGCTTGACCCGACGCGTGCCTGCCCCTTAACCGCCCTAACCGAATCGGTTGGGCTTGTCTCTCGGCCGTTGGTAGAAAATGTGCTTCCACATGTGTTGCCGTGCACTTTCCTAACCGTGCAATCTGGAAAGTTCACTCCTTTTCCAAGGATCCTCACTATGTCCTTGGGCATTGCTTAATTTACATGACCATTTAAAATAATCATGTGCTATGATACCTAGGCTTGACACTTGGATGCCTCGTACCTAATGTGTGTAATTTGAAGAATATAGTTATTTTAGCTTAGGGTCTTCATTGCAGGTACCATTCTTAAATAAGCTTGCATTGGAGAATTTGAACATCAAGGTGTATTTTCATTTACTTGTGTATACATAGAAAATGGCTAACACCCTTAAGACAATATTCTCTAACATGCCCAATATTACTAAATATTGGACAATGGGATGCCTATGTAGGATACAAATTCTTAAAACCTAATAGGCTCTTCACTAGACAAGTACATTTTCTGGAAACATCATTTTAAGCATTATTAACTAGATTAAGCTCTAGTATAAGTCATGGCATTTCCGGAGTGTTACATTATCCCCCCCTTAGGAGCATTCATCCCCAAATGAAACTAAAATCTTTTGGAGGGTAGGAAAAGACTCAATACTAGAAGCAAAACCAGCATTTAACATATCATTACACATAGCACTCAATCCATGATGCACAAACATATAAGAGCTACATATTCATAACACATAGTGAGGAATTTCCTTCTCAAACTTATCATAAGCTCAAAATACATCAAAGAGTTACCATGCTATCAATCTTCTCAAGATAACAACAAAACAGCAAAATTTCAAGAAAAAAATATGCATATAAGTTTCACATAAGTGCAAGAATAGAGTATGAAAACATCTTCCTAAACTCTAGTTGGTACTATCTTTCCTACTTAGTAAAAAGTTATTTTTTTTTTCCATTCTTGTTAAATTGGGCATGAAGTCTTTATAAGACAATCTTTATTGGTTATGCCCATCCTTTGATTATTTGCATAATATATAGTTCTTGAGGCATATATTCATACTCCAATATTGGCATAAACCAATAATTGTTAAAACTTCATTCTTATCAAACATTGATGATTTGACATTCTCATGCTTTGCTTACTTAGTTCACTTTGAACTTACATTTCTTCTTCTTTGATTTGCTGCTCACTTTGAACATGCTAGGTTGACTTAGGATATTATTTTAAGACTTCCATTGGGATCTTTCTGTGCAATGACTAAGAATGACTTACATCATTACTTAGTCTAACCCACCCTTTGGTCATCCTATCCGAACACCCCTCATCTTCCTACTTCTTTCTTTCTTTTTTACTTACTTTCTTACGGAAATCTTGAGCATTATACATACTACTAGAATCGGAAATAGGGAGAACTAGGGATATTAACATTCGACAATTTCATTGGGAACAACCCTAGGTTTGGTTTTCATGAATTCAATACGTTTGAAAATCCTCCTTTATCCTCACCACATGGTATATACAACCCTTGTCTATCATGTTACAAGCCTTTAAACACGAAATAATTTGACCCCTTGGCATAGAATTTCCCCCCTTCCACTCTATAATAGGTTCATTAGGGAATTGAAACTTCACTACCCTTGTTCTACAATCTCCGAAAGCAAAACAATCATGAAGCCAATCCATACCCAAGATGATATCAAAATCAAACATGTCAAGTTCTACCGAATCAACAAGAGTAACTCTATTGGGCAGCATGACAGGGCATTTCCTATAGACTCTTTTTGCAACTACAGAGTCACCCATTGGGGTACAAACGAAAAAGGGCTAAATCAAACATCGGGAAGTAAATCAAACTTCCTAGCTACCAAAGGTGTAACAAAAGAAATAGTATCACCTAGGTCAAGCAAAGCATAAACATTAATAGAGAAAACTTGTAACCTACCCGTCACAACGTCGGGAGAGATTTCTTGCTCACACCTAGCCTTGAGTGCATAGAAACAGTTCCTTTTGGGAGCTTCAGAATGAGGACCGCTTGGTTGAGCTTGACTATTACTCTTACCTTGACTTGTCACATTAGGACAATCTTTCACCATATGGACACCCTTTACACAACCATAGCAACTATTAGTTCCAACAAGACATTCGCCCCCATGCTTCTTACCACACTTACCACAAGTTGGTCTTTATCTTGGTGGATCAACATTTCTCCCCTCTTGAGGTTTAGGATTAGAACCTCTATCATTGCGATTCTTGGAGAAATCTGAAGGAACTTGGTTTGAAAACCTCTTCTTAAACTTAGGCTTCTCTAGAACATCAAGCCTACTCTTAGGAGAACCACTCTCAAAATACTTTGCCTTCTTAGCTTCCCTATTCCTCTTCCTTAGGCGACTTTCCTCAACCTGTTAAGCATGAACCATCAACCTTGAAAGATCAATATTGTCGTGAAGCGTGGCTTAACGACATTCTTCTTCAAGCTCTTCGGACATGCCCGTTACATAACGGCTCATTTCATCCCTATCATTAGAAACCAAATAATAAGCATATTTGGACAGCTTATTGAACTTCAAGGAGTATTCCTTAACTCTCATACCTCCTTGACGAAGGTTGATGAACTCCTCTACCTTAGCTTATCTATGTTCTCTTGGAACAAATCTATAAAGAAAGGCATTTTTGAAGATCTCCCAAGTCACGGAACCATCTCCTAAAGCCCTACTATCTTTCCACAGATTGTACCATGTCTGATCCACGTCTTTGAGTTGATAAGTAGCAAGTTCAGCCTTCTCAGTAGTACTCACCCCCATAGAAAACTAAATCTTGTAGAACTAATCAAGGAAATCTTGAGGGTCCTCATCAACTTTTGATCCAAAGTACATGGGAGGATTCATCCTCATAAAGTCTCTCAAACGGCTACCCATAGTACTAGCATGCTGGTTTTCTCGAGGAACAACCTCTCTGTTAGCTTGAGTCGTGATGGCTTGAGCTTGGGTGGTGATGACTTGGGCCATTTGGAACAGGGCTACCCTCACCTCACCATCCATGATAGCCGGAGTATTCAACGGAACTTGACCATTTGCAGCAGCTTGCACTCAAGGAGCATTTTGGTTACCTTGCGGAGTAGCTCCTGCATTCGCAATCTCCCCTCCTACCCTTCTAGCGTCTGTCCTTCTTGTGTTTATCGCCTAAATACACAAGAAAGAGATTAGATGCTAATAGACACATAGTTTCAAAACTCTAAAGGCACGACATAGGAGTATCAAGAAAAGAGAAGTTTCCTGATCATCACATAGCCCCTCGCCCACAATTGTGGCGCGCTTCACAACCATGAACAAGACACTAGGTAATGTGGTTTAGTGATACATTGATCCTAAGGATATTTAACCTCATGCTCTGATACAAGTTTGTCACACCCGGATCCTAGACCCCGGATTAGACCGACGTCGTTAACCTCTCAGAGGTCGCAGACAAGCCTCTTCTTAGCTTTCAGCACAATCATACAGTTAAATTTTTGAGGAAAATTAATAAAATGTCATATACTAATGAAGTATACTTAGACTTTATACTTAAAAATTATAAAAAACATATGATATTCTAAAAGTGTCTCACATATAGAAACCATCTAATAGAGCAAATCTGGACTTAGCCAATAATAGTCAATATGCCGTATAGGCCTTAATACAAAAGAATCCAAAGAACATAATGGAAATAACGTATTCTAAAAACTACTAAATCTTCATAGGCTGGAATATAAGTGATAGCGTCCCGAACATAAGGACCTACCAAGACTTGGAGAAAGAGTTCCAAGCTTTTTCAACTAGACCTGCTTAACTTCAATGGCCGGAACCTACAATGGTAGTAATATAAAGTAATGGGGTTAGTACGCCACATGTACTAAGTATGGGTATATGCACATAACACATAGGGACATGCATGAAAAAGTATCATTGATCATCTCTTTAGAAAACATGCTAAGTCATATGAAAATCTTCAATGCACACACCATATAACACATACAAGATAAGGATTCCATCACTTAAAGCATGATCATAAGTAAAGACATGTTCTCATAGAGTCATGTTAACATTTCATATTCAATAGATCATATAGACACAACATATAAAATATTTATCAATGACCTCATCCCCAACCTACAAGTGCAATGGTCATGTGAAGCCCCATAACCCACATAACCGAGTAGATAAGATAGGAGACCATAAGTAAAGCCTTGCTGCATGTACTTGTAACATAGGTAGTCATCACCTCATATAAAAATATAAGCAAATAATATATTCATCGTAAGGATCAACATTCATGTATGAGTAACATCATATATCATAAGCATCATACCTTTCATGTTATCATATTACATAAGAACAATCTCCTAGGTAATGTATTCATCATAATGACCAACATGCATATAAGAGTAACATCATGTATCATAAACATATATCTTTCATGTTGTCATATTACATAAGAACAAACTCCTAGGTAACGTATTCATCATAATAACCAACATGCATATAAGAGTAACATCATGTATCATAAACATATATCTTTCATGTTTTCATATTACATAAAAACAATCTCCTAGGACTTCCCTTAGAGTCAACTTGTGCAATGTCTAGGTAGCATCCCATACCACTACCTATACTAAGAAAACTCCTCAGGTCAACCTAGTCAACGTTCATTTACTTGTCTTTTATTTTACATGAGGTAACATACGCATTAACCGACATAGACCATGTGATCTAAACATAGAATCCAGTGTCTTCCCCACACCAAAAAGAGGTGTTCTACCGGCCATAGTAGAACCGAACATGCGGTAGCTTTCTAGGTGGATCCACTAGCTAGTATCCTATGGTGGCAGCATAGTTCAAGAAATAGGAGATGTATTAGAGACCCATAGTTCCACATTACATGGCAGCCTCAATCTCATGAGTATCATTGTGAACCTACCTTCCCGCTAGGGAAGGGACACTTTCTTGAAATAACCTTTAAATTTTCTTTTATCATAAAATTATCATAGGTCATAGGAGATTATCTCCATGTATAACATGATCATGAGCTCTTTTAGATTAGATGAGAATTGTCCTTTCATCGTAACCTTTGTTATGTGAGATTAACATAACATAATCATCTTGTGTAAAGCATAAAAAGGATATCATAAACTTGCATATTCGTATTCTTATAATGATCTCATAATTTACATGTTCATAGCCAGCATATTCACATAGCAACTTCATACGTACTTTTCATAACATAGCATCGTAGTTTATAGGCTAATATAAACGTTTACGAGTGATCACACTTAGAAGACTTACCTCTTTCTTCCAAGAATCTTATTCATCATGCAATATTCATAATCATACATAGTGAAATACTCAATGACATAATCAATAACAACTCAAAAAATCATGTACAAGATCAATGCATAGCGTAGAAGAGGGTAAATGGGTCATCAAAGGGTTCACTCAAACCTTAAATTCTAACCCTAACGTTTTCACGTTATCAAACACTACAACAACCCATTCGAAACCATAACATAGAGAATGATCATGTATCACACGACATTCAAACATTATTAATCAATTACTCAACAATTCATGCGAAATTTAATATAGAAACCGTTTACTTTTCATTGAAAATCATAAATCTAGTGTTAGAAAGAAAATCCATTTTGTAGAGTAAAAACCCTAGTATTTATAGTTCTTGAAAACTTATCTTGAAAGGACCTCTTGGGGAAAGGAATCTCAAGATCATGATACATCTTGGTGGAACCTGGATGTATGGAATATCTGGAACCATGGGCCTCTACAACAATCCTGGTCCACAAATCATCCACATCTGGTACACACAGCCTGTTATGATACCTAAGTATGCCATCACCTCCCAAAACGAAAGACTCATTCATCTTTTTCAACACTGAGTCCTTCAGCTCCATCAACACAGGATCTAGATGCTGACCCTGCTTGACTTCAACTACCAAGGATGATTCAGAACTAGAATGAACTGAAACATCCCCACTAGTAGAGTCAACCAATCGCACACCCAGTCTGGCCAGTCTGTGTACATCTTTCACCAACTCCTTCTTCTCATCCTCAACATGGGTTGTACTTCCCATGCTCATCCTGCTCAAAGCATCAGCTACAACATTAGCCTTACCTGGATGGTAGTGGAACATTCATGTCATAATCCTTCAACAGCTCCAACCATCTCCGCTGACGTAGATTCAAGTCCCTCTGTGTGAACACGTACTGGAGACTCTTGTGGTTTGTGAATACATCCACATGCACTCCATACAAGTAGTGCCTCCACAACTTCAGTGCAAACACCACAGTTGCCAACTCCAGGTCATGAGTGGGATAATTCTTCTCATGAACCTTGAGCTGTCTGGACGCATAGGCTATCAGCTTACCAACCTGCATAAGAACACAACCCAAACCAACCCTAGATGCATCACAATAAATAGTGTAATTCTCACCACACTTAGGCAAAGTAAGCACCGGGGCTGAAGTGAGTCTGTCCTTGAGCTCTTGGAAACTCCTCTCACAAGTCTCCATCCACTCAAACTTGGCTTTCTTCTTAGTCAAAGTTGTCAATTGGGCAGCAATGGAAGAAAAGCCCTCCACAAACCTGCGGTAGTAACCAGCCAATCCCAAAAATCTATGGATGTCTGTGGGAGTAAGAGGCTTTGTCCAGTTCTTCACAGCATCAGTCTTCCTGGGATCCACCTCCACGCCCTGATCGGACACAACATGACCCAGGAAGGTCACTGATCTAAGCCAAAATTCACACTTGTTGAATTTGGCATACAACTGATGTTGTCTAAGTACCTGCAAGGTTAGTCTCAAATGTTGTTCATGCTTTTCCTTTGTCCTAGAGTAGATGAGAATGTCATAAATGAATACTATGAAGGAGTAAAGGTATTCACAGAAGACTCGGTTCATGAGGTCCATAAATGCAGCAGGTGCATTCGTAAGACCAAATGACATGACGTAGACCCTGGATCAAGTAAATCATAAACAGAAGTTGAGAATACTTGCAGCATACCTGTGACCACATCAGCGGACTTCTCCTGCTCCTCCCTTCCCTTCAGGGCATAGAACATGTTCCTCGTAGGAGGCTCGGCTGGTGCTGCACCCTGTGGGTTAGGCATAGGCTGAGCATTACCTCCATCCTGACCTCTGTTTTGTGGGCAGTCCCTAACCATGTTCCCACTCTTACTGCAACTGAAGCAGGCATTAGTGCCCTGTCTGCACTCTCCACTATGAGCTCGGCCACACTTAGCATAATTCTTTTTAGGACGCTGCATCTCACCTCCATTGCCCCTCTTGGGCTCCGGTCTGCCTCCTCTAGGTGTTGTAATCCTCTGAAAGTTAGAGTTCCCATAACTCTGTTACCCCTTCTTGAACCTGGGCTGCTCACGGACGCCAAAATTGTTTCTGTGGCCTCCATAGCTAGGACCTGCCTGATCTTGAGGCTAAGGCCTCCTAGCATCAAGAATACCCCTCTTTTTGCGGCTGTCCTCTACCTGCTGGACATGCACCATCAACCTGGAGAGGTCCATATTATCATGGAGCATCGCAGACCGACACTCCTCCTCCAGATCTCCATTGATTCCTGTGAGGAACCTGCTCATCTCATCCCTGCTGTTAGACACAAGGGAAGTAGCATACCTAGATAATTTAACAAACTTCATTACTCACCTTATCCTTGCTGTTAGATACTAAGGAAAGTAGCATACCTGGATAGCTTAACAAACTTCAGGGAATACTCCCTGACTGTCATAGATTCCTGCTTAAGGTTGCTGAACTCCTCAACCTTGGCCTCCCTCATTTCTGAATCTCTCCAGAAAGGTTGTCTAAAATAGCTCCCAAGTGACTGGAACTCCGCCCAAAGCTCGGCTATCCTGCCACATCTTGCACTAAGTCTGTGCCACATCCTTGAGCTGATAGGAAGCCAGCTCAGCCTTCTCAGCATCTGTGGCCCCCATAGCCACCAGAATCTTATGCACCTCGTCTACAAACTCCTGGGCATCCTCTGAAGTCTTGGACCTTGTGAAAATAGGAGGATTCATCCTCGTAAAGTCTCTCAGCCTGTCAGTCATGCTACGAACCGGTGGGTTCTCCCTCTGAACATCTTGCCGGTTGACCTGGGCAGTCATAGCCTGGGCCTGCATAGTAATGGCCTGTGCCATCTGGGCCAGAGATGCACTCACCTCAGCATCAGTCAACCCAGCTGGGTTAACTAGGATATCCACTCCTTCAGCTGGAGCCTGGGGTGGAACCTGATTGTTCCCAGCAGCTGCTCCTCCTCTCCTCTGACCAACATTCCTCCTAGTATTCATTCTCTGAAAACAACAAGAATTGATGTTAGACACGCTCATAACACCAAGAAATTAGGCATTAGGAAAAGCACGATAAGATTAGAAGAAGGGAAATTTTCCTACGCATCATGCAGTCTCTAATCCAGGATAGTGGTGCACTTCACTACCATGACTTAGAAACTACTCAATGTGGTTGATCTGAACTCATTATTCTCGGAATTTAACCTAGTGCTCTGATACCAACTTTGTCACGACTGGAATCTAGACCCCAGACGAAACCGGCGTCATTGACCTCTCAGAGGTCGCACACAAGCCTACATACGTCATTCTTACTTTGTTTATGTTAATTTTTAGAGGAAAATTTGAAATTTTTTGTTTCTTAACATACTTATTAAACATTCTCATTAATACATAATTGTTCACTATCAACCATCTAATATCAAGATTATCAAATGAAAGAAATAGTCTAACATAGTAATAAAGATGTACTTGCCAAAATGGCACCAATACAATGTCTGAATAAAACAGGAAAGAAACGCTAGTGGAACATGGTCCACTAGCTCAACTCTAAAACTAAGCTAGAATATAAATGGCAGCATCCTCGAAATTATGAGGGCCTACCAAGTCCGGATGAATGCTCGACGTCCGGATAGCTTCAGTGTCAACCTATAGCTGTAGCGTCCACCTGTGCCTGCACCTAAAATTGTAGAGTTGTATAGGGTTAGTACACACTTGTACTAAGTATGGGTATATGCAAGCACACACCAAGGTCATGCATGAGAAAAGATAGCTCTTTCCTAACAACATGATGATGGGAAGTCAAGTCAGTGGACTTGCCAAATTGGGATTAGGAAAGTTAATGAACTTTCCAAATTTGGATTAGGAAAGTCAGTGAGCTTTCCAGATTTGGATTAGGAAAGTCAAGCCATGAGAGTAACATGCATCATCATAATTATCATATTGCACACAACACATAACATCTTACACATAGCACATATCAAATTGCATATAGCACATAACATCTTTTATAACATTCTTTCATATGCCATGAGACCTTGGAATCACGGACTTAACATTAAGACTTTCCAAAATGAGGTCTCAACATATGGGACCTCAACTAGGGAGACTTCATTAGCAAACACAGAGTCTGCTTTATTCATTCATACGTACTTCATTTCATTTCCTTCATAGGCCAGTGTGAACACCAGCTATACCTAGGGTGTAGTTTAAGACTTTCATCGGGTTTGTTGTACAATGATCAAGAATAACCTAGTGTCATTACCTAAGTCTAGCTCACCTCTTGATTATCCTATCCTAACACCTTTGGTATCATTCATTTCATTATGTGCTTCATTTGAGGCTGGCCTCATTCATTCATTGGGAACTTTAACTTTAATCGACATAGATCATGTGAGCATCATGAAATCCAGTGTTTTCCCACACCGAAAATAGGTGGAATCACCGGCCAAGGTTACCCAAAAACATGCTAGCGTACATGGGAATTTAACCCCGCCAGATCCCTATATTGGCAGTATAGGTTCGAAGACCAGGAGATATAAGGAGACCCATACCTGGCAAGCCGGAGAGTCTCATCTCATGAGAGTTACGTGAACCTCCGCCCTTCCCGAAAGAAGGCATCACCGCTCATAGCTAGTCTATCGGTGCTCAGTATAAAGTTCCATTACATTCAACTCATACGTCGTGGAAGCTGGCTTCTAGTATGAGGACATCATAGCTCAATAGATGATTTCTCATCTCATCATTAGTATTAAGTGTGTTAATCTCAATACTTTCATTAGAGTGTTCATAGAGACTGGTCTCTTCATTAACTTTACACTCTCATAGGTGAGTACGTTTTGGTAACATTTACTTAGGCTCATTTGAGATTGTTCTCATCTTTTACATTAGCCTCATATCATGTTGTCACCACATTCATTAACATTAGCACATTTACTCTTCATAATTACTCACCCCATTTTACGTGAATGTTCATTTCATCATATGCCAATATATTTGGCCATTTGTGTGTTTCACACTCATACTTAACCCTTCTAGGGTTACATCCTTTCATTACATACATCTTGGGTTCACTTCTTTAAAACATATGCTAGACTTATGAGTCTATACACACAAGCCATGAGGCTTCATTTATAATTCATTAAGTGATTCATACATTCCTTAGATTATGTAGTACAAGACTTATGTATCTTGTATTTATGCCAAGATATTGATTTTGATCTAAGTAGGTGGAATTATTCTTGGTTATTTTGTTCACGTATGACTTATGTATCAATACGGATGTTTTGGCAAGGAAACCCAAGTTCGAATCACTTGGATAACATTTACATTTTTCATAGATTTTATTTTTATCATTGGGACTCTAGATTGAACCCCAACATTAACATTGTACGTTTAGTTTTCTACTTGTTTTCCTCTAAATTTGGCCGAAGGGTTGTGGGTTCGAACCCCCACAACCCCTTTTTATTTTTCCTTAAAGTCTTCTAGTCCCATCTCGCCTAAACCAAGAGGTTGTGGGATCAAACCCCCACAACCTCTTTTAATTTGCTCTTTATTTCGCTAGGAAATTGGGAGGTTGTGGGTTCGAACCCCCACAGCCTCCTTATTTTAATTTTAATTCGCTAGGGGCTGTGAGGTTGTGGGTTCAAACCCCCACAACCTCCTATTTTTATTTTTAATTAAAACTCCCCTAGGCTAGGCGTTTGGCAGTGAGGTTGTGGGATCGAGCCCCCACAGCCTTACTTTATTTTCTTATTTATTTCGCTCCTCTCCTTTCCAGCCTTGAGGTCATGGGTTCGATTCCCACTCCTCACATCTTCTTTTTTCTTAAATTTTCTCTTCTCTCATTCGCAGCCTGTAGGTTGTGGGTTTGATTCCCACGCCTCCCATTTATTTAATAAATTAATTATTCTCTCCTTTTTCTTCCAGTAACCCGATTTCGAATCCCCCAGACCCCTTTTCATTTCTTCTTTTCGCGAATTACAGTAGCCACACAGGTTCGATTCCCCTTAACCCCATTTCCCCCTTTTTACATTTTTAGCATTCCTTCACATGTGAGATCTTGGGTTCAATCCCCATTGACCTCACCTATTTTATTTTCAATCAAAAATCCAGATTTTAACCTTCTTTTTGACCGAAACTAAAGTACACCAAGCTGGAAATTTATTCATAGTTTTTAGCTTCCTTTCATCAACCTTTTCACGTTAGTTCTTATGGCATTTCATGAAACATTTAGTGCATTATTAGGTGTAGTTTAGTAGTTACATTAGCAAAGAGTTTTTCACTCAAAATCAATAACTTCAAACCCCATAAGAACATCACATTGTGTACAACTTTTGCACATAAAATACAAGGATTAAACATGCTATTTCACACCTCCAACAGTGAGTATATTCACTGCCACACTTTGCACACACACATCATTTTTTTTCGATCACACATTGGTTGTCATTTTCGTGATTTCACGTACATAAACATATTCACATTCAACACAAAAACATCACACATACCTAAATCTACCAGCAAACAAACCCAACCTACGAATCATTGGGAGCTAGTGACAAGGGCATGCAACGGGGAACAACCCTAGTTTTCGGAATGAATATCTTGAATCTTAAGGGGTCTCTTGGGAAAGGGACCAAGAGAGAAGAAACCCATACCTTAATTGATGTTCAAACGTTGAACTTGCTGCCGAAAACCCTCTCCAAAATCAGTCCAAGCCTCCTCTACGTCCACACCGCTCGACGGACAACTTCTCTTTGCCTTAACGTTTTTGATTAGCTTGCTTTCTTAGATTTTTTTTGAGTTCTTCAAGTGTGAAGAACTTTTGTTATATTTTCTGTTCTTCACGTTAATTGGCAGAGAGAACAATAGAGTTTTGAACGTGAGGATGTGATAGACGTGAGAGTGTGAAACGTGTGAAGTTGTTTAGGATTAGATGATGACTTAGTCAATTTAGGACTCTCCTTAATACTTAAAATCTGATTTAATTAATTATACATGAAAGGACCATTTTGCCCTTAAAAAATCAGATTTTAAATAATAAATAAATCACCAATTTGTTGCTTCCATTGGGGCTCGAACTCGGGTGGAGTGACCTTTGCGAAATGGGTCATTTCGGGTCGACCCTACCCTATCCGGATCTTTTATTGAATTAATTAATTAATTAATTCCTTAGGGTAATTACGATATTACCCTTGGCCTGAAAAAACCATTTTACCCCTGGACTATCAAAACATAAGATTTCCTCTTTTTAAGTCCGGTAAAGACTCCTTCGATTAAATCTTCATTTTCGGGAGCCCTAAATGGTTGGTTCCAACCTTTACAAGCTCAACTAACTCCCCAAGTTAGTTGACTTGGCCGTAGTAAGGGTTCTGAGGTCTGGTTCCACGCGTATCAGTCCGTGTGAACCTTGGTCTAATCGCAAGCATTCTTGACACCTTAAGCATTTATCTTATTCATTTTCAGGGTTGTTACAAGTTCTCCCTGGGATCACCCTCTCTAGTGGCTTGTGCCGTGATGGCTTGTGCTTGCACAGTGATGGCTTGGGCCATCTGAAGCAGTGCCGCCTTCACTTTTCCAGCTGTCATCGCAACTGGGTTAACAGGCACTTGTACTTCAGTAGTTGGGGCTTGAGGAGGAGCTTGGTTGCCTCCAGCAGTTGCTTCTTCAACTCTTCTGCCTGGGTTTCTCCTTGTGTTCATTTTCTACACACACACACAAGAAGGAAGTTAGATACTAGAATGACACAAAATGTCAAAGCTCTAGACAGCACGATAAAGAGTAGAAGAAGGGAAAATTCCTAACATCACAAAGTCTCTAAGTCATGATTGTGGTGCACTTCACAACCATAAGTTAGAAACTACGCGACATGGTTGTGTTGAGCCTTAGTTCCTAGGTAGTTTAACATCATGCTCTGATACCAAGTTTGTCACACCCGAATTCTGGTATCCGAATATAATCGGCGTCGTTAACCTCTCAGAGGTTGCAGACAAGCCTCTTCTTAGCTTTCATCACAATCATACAGTTAAATTTGCAGAAAATTTAAAACTTTTCAATTACTTATTGAAGTATACATAGACTTCATATATATACTGCATAAGAGTGATATTCTAATGAGCTCAGACTAAATCAACCATCTATTAAATATTAAACAATCGAAAATAAAATCATCATAATAATAATAGTTTGCCAATCGTTATTACAACGCTTGAACAAATGTTTAAAATAAAACGCTAGGGACTATCTCCACTAGATATGTCCAATGTACTAAGCAAGAATAATAAATGTAGCATCCTTGAACTCAAAAGAGGACCTACCTAAGTCTGGAGATCGCTAATCCAAACCGCTTTGTTGAAGCTTCAATCTTCTCTCGGATCTACGCCTATAAAAATAGTAATAATATATGGGGTTAGTACACATTTGTACTAAGTATGGATGTATGCACATAAACACACAAGGACTATGCATGATCAAGGAAAGTTGTTCCTAAAGCAACATGTCGTTTCTGGAAAGTTAAGTTACTTTACTTTCTTAAATTGTTATTTTTTATTCATGCTATGAATATGACATGTTCTCACGCAATTAAGGCACACAACTCATTTTCTATATGAACATAAGACCTTGGAATCATGAACATAATTTTAGAACAACTTAAACAAAAGTTTATTATTTTGATCCCTTAGGTCGAGAGCTACTATTCCCAGGCTTAGTTTATTTTTCAGTCTTTTCTTCTTTCTGTTGTGTAGTAAATGATCTCCTTTGATCCTATGTCTTAAATAAAATTGCAATGATTCATTGTAGTCCCATACCTACATTGAATAGAGTAAGTAATTCACAACACTAAGGAAATGATTTGGCTACCCTACTCACAAGTTATACTTCTCATTATTAGTAAATTGGGTATGAATCTATTATAAACCAATCTTTATTGGCTATGCCCATTAGTTGATTATTTGAGATATATAGATCTTTGGACATATATTCATACTCCAATATTGGCATAAACCACTAACTTGTTAAAACTTCATTCTCATCAACATTAATGATTGACATTCTTAAGCTCTTGCTTTAATTAGTTCACTATGAGCTTACGTTTCTACTTCTTTGCTCTTTTGTTCACTTTGAACATGCTACTTTCATTCTTTCTCACTTTCTTTAAAGAATTTTAGCATTAACTTAAGTAGATCAAGCGAGCTAACATGAAATCCAGTGTCTCCTCCACACCGAAAAGGGGTGGTTCAACGGTTAAGGTGAACCAAGTCAAGTGTCTACCCCACACCAAAAAGTGGGGTTCACCGGCTAAGGTGAAACCAAGTCAGTGTCTTCCCCACACCGAAAAGAGGGGTTCGCGGCTGAAGTGAACCAAATACTTTCCTAAGCTTTAACCAACATAGATCATGTGAGCTAAACATGAAATCTAGTGTCTTCCCCACACCAAAAAGAGGTGGAATCACCGGCCAATGTGAAACCGAACTGCCTAGCATTCTTAGTTGGAGGCATCCACTAGCTCGTTCCCCTATGCTGGCAAACATAGTTCGAAGACTAGGAGACATATGGATACCCTGGTCCACCTGGGTGGTGATCTCATCTCATGAGGCTTACATGTGCTGGCACAAGCACATTGCTAGTCTATCGGTGCTAAGCTCAGATCTATTTTACTTTATTATCTTTTAGAGTTGACTCAAACATTATGGAAGCTTGCTTCTAGTTATGAGTTTTAATTAACTCTATGGATGACTGGTCATCCCTTTCTTTACTTGATGAATATGAACTTAAGTCTTACACTATCATCATGGTGCGAGTGAGACTTGTCTCAGAGATTCTAGCACCCTCTTATGTGAGTATTTTTTACATAATCGATTTAGTGTAATTGAGACTTGTCTCACTTCTTTCAACACTCTATATTTGGTCCATTTCATAACTTAAGCTTTTAGTTATTTCATTACTCACCTTAACTTGTTCAACGCTTATTGGTAGTTTTGTACAATTCTTTATGAAAGTTATAACTACTTATTCAATGTTATTACGTTCACAAGTTCGTGTGGATAGGGTATGTTGGGACTTGTCCCATTGATTGGCATACCCTATGTTATAAGTTCATCGATATAGAGATTGGTATGACTTTACATGATTTGGAAGTAATATGATTGGACATAGTTTTGCTAGCCAATTTGTTGGCATAAATCATAATCTCACTAGATACTTGTCATAATATTATCACTAGCGATGCCAATTATTTCATAAATACATTATAGTAATCTAACATGTTAAACAAGCCAAATTTTAACCTTTTGATTAGCCTATGAAACAATTTAATGAACAACCTATAACAATTTCATCTTCTCGAACACAAGTAGGCATTACAAATTCATGTAAATAACACCCTAAGTATGCGGATCTAACATGTAGGTTTTCGTTTGACATATAAATCACTAAAACATACACAAAATGATCAGTTATCACCACATACAACCAACATACATTGAGATTTACATTATACAAACTACAAGAATCGGAAATCGGGAGAACTAGGGAGATGAACATGCGATTCATTGGGAACAACCCTAATTTTGATATTCTTGATTTCAAATCATTTGAAAATCCTATTGGAGAAAGCAATCCAGGATAGAAAACCCATACCTTACTGTAGAATTAAATCTACGAAGATCACATTGCACTTTGCACGAAAACCTTGAAGAACTTGCTTGAAATCGCCGAGGGTTTCTTTACGTTTTCTCACTGATTTTAGTCGTAGGGTTTATGATGAATAATGTGACTCTAAGTTTTTAGGAACTGAATATTAACTAATTCATCTTATACTAAATAACTTAATTAAATAACTCAACTAGCTAATTACCAAAACGCCCCTCCTAACTTGACTTAAAATAGGAGAACCTTGACTTAACCGAAATCTGGAATTTGGCTTAATGGTTTCGGTTTTGTCCATTTAAATTAATTAATTAAGTTTCTTATTTAATTGATTAAGTAACGTAGGGTAATTACTAAAGTACACCTAAGTTGTTAGGACCATAACCAACACTTTGGACCATCCTAGGTTAGGTAATAGGATGTTTCTTAGTTAGTCACTTGTCTTAATGTCACCCGGTTAGGTCTTAGGTTTTCGGGTCCATTAGTTAGTTATTTTTGGTTTGTCCTAGGTTAGATAGTTAGTTTGGTCAGTTAATTAGAGCCTAGGACCAGTTAGGGAGCTTGGCCCCACGTGGGCTGACCCAAATGTGCGCCTGTCCCCAACTGCTCTAACCGAATCGTTTAGCTTGGTCCCTTGGCCAGTTGCACATGTGTTGCCGTGCACTTTCCTAACTAACTATTCTTGAAGGTTCATTTGGAATGTTCACTTATTGTCCCAATATGTCTTTTGGCACTGCTTAATATACATGATCATTTTAAATGGTTATGTGCTATGGTACTAGGATTGACACTTGGATGCCTAGTATCAATATGTTAAGTTGAGAATCAATAATTTTAGCTTAGGATCTTCATTGCAGGTAAAATTCTTATACAAGTTTGGTTTATATTTTAAATACTTGTGTATACATAAAAATTGGCTAACACCCTTAAGTCAATATTCTATAATATGCCCAATATTTCTCAATATTGGGCATTGGGATGCCTATGTACCCCAATACACATTCTTAAAAACTTACTAGGCTCTTCACTAGACATGTACATTTTCTGGAATGTTACATAAGTAAGGTAGCCAAATCATTTCCTTAGTCTTTTGGATTACTTACTCGATTCGTTGTAGGTATGGGACTACAATGAATCATTGCACTTGTAAGTAAAATATAGGATCAAAGGAGATCATTGAACTACACAACAGAAAGAAGAAAAGACTGAAAAATAAACTAAGGCTGGGATAATGAACTCTCGGCCTAAGAGGAGCAAATTTATTAAGTTTTGTTTGAGTTGTTCTAAAATTATGTTCATGATTCCAAGGTCTTATGTTCTTATAGAAAACGAGTTGTATTCTTTAAATGCATGGAAATATGTCATATTCATAGAATGATTCATAATTAACGAATTAAGAAAGTGAAGTGACTTAACTTTCCAGAAACGGCATGTTGCTATAGGAAGAGCTTTCCTTGATCATGCATAGTCCTTATGTGTTTATGTGCATACACACATACTTAGTACAAGTGTGTACTAACCCCTATACTGTTACTATTTTTATAGGTGTAGGTTCTTGAGAAGATTGAAGATTTGTTTAAGTGGTTTGGATTAGCGATCTCCAGACTTTGGTAGGTCCTCTTAAGTTCGAGGATGCATACGCTTTTATTCTAGCTTAGTACATTAGACATAGCTAGTGGATGTTGTCCCTAGCATTACATTTCAAACATTTGTTCAAGCGTTTGTAATAAGGCCGTTTTGGCAAACTATTATTATTATTATGATTCTTTTTTTCAATTATTTAATCTATTGATAGATGGTTGCTTTAGTTTGAGCTTATTAGAATATCACTCTTATGCAGTATTATATGAAGTCTAATTACACTTCAATAAGTATTAAAAAGTTATAAATTTTCTGCTACTTTAAATGTATGATTGTGATGAAAGCTAAGAAGAGGCTTGTCTACGACCTGTGAGAGGTTAACGACGCCGGTCTCATATGGGGTCTAGATTCCGGGTGTGACAAGGATCCCATGCAAACTCACAATCTCATTATGGTACAACCTAGCATACTCCTCCGCCGAATAAGTAGATTTGACGGTACAAAATTTGCAAACTTTGTCAATATATTAACAATCACCCATACTGAATCATTTTGCCTCTGTGTTCGAGGCAAAGCCACTACGAATCCATATTGATAGCTTCCCACTTCTAATTAAGGACATCCATTACTTGAGGTTAACCTCCTGGTCTTTGATGTTAGGCCTTAACTTGTTGACAATTAGGACATTTAGCCACAAACATTGCTATACCCCTCTTCAAACAGTCGCATCAATAGACATCTTGAAGATCAAGATACATCTTTGTGGAACCCAGATGAATGGAGTACCAGGAGCCATGAGTTTCTTCTAAAATTTGTCTTCTTAGGTCATCCACATCGGGTACACACAATCTACCTTGGTACCTAAGTAATCCATGTCAAGACCCTCAAAATGAACTAAGGTGTATATAGCCTTACTTGTGCCTAAAAAGGTTATTAACATGTTAATTTAGTGTTTTAAATTATCTATGATTGATTCGAAGTGATTTGGAGGTCAAACATCCAAGATCGACCAAGACGTTCGAAAGTTAGTCTTTAGACATTCTATTAATTCCTTGTATGTTTTCCCTATTTTTTATGTATTGTTTGGAGTTTAAAAATAGTGGAGGTTACCCTAGTGTCTTAATAAACTTGTTTAGGGTCAAAACGTCTGGGTACGACTCCCTAAGAACCGCCCTAGGGGTCATTAAGGTGGACCCAACCTTTGACCAATTTGTTTATGGTCAGACATGTCCGCATCGCAGACTAGGTTCTCAATAGGCAAAAATTTTGGTCCGCGTCGCAGAACTGTTGCAACTCTACTCTCTCAAAATTTAATTCCAAAAATCATGTGGGAACAGTTCCGCGACGCGGACTTGTTCCACAATGAAAATTCCAAAATGAAAGTTAAGTTTGGCATGTCTAAAAATCAAAATAAGTATGGGGGTGTTTTGGGTAATTTGGGAGTCGGTTATATACTGTTTTTATGCCTTATTTAACCCCTTTCCAATGTCAAAACCCCAACACCCAATAAGAAAATCAAAACCCCAAAACTCTCTTCTCTTTCAAATTCTCTCAAACCTTCATTGGAGACAAAAACTCAAGTCAAGCTAGTGGCTGGATTTTTATGGTTTCTTCTCCATTTTTTCATGGGTATTCAACCAATAAGGTATGGTAATCGTTGATCCTTAGTTAATCTTCCATCTAAGGAGTTAAAACAATGATTTTCAAAAGTTATTCAAATACCAAAATTCCCAATTTTTAATCTAGCCATGGGTTCATTGTTAAAGTTATTTTTAAAGCATTATAATGTTGAATATATCATTAATATATGGTTTGGACATGATTTTTAATCAAATTCCATGAAGAACCCATGATATCCTTAACCTCTCAAATTATGATATGTTATGAGTCTTGTGATAGTGATTAGATTATGATTCAATTGTTATTAGATTATAGTATTTTGATTAATCCTAGTCTTAACCATATCAATTGATTATGAATTATGGAGAATTGATCAATGATGATCATTATCTTGGATATTCTAATAAGTTGACCTATTTTTCTCTAATTAGCTTAGAAATGTATATTGAATTGTGATGATTTGTATGATCCACTTATGGTGGCGGTGTTCACATTCTTGTACATGTTCATGTGTTATGATCAGGGCCTTGAAGGCATTAGATTCAAGAAAAATTGATATAATGATTCCATGTTTAGGGAGTTGAACTATGTAGCCTTGATTTATCATGTCTAAGTGAATTGATGTTAGGAAGTTGTGTATAGTCCTCTAAAGTAGTTGCCTGACCTAGGTGTGGGGATGATGTTATATGTATATGTGGGATGATAATGTTAGGGTTAGGTGTGGTCTATATGGTTAACGATAATGAATACTCTTATACCATGACCCTATCTAAGAAATTCCTATATGAATGTGCGGTCAAAGTATGTAGAAGTTGTTAATTATAATGTTGAATATGTTATTGTCTTCTATGATGTAATGTGAGTGTGTGTAGTCTATAGTCCTTAATACTCTATATGTGTATTACTTGAGACTTGAGGAATGTTGTACATGTATTGTGATCTTTAGAAGTTGGCTTCCTCAATGTTATGTTATAGACATTATATGCATATGTTGACCAATGTACACAGACACTTCATTCATATCTATGAATATGGTAGATTGATGATGATTAAGGAAAGGATAGTTCTCCTATGCATCATTACCTTTTTCTATGCATGTGAAGTATATGATTAATGAATTATGAACATGTATGTCTAGAGATGTTTATGTGAAGGTAGATTCACATTTGTATGCACACACACATTACGTATGAATGCTAGAATTATGTGAAAGGACTTTCTCACATAATATAGGTTCTATGATGGAAGGACATTCTCATCTTAGATACCTTGAGCTTTATGATGTCTGAAGTATCAAGGTCCTAAAGCGTTCTTTATGATTTAGTGCATTAAAGGCTTAAATTTATTAAAAAGGGAGTTAGACCCTAGCACCGAGTGAACATGATAGATGAGAGTGGGGGATTTACGTTTAGTAAGTCTGCCTTCTTATAAGAGAACCTTCATGTTTAGCAAGTCCAGGTTCCCAACATAGATAGTGTCTCATGAGATGGAAACCTCCACGTCTAGCAAGTCAAGGTTTCTAGTAGCAATCTTCATGTTCCATAATTATGTGCCCCCGTAGGTTATAGCTATTGGATCCACTTATATAGCTATGTACGATTGGTTACACCATAGGAGAGTGTTAACCCTATCTTTTTGGTGTGGGAGGAGAACACCAGATTCCATGTAGCTAACATGGTCTATGTCGGTTATGGCTATCTCTCCCAAAGTAAGAAATGAACTAGGATAAGATTATGGACTCAAATCACAACTTTTTGACAGGATTACTTAGTATAGGTAGGATTATGGACCTACCTATACATTACACAAGTGAACTTCAAGAAAGGATAAGATTAGGACTTGTATAAAAGTAAGACTTGTGATATGTAGGTATGAATGCATGTTAAGTGACATTGCTATGTCAAGACATGAATTATGATTATGTATGTGAATTGCACGTGTGACTTCTAAATGATTTAATAGTCTATGTGGGGGTATGGGACTCCATGTGTACATTGCACATGTAATCTTCTGAAGGGGTTATGAGGGTGGTTTACATATAATATGA
This sequence comes from Solanum lycopersicoides, assembly GCA_022817965.1. NCBI lineage: Eukaryota > Viridiplantae > Streptophyta > Magnoliopsida > Solanales > Solanaceae > Solanum > Solanum lycopersicoides. Next base: position 40,885,839 of record CM040626.1, on the reverse strand, counting down.
ATTAAATGAGTTATGACTAAAGTTGTAGTATATGCATAAGTCCTTATATTATACTATGAAGAATGTGGCCTTATGTTTAATGATAAATGAAGATGTTATGACTTGTTGAGTAGGATATACCTAGTCTAGGGTGACTTCTTAAGTACACTTGGTTGAAGTAGTATTATGGTATGCTACCAACACATTTCACTAGTGTGACTTAGGGGTTGTCATAGGTGTGGTCCTTATGTGAAGCTTATGTTTATGATGTGCTTATGACTCTGTGAATATATGTGGTTGTGTTGATGAAGTATATTATGAAAGACTATCTTAGGTGACCTCAAGGTGATACATTGTACTAAGTACACTTGAGGGTTGCTTAAGGAAAGTTGTTGAGGTAAAAAGATAAGTAATGTATTGTATGTATTTAATATGCCTCAAAGTATTATGAATGGATTTATGTATTATTATGAGTATTATCCATGTCGATATAATGTATACAAACTATATTATGGTTATGATTCCTATGTTCATGAAGTTTACAAAAAACACATGATTTATGAGTTCTAACTAAATCTCCTCTTTAAATGAATGTTTTTGCATGGTTACCACTTAGTGCATTCTTGTACTAATACCATTCTTCCTTATATTTTTACACAAAGTGTAGGTGTTGATAGCTAAAGGATGTCTCATAAGTGAAGGGCTTGGATAGATCTCTCAAGTTCAAGAAAAGGGGTCCTTAAAATTCAAGGATTGCCTATGTCAAGATGTTTTTTAGGTTGATGTAATAGTTTATATATTATTTTATGTCGTTAAGGGTCGTGTCCCTATCCTTTTCTATTAAGGTGTCTTAAGTTGGCAAACGAGACATAGAGTCTAATTACGTACTGAAATAATATATATATATATATATATATATATATATATATATTATATATATGTGTGTGTGTGTGTGTTGTAACACTCCGGAAATGCCATGACTTATACTAGAGCTTAATCTATTAACTAATGTCTAAAATGATGTTTCCAGACCAATATTAGTGTAATAAGTTCATTTAGAAAAGGTTAGAGCCAAAATGACAAAGAAAGACCTTGACGTCCAGAAACTAGCTAATTCGAACTACTTGACGTCCCTATGTTTGGTGAAGGTTTTGAGGTGTCAAATGAAGTCCAAAACTTGTAAAGAGACCTTGGATAGGTAGTATGTAGTACAAAGGGTCCAAATGTCCAGTAACTACACCCCAAGGACCACCCGAAGAGTCCATGAGGAGGACCCCGACATGGGTAGGCAGGCTGCTGCCTTAAGAATTGATAGACAGCCTCGCGTCACTAGGCTGACACGCACGACCCAAAATTTCTGAAAAATAACAGGAATTGACCCCGCAACGAGCATCCACTTCTCAAAATCGTTAAAGTCATATTTTTGGTAATTTAACTTAATAAAAAGACCCGTTTAAGTAAAGGGTCTTTTTGATATTTTATAGGATGACTATATATGGAAACTAGGTCAGTTTTAGACTACTTTTTACACGTCTAAATAAGATTCAAACGCAATTACCCATCTCTCAAGAAACTCTGTCTTTTCCAAACTCCATTGAAGAACAAGAAGATCTTAAGGTAGAAGAAGAAGACTCCAAAGTTTCCAATCAAATTTCATGGATTATTCGTCTATAAGGTATGAGATTTTAACTCTTGGGATTTCTTTCCCCAAGAGGTCCTTTCAAATGTAGTTTTTCAAGAAATTCAATTCTAGGGTTTTACTCTACAAAATGGCTTTTCTTCTTAACTCTAGATTTATAACTATCGATGAAAAATAAAGGTTTTCTATGGTTTATTTCACACAAATTGTTGAGTACTTGATTAATAATGTTTGAATCTCGTGTGATGCATGCTCTCTCTCTAAATAATGGTCTTGATTAGGTTGTACATACTACTTTATAACATGTAAACGTTGGGATTTGAACTAAGACTTGAATGAACTCTTTAATGATCTTTTCCCTTATCCTACATATAAATTGATATTCTTTATGAGTTGAGAAGTTAGTATCTAATATGCTATTGAGTATTCCTCTATGTTGTTGTTATGATGGTTGTAAGTTGAATCTAAGTTCTTGAATAAGGTTCTTGGAAGCAAGAGGTAAGTCTTCTAAAGTCGTGATTAATCTATGATGGTTATGTTAGCCTATAAATGATGATTCTATGCTATGGAAGTATGTGTGATGTTGCTATGTATATATATGTTGGGCTACGAACATGTTAATTGTGAGATTATGATAAAAATACGATAATGCAAGTTTATGAGATTCGCTTGTTCGCTTTAGACAAGATGATTATGCTATGTTAATCTCTAAAATGAAGGGTTACGATGAAAGGAAATTCACATCTAATCCTAAAGAACTCATGATCATGTTTATACAAGGAGTTAATCTCCTATGACTTATGATAAGAATTATGAATAAATGATGACTTAAAGATTATTCAAAAAGGGACTTAAGCTTAGCATCGATGGGATAGATATGAGAGGTGTCCCTTCCCTAGTTGGAAGGTAGGTTCACAATGACTCGCATGAGATAGAGGCTGCCATGTAATGTGGAACTATGGGTCTCTAATATATCTCATAGTTCTTGAACTATGTTTGTCACGACTGGGTCTAGACCCTAGATGAAACCGGCGTCGTTGACCTCTCAGAGGTCGCAGACAAGGCTACATACGTCATCATTACATCGTATAGGTTAATTTTAGCGGAAAAGTTTAAACCTTTGTTTGCTTTGAAGTATACATAGACTTCATAGTAAGAATTGCATCATATCACATCAGTTCACCACAACCATCTAATAATGAGATATTCAAATGAAGAAAATAGTTCATAACTGCATTAATATAAAGTTGCCAAAATGGCACCAATACGACGTCTGAAAATAAGTAAGACAGAAACGCTAGTGGAACATACTCCACTAGCTCATGCCTACGCTAAGCTAGAATATAAGAGATAACCATCCTCGAAAGCATGAGGGCCTACCAAGTATGGATGAATGCTCCACGTCCGGATAGTTTCAATGTAGTCTCGTAAGCTCTAGCGTTCACCTGCACCTGCACCTAAAAGTAAAGGATTGTATGGGATTAGTACACACTTGTACTAAGTATGGGTGTATGCAAGTACACACCAAGGACATGAATGATTAAGAAGATCTCTCTCCTAATGATATGAGTTATGGAAAGCCAAGTCAGTTGGACTTGCCAAATCAGATTAGAAAAGTCATGCTATGAGAGTAACATGCATCATCATTCTTTTCATATTGCAAACAGCACATAACATACTTCATTTAGCACATACATATATTATATATCATTTGTTTGTATGCCGTGAGACCTTGGAATAACAGACTCAACATTAGGACTTCCCAAATGAGGGCTCAACATATGAAACCTCAACTAGGGAGCCTTCTTTAGCAAACACAGAGTCTGCTTCATTCATTCATACGTACTTCATTTTTCATTCATTTATATACCTAGGATGTTGTTTAGGACTCTCTTCGGGTTCACTGTGCAATGACTAAGAATGACCTAGTGTCATTACTTGAGTCTAGTTCACCTCTTGATTATCCTATCCAAACACATTTGGTATCATTCATTTCATTCTGTGCATTACTTGAGGCTGGCCTCATTCTTTCTTTGGGAACTTTAACTTTAACCAACATAGATAATGTGAGCTCCATGAAATCCAGTGTCTACCCCACACCAAAAAGCGGTGGAATCACCGACCAAAGTGAAACCAAAACATGCTAGCGTATATAGGGAATTGATCCGAGCTAAAACCCTATGTTGGCTGCATAGATTCAAAGACTAGGAGATATAAGGAGACCCATACCCACCTAAACGGACAGTCTCATCTAATGATATTTACACGAATATCTGCCTTCCCGACAGAAGGAATCGCGACTCATAGCTAGCCTATCGGTGCTCCGTATAAAGTTCTATTACATTCATCTCACACTGATCATAGAAGTTGGCTTCTAGCATGAGGGCATCATTGCTCATTTAGATGATTTCTCATCTCATCATTAGTATTAAGTGTGTATTAATCTCAATACTTTCATTAGAGTGTTTCTTAGAGACTTGTCTCTTTATTAGTTTTACACTCTCATAGGTGAGTATGATATTTGGTAACACTTATTAGGCTCATTGGAGATTGATCTCGTCTTTCGTGTTAGCCTCTTATCATGTTGTCACCACATTCATTAACTTTAGCATATTAGCTCTTCATAATTACTCACTCCATTACGTGAATGTTCATTTCATCATATGACAATGCACTTGGCCTTTTAGTGTATTTCACACTCTTACTTAACCCTCTTGGGATCACATCATTTCATCATATACATCTTAGGTTCACTTATTTTTAAACGTACGCTGGACTTATGAACCCATATGTACAAGCCATGAGGCTTCATTCATAATTCGTCTAAGTGACTCATACTTACCAAGATTATGTGGTACAAGACTTATGCATGTTTTAAGTATGCCAAGGTCTCGAGTTCGATCCCTATGAGCAGCATTCATTAAATATTTATTGACATAAGACTTATGTATCAATACGCAATTGGGCAAGGGAACCCAATTTCGAATCCCTTGAGCAACACTTAGTCTCATACTTGAATTTTTAGTTTACATTTTCGGCTTGGGGACCCGAGGTCGATCCCCAATGCCCACACTTCTTTTTTTCTTTCTTTTCTTTCCTCTCTATTTTCGTTTGAGACTAAGAGGATGTGGGATAGATCCCCCACAACCTCATTTTATTTTTCTTTAGTTTCTTCTACTTCTCTCACCTATTCAAGGGGTTGTGGGTTCGATCCCCACACTCCCCATTTTATTTATTTTCCCTTTTTCCTTTGTTTTCTCACCCAGCCTTACCCCATTTCGAATCCCCCTCACCTCACCTTTAATTATTGAATTTTTTTCAGCAGCCTGCATATAGTGAGGTCTCGGGTGCAATCCTTGATCACCTCACATATTTTAAAATGATTTTTAAATCTCTAATTCTTCAAGTTGCATAGCCGAACCAAATTTTCAGCAAATCTGGAAATTTTATCATGTTTTCCAGTAGATTTTCTCAACATTTTATATGGTAGATTTTAGGACAAATTTAAAGAACATTTCGTACATTGTTAGGTGCATTTTCGTGGTTACATTTAGCCAAGAATTTTCACTCAATTCAACAACATCACACCTCATATGAACATCAAGATTTATACAAACATTTGCACATAAATACAAGGCTTAAACATGACTTTTTCACACTTCAATTTATGCCCAAGAGTTACGGCCTACACAATGCATAAACATACTTATCACATAACTTCGGAAAGACATAATTATCATTCACATAAATCCGAACATACATACATAAACATAATCATCACGAAAATACGTCACATCCCTAATTTTTACCAGCAAACATACCCAACCTACATTAATCGATGGGAGCTAGTGACAAGGACATGCAACGGGGAACTTTCCTAGTTTTTGGATTAGAATCGGCTGAAACTTAGAGGTCTCTTGGGAAAGGGACCAAGAGGAAGAAAACCCATACCTTTTGTCGATAAACACCCTCCAAACCTGCTCCAATGGACAACCAACTCCCACGAAACTTCAAGCACAACCCGTCAAGAATAATGTTTTTGCTTTTCATTTTTAGTTTAGTTTTTCTTTTGATGTTTAGCGTACAAGTTCTTCAAGAGTGATGAACTTTTGATTTTGTTCTTTTACTGATAATGAAGCGTGAGAATGAGAGTGGAGAATCGTGAGAATGAGAGTGGATGTCACGACCGGAATCTAGACCCCAGAAGAGACCGGCGTCGTTGACCTCTCAGAGGTCACAGACAAGCCTACATACATCATTCTTACTTCATCTAGGTTAATTTTAGCGGAAAATTTGAAACTTTTGGTTTCTTATCATGCATAAAGGTCATTCTACTTACATTCATAATGTTCACAATCAACCATCTAACATTAAGATAATCAACTGAAAGAAATATTTCAATACTGCATTAAATGTATAATTGCCAAAATGGCACCAATACAATGTCTGAAATAAAAACGGAAAGAAACACTAGTGCAACATACTCCACTAGGTAAAGCCTGCATCTAAGCTAGATAGTAATGGTATACATCCTCGAAAGCATGAGGGCCTACCAAGTCCGGATGAAAGCTCCACGTCCGGATAGCTGCAACGTCAACCTGTAAGCTCTAGCATCCACATGTGCCTGCACCTAAAAATAGAGTTGTATGGGATTAGTACACACTTGTACTAAGTATGGGTATATGCAAGCACACACCAAGGACATGCATGAGTAAGAATAGCTCTTTCCTAACAACATTATTATGGAAAGTCAAGTCAGTGGACTTGCCAAATTGGGATTAGGAAAGTTATTGAGCTTTCCAAATTTGGATTAGGAAAGTTAGAGAGATTTCAAAATTTGGATTAGGAAAGTTAGTGAGCTTTCCAAATTTGGATTAGAAAAGTCATGCCATTAGAGTAACATGCATCATCATACTTATCATATTGCACACAGCACATAACATCTTACACATAGCAAATATCATATTGCATATAGCACATAACCTCTTTCATATCATTCATTCATATGCCATTAGACCTTGGAATCATGGACGTAACATCAAGACTTCCCAAAATGAGGGCTCAACATATGGGACCTCAACTAGGGAGCCTTCGTTAGCAAACACAGAGTCTACTTTATTCATTCATACGTACTTCATTTCATTCATTCATAAGCTAGTGTAAACGCTAGTCATACCTAGGATGTAGTTTAAGACACTCATAGGGTTTGCTGTGCAATGACCAAGAATAACCTAGTGTCATTACGTAAGTCTAGCTCACCTCTTGATTATCCTATCCTAACACATTTGGTATCGTTCATTTCATTATGTGCATCATTTGAGGCTGGCCTCATTCATTCATTGGGGACTTTAACTTTAACCGACATAGATCATATGAGCATCATGAAATCTAGTGTCTCCCCCACACCGAAAAGAGGTGGAATCACCGGCCAAAGTGACGGATAAACATGCTAGCGTACATGGGAATTGAACCCCGCCAGATCCCTATATTGGCAGTATAGGTTCGAAGACTAGGAGATATAAGGAGACCATACCCGGCATGCCGGACAGCCTCATCTCATGAGAGTTACGTGAACCTCCGCCCTTCCCAAAAGAAGGCATCACCGCTCATAGCTAGTCTATCGGTGCTCAGTATAAAGTTCCATTTCATTCAACTCATACGTCATGGAAGCTAGCTTCTAGTATGAGGACATCATAGCTCAATAGATGATTTCTCATCTCATCATTAGTATTAAGTATACATTATTCTCAATACTTTACATTCTCATAGGTGAGTATGTTTTGGTAACATTTACTTAGGCTCATTTGAGATTGCTCTCATCTTTCACATTAGCCTCTTATCATGTTGTCACCACATTCATTAACATTAGCACATTTGCTTTTCATAATCATTCACCCCTTTTTACGTGAATGTTCATTTCATCATATGCCAATGCACTTGGCCATTTGTGTGTTTCACACTCTTACTTTACACTTTTAGGGTTTCATCATTTCATTACATAATATTCATTTCATCGTATGCCAATGTACTTGGCCATTTAGTGTGTTTTACACTCATATTTAACCCTTCTAGGGTTACATCATTTCATTACATACATCTTAGGTTCACTTATTTTTAAACGTATGCTAGACTTATGGGTCTATACATACAAGCCATGAGGCTTCATTCATAGTTCATTTTAGTGATTCATATCTTCTTAAGATTATGTGGTACAAGACTTATGCATCTTGTATGTATGCCAAGATCTCGATTTCGATCTAAGTAGGCAGCATTATTCTTAAATATTTAATTCACGTATGACTTATGTGTCACGATCGGAATCTAGATTCTAGACGAGACCGGCGTCCTTGACCTCTCAGAGGTCGTAGAGAAGCCTACATACGTCATTCTTACTTCATCTAGGTTAATTTTTGCGGAAAAATTGAAACTTTTTGTTTCTTAACTTACTTATTAAACATTCTCATTAATACATAATTGTTCACCATCAACCATCCAATATTAAGATCATCAAATGAAAGAAATAGTCTAACATAGTAATAAAGATGTACTTGCCAAAATGGCACCAATACAATGTCTGAATAAAACTGGAAAGAAACGCTAGTGGAACATGCTCCACTAGCTCAACTCTAAGACTAAGCTAGAATATAAATGGCAGCATCCTCAAAATGCATGAGGACCTACCAAGTTCGGATGAATGCTCGACGTTCGGATAGCTTCACCGTCAACCTGTAGCTCTAGCGTCCCCCTGTGCCTGCACCTAAAATTATAGAGTTGTATAGGGTTAGTACACACTTGTACTAAGTATGGGTATATGCAAGCACACACCAAGGACATGCATGAGAAAAGATAGCTCTTTCCTAACAACATGATTATGGAAAGTCAAGTCAGTGGACTTGCCAAATTGAGATTAGGAAAGTTAGTAAACTTCCAAATTTAGATTAGGAAAGTCAGTGAGCTTTCCAAATTTGGATTAGGAAAGTCAATGAGCTTTCCAAATTTGGATTAGGAAACTCATGCCATGAGAGTAACATGCATCATCATAAATATCATATTACACACAGCACATAACATCTTACACATAACACATATCATAGCACATAACGTATAGCACATAGGTTGTTTCATATCATTCATTCCTATGCCATGAGACCTTGGAATCATGGACTTGACATTAAGACTTTCCAAAATGAGGGCTCAACATATGGTACCTAAACTAGGGAGTCTTCATTAGCAAACATAGAGTCTGCTTTATTCATTCATACGTACTTCATTTCATTTCGTTCATAGTGTAGTGTAAACACCAACTATACCTATGGTGTAGTTTACACTTTCATCGGGTTTGCTTTGCAATGATAAAGAATAACCTAGTGTCATTACTTGAGTCTAGCTCACCTCTTGATTATCCTATCCTAACACCTTTGGTATCATTCATTTTGTTATGTGCTTCATTTGAGGCTGGCCTCATTCATTCATTGGGAACTTTAACTTTAACCGACATAGATCATGTGAGCATCATGAAATCCAGTGTCTCCCCCACACCGAAAAGAGGTGGAATCACCGACCAAAGTGACCCAAAACATGCTAGTGTACATGGGAATTTAACCCCGCCAGATCCCTATATTGGCAGTATAGGTTTGAAGACCAGGAGATATAAGGAGACCCATACCCGGCAAGCCGGACATTCTCATCTCATGAGAGTTACGTGAACCTCCGCCCTTCCCTAAAGAAGGCATAACCGCTCATAGATAGTCTATCGGTGCTCAGTATAAAGTTCCATTACATTCAATTCATACGTCATGGAAGTTGGCTTCTAGTATGAGGACATCATAGCTCAATAGATGATTTCTCATCTCATCATTAGTATTAAGTGTGTTAATCTCAATACTTTCATTAGTGTGTTCATAGAGAATGGTCTCTTCATTAACTTTACACTCTCATAGGTGAGTACATTTTGGTAACATTTACTTAGGCTCATTTGAGATTGTTCTCATCTTTTACATTAGCCTCATATCATGTTGTGACCACATTCATTAACATTAGCACATTTGCTCTTCATAATTCCTCACCCCATTTTACGTGAATGTTCATTTCATCACATGCCAATGCACTTAGCCATTTGTGTGTTTCACATTCTTACTTAACCCTTCTAGGGTTTCATCATTTCATTACATAATATTCATTTCATCGTATGCCAATGTACTTGGCCATTTAGTGTATTTTCACATTTTTACTTAACCCTTCTAGGGTTTCATCATTTCATTACATGATATTCATTTCATCGTATGCCAATGCTCTTGGCCATTTAGTGTATTTTACACTCGTACTTAACCCTTCTAGGGTTACATTATTTCATTACATACATCTTAGGTTCACTTATTTTTAAACGTATGCTAGACTTATGGGTCTATACATACAAGCCATGAGACTTCATTCATAGTTCGTTAAATGACTCATATCTTCCTAAGATTATGTAGTACAAGACTTATGCATCTTGTATGTATGCCAAGATCCCGATTGCGATATAAGTAGGTGGCATTATTCTTGAACATTTAATTCACGTATGACTTATGTATCAATATGGAATTTGGGCAAGGGAACCCAAGTTCGAATCCCTTTGGACAATACTTACATTTTTGCTTGATTTTATTTTTAGTCCACATGACATTGGGAACCTAAAATCGAGCCCCAACACCTTTATTTTATTTTTCCCTTAGTTTTTCTCTTCATTTTTCGCTCAATGGGATTGAGAGGATATGGGATCGAACCCCCACAACCTCATTTTCTTTAAATTTCTTTTTCTTTAAACTCTCTCCTTTTGGCCGAGGGGTTGTGGGTTCAAACCCCCACAACCCCTCTTTAATTTCTTTTAATTTTCCAGCTTGAATCTGCCTAGGAGGTCGTGGGTTCGATTCCCATGCCTCACAATTCTTTTTTTTTTCATTTTTTCCTTTCTCCTTTAAGCTTGCTACAGCTTACTGAGGGGCGTGGGATCGATTCCCCATGACCCAATAATTTTTAATGAATTTTATAAGCCTTCTCCTATAATCCTATTTCGCTACTGACCAAGGGGTTGTGGGATCGATCCCCCCCCCCCATTTTTTTAATTTAATTATTGCAGGCGTGGGATCGATTCCCCACGACCCCTTTTTATTTTTATTAGTTACTGCATTCGCTGAGGAGCGTGGGATCGATTCCCCACGACCCCATATATTTTTTTTTTAATTATTTGCATGGGTCTTCCGTGTTGTGGGATCGAAATCCCACAACAGCACCTCGTTTTATTTGCTTTTTTTTTTCTTGTGAATTTCGCTGATCCCAGCCCCCATATCGAGCCCTGCCTGAGACATTCCTTTTTGTTTATTACTTAAGGTTGCTTTAGTGAGGTCCTGGGTTCGATCCCTGCAGACCTCACTTATTTGTTTTAATTTTTTTGACATCCAAAATTTCCAGATTCTTTCTAAAGCCTATTTCCAGGTTCTGGAAATTTATTCCACGATTTTTCTACACCTTTTTCATCAAATTACACATTAGTTCTTAGGGCAATTTCATGGTTCATTTATAACGTTTTAGGTGAATTTTCATGGATTCGTTTAGCCAAGAATTTCTCACTCAATCCAGCCACATAACGTTTCATATGATCATCACGACTTACCTCAGTTTATACACGTTACATTAAACTTTTTTTGGAGCATTTAACAGAGAACCTTAGTCTCTGTAACATGCCTGCACACACACACTGCACATAATTTTGAACACACATTGGTTGTCATTTTCGTAATTTCACGTACATAAACATATTCACATTCAACACAAAAATATCACACATACCTAAATCTACCAGCAAACAAAATCCAACCTACGAATCATTGGGAGCTAGTGACAGGGACATGCAAAGGGGAACAACCCTAGTTTTCAGAGTGAATATCTTGAATCTTAAGGGGTCTCTTGGGAAAGGGACCAAGAGAGAAGAAACCCATACCTTTTTGATGTTAAACCCTTGACTTGCTGCCCAAAAACTCCTACAAAGAACACGTCTAAGCCTCCTCAATGTCAACTCCACTCGAATGACAACCTCCCTTAGCCTAGTATGCAATTAACGTTTGTTTTCTTGTGATTTCGTGTGAGTTCTTCGAGTGTGAAGAACTTGGTTTATTTTTCTGCTTTTGTATCTTACTTTGGCAGAGAATTTTCATGTGAAAGATGAAGTGAGATTGAGCGTGAGAATGGAGAGATAAACGTGAGAGAGAGTTGGAGTTGTAGGAGGCTTAGGAGTCTAGTTTTAGGACTTAGTCAATAGGGTTTTTATTTATTTAATAAAATCTGATTTTTATTTTATTTTAAATCATCTAATGAATAATAATTATTAATTAATTACATTAATTCAATAGCTTAAATAAAAATCATATTAATTCATTGCTTCCACCTAGGTTCGAACTCGGGTGGAGCAAGACTTCACTTCAAGAGCTCAATTTCGGTTCTCTCTCCCCAAATTGCCCCTCCACCTTATTAATTAAATAATTAATTATATATTTAGGATAATTACGATACTACCCTTATCCAGGAAAAACTCCATTTTACCCCTAGACCCTTCAAACCTAAGATTTTCTCTTTTTAAGTCCGGTAAAGACTCCTTTGAGTAAATGTTCGTATTCGAGAGCCCTACATGGTTGGAACCAACCTTTGCAAGCTCAACTAACTCCCCAAGTTAGTTGGCTTGGCTGTAGCTAGGGTTCCAAGGTCTGGTTCTACGCACATCAATCCGTGTGAACCCTGGTCTAATCATAGACATTCTTGACACCTTAAGCATTACTTATCTTATCCATTTTAGGGTTGTTACATTATCCCCCCCTTAGGAATATTCGTCCCCGAATGACACTACTCTTTACTAACAATAAGTAAGTCATTTATAGAACGTATGCATACATAGGTAATTCAATACTCCCATTGGTGAATAGTTGATTCACATGATGGTGCCCATCCTTGAAACCTATTAGTAGCTTCACATTAATAGACTAAGGAATTCTTTCCTAAACTAGTCTCATTAAAACATACAACATAAGTCAACATATAAGTCATATAAATCAGCAACCAACATGATGACTCAAACATATTAACCTCATACTAGTGCATAAACACCATACACAGTCAAATATATGAAAGACTAATTAAGGCTACGCACCCGAGGCTTCATCAGAAGTGCCTTCCCCTGCAGCCCTAGACTTGAGTGCGAAGAATCGTTGCCTCCTTGGAGCCTCTTCACTTGTACCATTAGGCTGAACTCTCTCCTTCCCTTGTTCTTGACTTCTCCTATTCGGACAATCCTTCACCATGTGACCCGGTTTGCCACAATTGTAACAAGCGTTAGTTCCCATCATACACTCTCCTCCATGCAGTTTGCCACACTTCCTGCAAGGTGGCCTCTCCTGAGGTGTATCTACTCCATTGTTTCTCTTAACTCTGGACTCGGAATCCCTATCATAGCGACCCTTGGATGAACTTGACTCCCCTTGGTGGGAGAGTCCCTTCTTAAACCTGGGCCTATCCCTGATTCTAGTACTACTCTTCCTTGAAAAATTCTCCTCAGTTTGCCTTGACCTGTTCCTTGCCCTAGTGTGCTTCCTCTTCCTGCTTTCCTCCACTTGCTGGACATGGACCATAAGCCTGGAAAGGTCCATGTTGTCATGCAGCATAGCTGCCCTACACTCTTCCTTGTGATCCTCAGTAATCCCTGTCAAGAATCTACTCATCTCGTCTCTGCTGTTATACACAAGAGAAGTGACATACCTGGATAGTTTAACAAACTTCAGGGAATACTCACTGACTGTCATAGATCCCTGCTTAAGGTTGATGAACTCCTCAACCTTGGTCTCCCTCATTTCTCTGGGAAAGAATCTCTCCAGAAAGGCTGTCTTAAAAAGCTCCCAAGTGACTGGAACTCCGCCCAAAGCTCGGCTATCCTGCCACATCTTGCACCAAGTCTGTGCCACATCCTTGAGCTGATAAGAAGCCAGCTCAGCCTTCTCAGCATCTGTGGCCCCCATAGCCACCATAATCTTATGCACCTCGTCCACAAACTCTTGGGGATCCTCTGAAGTCTTGGACCCTGTGAAAATAGGAGGATTCATCCTCGTAAAGTATCTCAGCCTGTCAGCCATGCTACGAACCAGTGGTTTCTCCCTTTGAACATCCTGCCGGTTGACCTGGGCAGTTATAGCCTGGTCCTGCATAGTAATGGCCTGTGCCATCTAGGCCAGAGATGCCCTCACCTCAGCATCAGTCAACCCAGCTGGGTTAGCTGGCATAACCACTCCTTCAGCTGGAGCCTGGGGTAGAACCTGATTGTCCCTAGCAGCTGCACCTCCTCTCCTCTGACCAATGGTCCTCTTAGTATTCATTCTCTGAAAACAACAAGAATTGATGTCAGACATGCTCATAACACCAAGAAATCAGACATTAGGAAAAGCACAATAAGATCAGAAGAAGGGAAATTTTCCTACGCATCATGCAGTCTCTAATCCAGGATAGTGGTGCACTTCACTACCATGACTTACAAACTACTCAATGTGGTTGATGTGAACTTATTATTCTCGGAATTTAACCTAGTGCTCCGATACCAACTTTGTCACGACCAGAATCTAGACTCCAGACGAGACCTGCGTCGTTGACCTCTCAGAGGTCGCAGACAAGCCTACTTACGTCATTCTTACTTCATCTAGTTTAATTTTTGCGGAAAATTTGAAACTTTTTGTTTTTTAACTTACTTATTAAACATTCTCATTAATACATAATTGTTCACCATCAACCATCTAATATTAAGATCATCAAATGAACGAAATAGTCTAACATAGTAATAAAGATGTACTTGCCAAAATGGCACCAATACAATGTCTGAATAAAACAGGAAAGAAACGCTAGTGGAACATGCTCCACTAGCTCAACTCTAAAACTAAGCTAAAATATAAATTGCAGTATCCTCCAAATGCATGAGGATCTACGAAGTCCGGATGAATGCTCGACGTCCGGATAGCTTCAGCGTCAAACTTTAGCTCTAGCGTCCACCTGTGCCTGCACCTAAAATTATAGAGTTGTATAGGGTTAGTACACACTTGTACTAAGTATGGGTATATGCAAGCACACACCAAGGATATGCATGAGAAAAGATAGCTCTTTCCTAACAACATGATTATGGAAAGTCAAGTCAGTGGACTTGCCAAATTGAGATTAGGAAAGTTAGTAAACCTTTCAAATTTGGATTAGGAAAGTCAGTGAGCTTTCCAAATTTGGATTAGGAAAGTCAATGAGCTTTCCAAATTTGGATTAGGAAAGTCATGCCATGAGAGTAACATGCATCATCATAAATATCATATTACACACAACACATAACATCTTACACATAGCACATATCATAGCACATAACGTATAGCACATAGGTTGTTTCATATCATTCATTCCTATGCCATGAGACCTTGGAATCATGGACTTGACATTAAGACTTTCCAAAATGAGGGCTCAACATATGGTACCTAAACTAGGGAGTCTTCATTAGCAAACATAGAGTCTGCTTTATTCATTCATACGTACTTCATTTCATTTCGTTCATAGGCTAGTGTAAACACCAGCTATACCTATGGTGTAGTTTAATACTTTCATCGGGTTTGCTGTGCAATGATCAAGAATAATCTAGTGTCATTACCTGAGTCTAGCTCACCTCATAATTATCCTATCCTAACACCTTTGGTATCATTCATTTTGTTATGTGCTTCATTTGAGGCTGGCCTCATTCATTCAATGGGAACTTTAACTTTAACCGACATAGATCATGTGAGCATCATGAAATCCAGTGACTCCCCCACACCGAAAAGAGGTGGAATCACCGGCCAAAGTGACCCAAAACATGCTAGCGTACATTGGAATTTAACCCCGCCAGATCCCTATATTAGCAGTATAGGTTCGAAGACCAGAAGATATAAGGAGACCCATACCCGGCAAGCCGGACAGTCTTATCTCATGAGAGTTACGTGAACCTCCGCCCTTCCCTAAAGAAGGCCTAACCGCTCAAAGTTAGTCTATCGGTGCTCAGTATAAAGTTCCATTACATTCAACTCATACGTCATGGAAGCTGGCTTCTAGTATGAGGACATCATAGCTCAATAGATGATTTCTCATCTCATCATTATTATTAAGTGTGTTAATCTCTATACTTTCATTAGAGTGTTCATAGAGACTGGTCTCTTCATTAACTTTACACTCTCATAGGTGAGTACGTTTTGGTAACATTTACTTAGGCTCATTTGAGATTGTTCTCATCTTTTACATTAGCCTCATATCATGTTGTCACCACATTCATTAACATTAGCACATTTGATCTTCATAATTCCTCACCCCATTTTACGTGAATGTTCATTTCATCATATGCCAATGCACTTGGCCATTTGTGTGTTTCACATTCTTACTTAAACCTTCTAGGGTTTCATCATTTCATTACATAATATTCATTTCATCGTATGCCAATGTATTTGTCCATTTAGTGTATTTTCACATTTTTACTTAACCCTTCTAGGGTTTCATCATTTCATTACAAGATATTCATTTCATCGTATGCCAATGCTCTTGGCCATTTAGTGTATTTTACACTCGTACTTAACCCTTCTAGAGTTACATTATTTTATTACATACATCTTAGGTTCACTTATTTTTAAACGTATGCTAGACTTATGGGTCTATACATATAGGCCATGAGACTTCATTCATAATTCGTTAAGTGACTCATATCTTCCTAAGATTATGTAGTACAAGACTTATGCATCTTGTATGTATGCCCAGATCCCGATTGCGATCTAAGTAGGTGGCATTATTCTTGAACATTTAATCCACGTATGACTTATGTATCAATACGGAATTTCGGCAAGGGAACCCAAGTTCGAATCTCTTTGGACAATACTTACATTTTTGCTTAATTTTTTTTTAGTCCACATGACATTGGGAACCCAAGATCGAGCCCCAACACCTTCATTTTATTTTTCCCTTAGTTTTTCTCTTCATTTTTCGCTCAATGGGATTGAGAGGATGTGGGATCGAACCCCCACAACCTCATTTTCTTTAAATTTCTTTTTATTTAAACTCTCTCCTTTTGGCCGAGGGGTTGTGGGTTCGAAACCCAACAGCCACTCTTTAATTTCTTTTAATTTTCCACCTTGAATCTGCCTAGGAGGTCGTGGGTTCGATTCCCACGCCTCACAATTCTTTTTTTTCATTTTTTCCTTTCTCCTTTAAGCTTGCTACAGCTTACTGAGGGGCGTGGGATCAATTCCCCACGACCCCATAATTTTTAATGAATTTTACAAGCCTTATCCTATACTCTTATTTCGCTACTGACCAAGGGGTTGTGGGATCTATCCCCCACAGCCCCCCCTTTTTTTTTATTTAATTATTGCAGGCGTGGAGGGGAGTGGGATCGATTCCCCACGACCCCTTTTTCTTTTTATTAGTTACTGCATTCGCTGAGGGGCGTGGGATGGATTCCCCACGACCCCATATATTTTTTTTTTGATTATTCGCAAGGGTCTTCCGTGTTGTGGGATCGAAACCCCACAATAGCACTTCGTTTTATTTACTTTTTTTTTCTTGCAAATTATGCTGATCCCAGCCCCCATATCGAGCCCGCCTGAGACATTTCTTTTTGTTTATTACTCAAGGTTGCCTTAGTGAGGTACTGGGTTCGATCCCTACAGACCTCACTTTTTTTTTTAATTTTTTTGACGTCCAAAATTTCCAGATTCTTTCTAAAGCCTATTTCCAGGTTTTGGAAATTTATTCCACGATTTTTCTACACCTTTTTCATCAAATTACACATTAGTTCTTAGGGAAATTTCATGGTTCATTTCTAACGTTTTAGGTGCATTTTCATGGATTCGTTTAGCCAAGAATTTCTCACTCAATCCAGCCACATAACATTTCATATGATCATCACGACTTACCTCAGTTTATACACGTAAAAATACAACCATAATACATTAAACTTTTTTGGAGCATTTAACAGAGAACCTTAGTCACTGTAACATGCTTGCACACACACACTTGCACATAATTTCGAACACACATTAGTTGTAATTTTCGTGATTTCACGTACATAAACATATTCACATTCAACACAAAAACATCACACATACCTAAATCTACCAGCAAACAAAACCCAACGTACGAATCATTGGGAGCTAGTGACACGGACATGCAAAGGGGAACAACCCTAGTTTTCGTAGTGAATATCTTGAATCTTAAGGGGTCTCTTGGGAAAGGGACCAAGAGAGAAGAAACCCATACCTTTTTGACGTTAAACCCTTTACTTGCTGCCCAAAAACTCCTCCCAAGAACACGTCTAAGCCTCCTCAATGTCAACTCCACTCAAATGACAACCTCCCTTAGCCTAGTGTGCGATTAACGTTTGTTTTCTTGTGATTTCGTGTGAGTTCTTCAACTGTGAAGAACTTGGTTTATTTTTCTGATTTTGTATCTTACTTTGGCAGAGAATTTTTGTGTGAAAGAGGAAGAGAGATTGAGCATGAGAATGGAGAGATAAACGTGAGAGAGAGTTTGAGTTATAGGAGGCTTAGGAGTCTAGTTTTAGGACTTAGTCAATAGGGTTTTTATTTATTTAATAAAATCTGATTTTTTTATTTTATTTTAAAACATCTAATGAATAATAATTATTAATTAATTACATTAATTCAATAGCTTAAATAAAAATCACATTAATTCATTGCTTCCACCTAGGTTCGAACCCAAGTGGAGCAAGACTTAACTTTAAGAGCTCAATTTCGGCTCTCTCTCCCCAAATTGCCCTCCACCTTATTAATTAAATAATTAATTATATATTTAGGATAATTATGATACTACCCTTAGCCAGAAAAAAGACCATTTTACCCCTAGACCCTTCAAACCTAAGATTTCCTCTTTTTAAGTTCGGTAAAGACTCCTTCGAGTAAATCTTCGTATTCGAGAGCCCTACATTGTTTGACCCAACTTTTCCAAGCTCAACTAACTCCCCAAGTTAGTTGGCTTGGCTGTAGCAAGGGTTCCAAGGTCTGATTCTACGCGCATCAATCCGTGTGAACCCTGGTCTAATCATAGGCATTCTTGACACCTTAAGCATTACTTATATTATCCATTTTTAGGGTTGTTACATTATGTATCAATACGGAATTTGGGCAAGGGAACCCAGTTTCGAATCACTTGGACAACACTTTACATTTTTTTTTATTTAATTTCGATCCACATGACATTGGGACCCTAGATCGAGCCCCAACATAAATGTTTCCTTTTTATTTCTGTCCTTTGAAAATGCTCTTCCTTGGCCGAGGGGTTGTGGGATCGAACCCCCACAGCCCCTTTTTTTTTTTTTTTTTTCCTTGATTATCTCGAGTTGACCATGAGGTTGTGGGATCGAACCCCCACAACCTCACTTTACTTTTCTTTTAATTATTCTTTACTTCCTAGAGGTCGTGGGTTCGATTCCCACACCTCACATTTCTTTCTTTTCATTCTTTCCTTAAGCTTTACAAGAGGTTGTGGGTTCGAATCCCACTCCTCTCATTTCTTATTTTCATACATTATTTTCCGACCAAGACCATGGTTCGAATCCCCTTCACCACATTCCTTTTTACTTGTTTATTTTCATGGTTTTTAACATGGTCAGGTCATGGGTTCAATCCTCCATGACCTCACTTGTTTTAATTCATTTTTCACAACATTCTGAACCCTCTTATCTTGACCAAAATTCATCACTTGAAGCTGGAAATTTTGTAGTTTTTCAGCATCTTTTCATCAAGTTACACATTAGTTCTTAGGGAAATTTCATAGTGCATTTAGAACGTTTTAGTTGCATTTTCATGGATTCGTTTAGCCAAGAGATTATCACTCAAATCAGCCACATTTTAACTCATATGAACATCACGATTTACATAAATTTATGCACGTAAGATAACAACCATAACATCACAACTTTTGAGCCTTAACCCGAGAACACCTAGTCACTATCACATTTTTGTACACACATGCACATAGTTTCGGAACACATAGGTTGTCATTCATATGATTTTAAACACATATTAATGAGCATATTCTTTCACGAAAACACAATTCACGCCTAATATATACCAGCAAACATACCCAACCTACAAATCATTGGGAGCTAGTGACAGGGACATGCAACGGGGAACAACCCTAGTTTTCGGATTAGAATATACTGAACCTTAAGGGGTCTCTTGGGAAAGTTACCAAGAGTAAGAAAACCCATACCTTTTATGACGTTCAAACCTTGAAGTTGCTGCCCAAACCTTCTCCAACACTCACGTCCAAAAACCAAGTTTCAACACCAAACTTTCGACGGAAAACCCTCCCTTTGCCTAACGTATTTTGCTTAGCGTTTGATTTTATTTTTCGTTGTGAGTTCTTCAAGTGTGAAGAACTTTAGAAAATTTTCTATTCTTGTATGTTATTTTGGCAGAGAGAACACGTGAGAAAGAAGAGATAATGGTCGTGGATGTTGAGGAGATAAACGTGAGAGAGTGAGAGTTTTATTAGGCTTAGGAGTCTAGTTTAGGACTTAGTCAAATAAGATTTAGTTAAATATAAAAAAAATCTGATTTCCTTTTATTTTAAATAAGCCAATAAATAATAAATATTAATTAATTACATTAATTTACCAACTTAAATAAAAACAAATTTAATTCATTGCTTCCACCTAGGTTCGAACCTGGGTGGAGCCAGACTTCACTTCAAGAGCCAATTTTCGGCCCTCTCTCCCCAAAATGGCCCTCCACCTTATTAATTAAATAATTAATTATATATTTAGGGTAATTACGACACTACCCTTAGCCTGTAAAAAGACCATTTTACCCCTAGACCCTCCAAACCTAAGATTTTCCCATTTTAAGTCTGGTAAAGACTCATTCGAGTAAATTTTCGTATTCGAGAGCCCTACATGGCTGGACCCAACCTTTCCTAGCTCAACTAACTCCCCAAGTTAGTTGGCTTGGTTGTAGCAAGGGTTCCGAAGTCTGGTTCTACGCGCATCAATTCGTGTGAACCCAGTCTAATCGTAGGCATTCTAGACACATTAAGCATTACTTATCATATCCATTTTTAGGGTTGTTACATTATCCCCCCCCCCTTAGGAACATTCGTCCCCAAATGACGCTACTAAATATCTAGCACAATGCCAGTCATAACATAGCATAATCACTATGCACAGTCAAGCAATAGCAACAAAGAATGGAGACATAAGGAAACTTAGACTTAAGAGTAGGAAGTCTTACCTGAAGAGCTGAAAAGATGAGCGTAGCGGGACCTCATATCGGCTCGGCCTCCCACGTAGCACCCTCAACAAGATGATTCCTCCACAATACCTTCACTGTGCCAATCTCCTTGTTCGTTAGCCACTTGACCTGTCTGTCTAAGATCTCAACAGGTACCTCCTCGTAGGACAAGTCTTCATCGACCCCCGAACCTTCCACAGGTAGAATCAATGCTGGATCACCTAGGCACTTCTTTAACATGCATACATGAAAGACTGGATTGACATAAGCTAGCTCTGCAGGCAATGCCAACTCATAGTCCACCTCACCCACACGCTGTAGGATCTCGTATGGCCCAACATACCTCGGACTCAATTTCCCCTTCCTGCCAAACCTCATCACCCCCTTCATAGGTGATATCTTCAGATAGACCTGGTCACCAACATCAAACTCTAAGGTCCCTTTTCTGTTATCTACATATGACTTCTGCCGTCTGTAAGCAGTAGCTAACCTATCCCTAATCACCCTGACCTTCTCTAAGGCCTCATGAATGATATCTGTACCCAAAATGGATGACTCTCAAACCTCGAACCACCCAACTGAAGATCTACACCTCCTACCATACAGTGCCTCAAACGGTGCCATCCCAATGCTGGACTGATAGCTATTATTATACGACAACTCTATCAAAGGTAGATGGTCGTCCCAGCTACCTCTGAAGTCAATCACACACGCTCTCAACATGTCCTCCAATGTCTGAATGGTACGCTCTGCCTGCCCATCAGTCTGAGGATGAAAGGCAGTACTAAGCTTTACCTGTGTGCCTAAGCTCTTCTGGAAAGATCTCCATAAATGTGAAGTAAACTGAGCTCCTCTATCTGAAATGATAGACAAAGAAATCCCATGCAATCTCACAATCTCATCAATGTAGAGTCTCACATAATCCTCGGCTCTGTAAGTAGTTTTCACAGGGATAAAGTGGGCAGACTTCGTCATCCTGTCCACAATAACCCATATGGAGTCATGTTGTCTACTAGTCCTCGGAAGACCAACCACAAAGTCCATATTAATGGCCTCCCACTTCCAAGTCGGAACCTCAGTCTGTGTACGTCTTTCACCAACTCCTTCTTATCATCCTCAAGGTGGGCTTTACTTCCCATGCTCATCCTGCTTAAAGCATCAGCTACAACATTTGCCTTACCTGGATGGTAGTGAACATTCATGTCATAGTCCTTCAACAGCTCCAACCATCTCCGCTAACGTAGATTCAACTCTCTCTGCGTGAACACGTACTGGAGACTCTTGTGGTCTGTGAACACATCCACATGCACTCCATACAAGTAGTGCCTCCACATCTTCAATGCAAACACCACAGCTGCCAACTCCAGGTCATGAGTGGGATAATTCTTCTCATGAACCTTGAGCTGTCTGGACGCATAAGCTATCACCTTACCAACCTGCACAAGAACACAACCCAAACCAACCCTAGATGTATCACAATAAACAGTGTAATCCTCACCACACTTAGGCAAAGTAAGCACCAGGGTTGAAGTGAGTCTGTCCTTGAGCTCCTGGAAACTCTTCTCACAAGTCTCCGTCCATTCAAACTTGGATTTCTTCTTAGTCAAAGCTGTCAGTGGGGCAGCAATGGAAGAAAAACCCTCAACGAACCTGCGGTAGTAACCAGCCCATCCCAGAAAGCTGCGGATGTCAGTGGGAGTAAGAGGTTTTGGCCAGTTCTTAACAGCCTCAGTCTTCCTAGGGTTCACCTCCACACCCTGATCGGACACAACATGACCCAGGAAGGTCACTGATCTAAGCCAAAATTCACACTTGCTGAATTTGGCATATAGCTGATGTTGTCTAAGTACCTGCAAGGTTAGTCTCAAATGTTGCTCATGCTCTTCCTTGGTCCTAGAGTTGATGAGAATGTCATCAATTAATACTATGATGAAAGATTCAAGGTATTCACGGAACACCCTGTTCATGAGATCCATAAATGATGCAGGTGCATTCATGAGACGAAATGACATAACTAAGAACTCATAATGACCATAACAGGTACGAAAGGCTGTCTTTGGGATATCTCCATCCTACCCCTAAGCTGATGATACCCTGAACGAAGATCAATCGTAGAGAAGAAATTAGACCCTTGGAGCTGATCGAACAAGTAATCTATTTTGGGAAGTGGATACTTATTCTTGATAGTGACTTTGTTGAGCTGCCGATAATCGATACACATTCTAAAGGTTCCGTACTTCTTTTCACAAACAACACTGGAGCGCCCCAAGGGGATATGCTTGGCTGAATGAAACCCTTATCAGTGAGATCTTTTAACTGCAGCTTCAACTCTTTGAGTTCAGCTGGAGTCATTCTGTAGGGACGAATTGAAATTGGTTTGGTATTGGGATCTAAATCATCACCAAAGTCAATCTCACGTTCAGGAGGGATTCCTGGTAAATCCTCCAAAAAGACATCTGGAAACTCATTCACTGTTGACAGTGAGTCTATGGAAGGAACTTTTGATCTAAGTCATTGACTCTAACTAAGTGGTACAAATGCCCCTTAGCTATCATCTTATTGGACTTCAAGTTGGCCGACTAGACTTAGACCACACCCTTCCCCTTTTAACTCTAACTTATTCGGAAACTTAACGTTACTACCTTGTTTTGATAGTCTATGGTATTCTAGCATTTATGAAGTAATCCATACCTAAGCCATCTGCCTGAGCTATTAAGCAGCCAACTTAGCCTTCTCCTCTTCATCAGTACTAATAACAGGCTTTAGAACTTACCATGCACTCACCTCCATGCGAACAACCACTCTTACCAAACGTCTTTCGTTCACGCTGGGCATTTATATCACTGCCCCTTCTTGGGAAGGCCAAATCTTGAGTCTGGCGCATTAGACCACTTGGCCATCCTAATCCTTGTGTGTATACTTTTACGCGCTCACACAAGAAGGAAGGTAGATACTTAGAATGACACAAAGTGTCAAAGCTCTAGATAGCACGATGAAGAATAGAAGGGAAATTTTTCTACGCATCATGCAGTCTCTAGTTCAGGATAGTGGTGCACTTCACTACCCCATGACTTAGAAACTATTCAATGTGGTTGATGTGAACTTATTATTCTCGGAATTTAACCTAGTGCTCTGATACCAACTTTTTCACGACCGGAATCTAGACCCTAGACGAGACCGGCATCGTTGACCTCTCAGAGGTCGCAGACAAGCCTACAAACGTCATTCTTACTTCATCTAGGTTAATTTTAGCAGAAAATTTGAAACTTTTTGTTTCTTATCATGCATAAAGGTCATTCTACTTACATTCATAATGTTCACAATCAACCATCTAACATTAAGATTATCAACTGAAAGAAATAGTTCAATACTGCATTAAATGTATAATTGCCAAAATGGCACGAATACAACGTCTGAAATAAAAACTGAAAGAAACACTAGTGGAACATAATCCACTAGCTAAAGCCTGCATCTAAGCTAGATAGAAACGGTAGATATCCTCGAACGCATGAGGGCCTACCAAGTCCGGATGAAATCTCCACATCCGGATAGCTGCAACGTCAACCTGTAAGCTGTAGCGTCCACCTGTGCCTGCACCTAAAAATATAGAGTTGTATGGGATTAGTAAAGACTTGTACTAAGTATGGGTATATGCAAGCACACACCAAGGACATGCATGAGTAAGAATAGCTCTTTCGTAACAACATGATTATGGAAAGTCAAGTCAGTGGACTTGCCAAATCGGGATTAGAAAAGTAAGTGAGCTTTCCAAATTTGGATTAGGAAAGTTAGTGAGCTTTCCAAATTTGGATTAGTAAAGTTTTTCCATGAGAGTAACATTCATCATCATACTTATCATATTGCACACAGCACATAACATCTTACACATAGCACATATCATATTGCATATAGCACATAACCTCTTTCATATCATTCATTCATATGCCATGAGACCTTCGAATCATGGACTTAACATCAAGACTTCCCAAAATGAGGGCTCAACATATGGGACCTCAACTAGGGAGCCTTCTTTAGCAAACACAGAGTCTGCTTCATTCATTCATACGTACTTCATTTCATTGTGTGCATTACTTGAGGCTGGCCTCATTCTTTCTTTGGGAACTTTAACTTTAACCAACATAGATCATGTGAGATCCATGAAATCCAGTGTCTACCCTACACCTAAAAGAGGTGGAATCACCGACCAAAGTGAAACCAAAAGATGCTAGCGTATATAGGGAATTGAACCCTGCTAGAACCCTATGTTGACTACATAGATTCAAAGACTAGGAGATATAAGAAGACCCATACCCGCCTAAATAGATAGTCTCATATAATGATATTTACACGAACCTCTGCCTTCCCAAAAAAAGGAATCGCGACTCATAGCTAGCCTATCGGTGCTCCGTATAAAGTTCCATTACATTCATCTCACACTGATCATAGAAGTTGGCTTCTAGCATGAGGGCATCATTGCTCATTTAGATGATTGCTCATCTCATCATTAGTATTAAGTGTGTATTAATCTCAATACTTTCATTAGAGTGTTTCTTAGAGATTGGCCTCTTTATTAGTTTTACACTCTCATAGGGGAGTACGATATTTGGTAACACTTATTAGGCTCATTAGAGATTGATCTCGTCTTTCGTATTAGCCTCTTATCATGTTGTCACCACATTCATTAACTTTAGCATATTAGCTCTTCATAATTACTCACCCCATTACCTGAATGTTCATTTCATCATATGCCAATGCACCTGGCATTTTAGTGTATTTCACACTATTACTTAACCCTCTTGGGATCACATCATTTCATCATATACATCTTAGGTTCACTTATATTTAAACGTACGCTGGACTTATGAACCCATACGTACAAGCCATGAGGCTTCATTCATAATTCGTCTAAGTGACTCATACTTACCAAGATTATGTGGTACAAGACTTATGCATGTTTTAAGTATGCCAAGGTCTCGAGTTCGATCCCTATGAGCAGCATTCATTAAATATTTATTGACATAAGACTTATGTATCAATACAGAATTGGGCAAGGGAACCCAATTTCGAATCCCTTGAGCAACACTTAGTCTCATACTTAAATTTTCAGTTTACATTTTCGGCTTGGGGACCCGAGGTCGATCCCTAACGCCCACACTTCTATTTTTCTTTCTTTTCTTTCCTCTCTATTTTCGTTTGAGACTAAGAGGATGTGGGATCGATCCCCCAGAACGTCATTTTATATTTCTTTAGTTTCTCCTACTTCTCTCACCTATCCAAGGGGTTGTGGGTTCGATCCCGACACTCCCCATTTTATTTATTTTCCCTTTTTCCTTTGTTTCTTCACCCAGCCTTACCCCATTTTCGATTCCCCCTCACCTCACCTTTAATTATTGTATTTTTTTCAGCAGCCTGCATATAGTGAGGTCTCGGGTTCAATCCTTGATCACCTCACATATTTTAAAATGATTTTTAAATCTCTAATTCTTCGAGTTGCATAGCCGAACTAAATTTTTAGCAAATCTGGACATTTTATCACGTTTTCCGATACATTTTCTCAATATTTTATATGGTAGATTTTAGGACAAATTTGAAGAACATTTCGTACATTGTTAGGTGCATTTTCGTGGTTACATTTAGCCAAGAATTTTCACTCAATTCAACAACATCACACCTCATATGAACATCAGGATTTTTACAAACATTTGCACATCAAATACAAGGATTCAACATGACTTTTTCACACTTCAATTTATGCCCAAGAGTTACGTCCTACACAATGCATACACATACTTATCACATAACTTCGGAAAGACATAATTATCATTCACATAAATCCGAACATATATACATGAACATAATCATCACGAAAACAGTTACATCCTTAATTTTTACAAGCAAACATACCCAACCTACATTAATCGATGGGAGCTATTGACAAGGACATGCAACGGGGAACATTCGTAGTTTTCAGATTAGAATCGATTGAAACTTAGGGGTCTCTTGGGAAAGGGACCAAGAGGAATAAAACCCATAACTTTTGTCGATCAACACCCTCCAAACCTGCTCCAATGGACAACCAAATCCCACGACACCAAAGCCTCACCACAAAACTTCAAGCACAACCCGTCAAGAACAATGTTTTTGCTTTTCGTTTTTAGTTTAGTTTTTCTTTTGATGTTTAGCGTACAAGTTCTTCAAGAGTGATGAACTTTTGATTTTGTTCTTTTACTGATAATGAAGCGTGAGAATGAGAGTGCAGAATCGTGAGAATGAGAGTGGATGTCACGACCGATATCTAGACCCCAGACGAGACCGGCGTCGTTGACCACTCAGAGGTCGCAGACAAGCGTACATACATCATTCTTACTTGATCTACGTTAATTTTAGCGGAAAATTTGAAACCTTTTATTTCTTATCATGCATAAAGGCCATTCTACTTACATTCATAATGTTCACAATCAACCATCTAACATTAAGATAATCAACTAAAAGAAATAGTTCAATACTGCATTAAATGTATAATTGCCAAAATGGCACCAATACAATGTCTGAAATAAAAAAGGAAAGAAACACTAGTTGAACATACTCCACTAGCTAAAGCCTGCATCTAAGCTAGAAAGTAACGGTAGATATCCTCGAAAGCATGAGGGCCTACCAAGTCCGGATGAAAGCTCCACGTCCGGATAGCTGCAACGTCAACCTATAAGCTCTAGCTTCCACTTGTGCCTGCACCTAAAAATATAAAGTTGTATGGGATTAGTACACACTTGTACTAAGTATGGGTATATGCAAGCACACACCAAGGATATACATGAGTAAGAATAGCTCTTTCCTAAAAACATGATTATGGAAAGTCAAGTCAGTGGACTTGCCAAATTGGGATTAGGAAAGTTAGTGAGCTTTCCATATTTGTATTAGGAAAGTTAGTTAGCTTTCCAAATTTGGATTAGGAAAGTTAGTGAGCTTTCCAAATTTGGATTAGGTAAGTCATGCCATGAGTGTAACATGCATCATCATACTTATCATATTGCACACATCACATAACATCTTACACATAGCACATATCATTATGCATATAGCACATAACCTCTTTCATATCATTCATTCATATGCCATGAGACCTTGGAATCATGGACTTAACATCAAGACTTCCCAAAATGAGGGCTCAACATATGGGTCCTCAACTAGGGAGCCTTCTTTAGCAAACACAGAGTCTGTTTCATTCATTCATACGTACTTCATTTCATTCATTCATAAGCTAGTGTAAACACTAGTCATACATAGGATGTAGTTTAAGACTCTCATCGGGTTTGCTGTGCAATGGCCAAGAATAACCTAGTGTCATTACTTAGGTCTAGCTCACCTCTTGATTATCCTATCCTAACACCTTTAGTATCGTTCATTTCATTATGTGCATCATTTGAGGCTGATCTCATTCATTCATTGGGGACTTTAACTTTAACGGACATAGATCATGTGAGCATCATGAAATCCAGTGTCTCCCCCACACCGAAAAGAGGTGGAATCACCGGCCAAAGTGACCCATAAATATGCTAGCGTACACGGGAATTGAACCCCGCCAGATCCCTATATTGGCAGTATAGGTTCGAAGACTAGGAGATAAAAGGAAACCCATACCCGGCATGCCGGACAGTCTCATCTCATGAGAGTTACGTCAACCTCCGCCCTTTCCGAAAGAAGGCATCACCGCTCATAGCTAGTCTATCGGTGCTCTGTGTAAAGTTCCATTTTATTCAACTCATACGTAATGGAAGCTGGCTTCTAGTATGAGGACATCATAGCTCAATAGATGATTTCTCATCTCATCATTAGTATTAAGTATACATTATTCTCAATACTTTCATTAGAGTGTTTATAGAGACTGGTCTCTTCATTATCTTTACACTCTCATAGGTGAGTACGTTTTGGTAACATTTACTTAGGCTCATATGAGATTGATCTCATCTTTCACATTACCCTCTTATCATGTTGTCACCACATTCATTAACATTAACATATTTGCTCTTCATAATCACTCACCCCTTTTTCCGTGAATGTTCATTTCATCATATGCCAATGCACTTGGCCATTTGTGTGTTTCACACTCTTACTTAACCCTTCTAGGGTTTCATCATTTCATTACATAATATTCATTTCATCGTATGCCAATGCACTTGGCCATTTAGTTTGTTTTACACTCATATTTAACCATTCTAGGGTTACATTATTTCATTACATACATCTTAGGTTCACTTATTTTTAAACGTATGCTAGACTTATGGGTCAATACATACAAGCCATGAGGCTTCATTCATAGTTCATTTAAGTGATTCATATCTTCCTAAGATTATGTGGTACAAGACTTATGCATCTTGTATGTATGCCAAGATCTCGATTTTGATCTAAGTAGGCAGCATTATTCTTGAATATTTAATTCACGTATGACTTATGTATCAATACGGAATTTGGGCAAGGGAACCCGGTTTCGAATCCCTTGGACAACACTTTACATTTTTCTTTTTATTTAATTTCTGTCCACATGACATTGGGACCCTAGATCGAGCCCCAACATCAACGTTTCCTTTTTATTTATATCCTTTGAAAATTCTCTTCCTTGGCCGAGGGATTGTGGGATCGAACCCCCACAGCCCCTTTTATTTTTTTATTTATTTTTCCTTGACTATCTCGAGTTGACCATGAGGTTGTGGGATCGAAACCCCACAGCCTCACTTTACTTTTATTTTAATTATTCATTACTGCCTAGAGATCGTGGGTTCGATTCCCACACCTCACATTTCTTTTCTTTTCATTCTTTCCTTAAGCTTGACCAAGAGGTTGTGGGTTCGAATCCCACTCCTCTCATTTTTTATTTTCATACATTATTTTCCAGCCAAGACCATGGTTCGAATCCCCTTCACCACATTCCTTTTTACTTCTTTATTTTCATGGTTTTTAACATGGTGAGGTCACGGGTTCAATCCTCCATGACCTCACTTGTTTTAATTCATTTTTCACAACATTTTGAACCCTCTTATCTTGACCGAAATTCATCACTTGAAGCTGGAAATTTTGTAGTTTTTCAGCATCTTTTCATCAAGTTACACATTAGTTCTTAGGTAAATTTCATAGTGCATTTATAACGTTTTAGTTGCATTTTCATGGATTCGTTTAGCCAAGAGATTATCACTCAAATCAGCCACATTTTAACTCATATGAACATCACGATTTACATAAATTTATGCACGTAAGATAACAACCATAACATTACAATTTTTTATCCTTAACCCGAGAACACCTAGTCACTGTCACATTTTTGCACACACATGCACATAGTATCGGAACACATAGGTTGTCATTCATACGATTTTAAACACACATTTATCAACATATTCTTTCACGAAAACACAATACACACCTAATATCTACTATCAAACATACCCAACCTACAAATCATTGGGAGCTAGTGACAGGGACATGCAACGGGGAACAACCCTAGTTTTCGGATTAGAATATACTGAACCTTAAAAGGTCTCTTGGGAAAGGGACCAAGAGTAAGAAAACCCATACCTCTTATGATGTTCAAACCTTGAAGTTGCTGCCCAAACCTTCTCCAACACTCACGTCCAAAACCAAGTTTAAACAACAAACTTTCGACGGAAAACCCTCCCTTTGCCTAACGTATTTTGCTTAGCGTTTGATTTTATTTTTCGTTGTGAGTTCTTCAAGTGTGAAGAACTTTAGTAAATTTTATGTTCTTTTATGTTATTTTGGTAGAGAGAACACGTGAGAAAGAAGTGAGAATGGTCATGGATGTTGAGGAGATAAACGTGAGAGAGTGAGAGTTTTATTAGGCTGAGGAGTCTAGTTTAGGACTTAGTCAAATAAGGTTTAGTTAAGTATAAAAAAATCGGATTTCCTTTTATTTTAAATCAGACAATAAATAATAAATATTAATTAATTACATTAATTTACCAACTTAAATAAAAACAAATTTAATTCATTGCTTCCACCTAGGTTCGAACCCGGTGGAGCAAGACTTTACTTCAAGAGTCAATTTTTGGCCCTCTCTCCCCAAAATTCCCCTACATCTTATTAAGTAAATAATTAATTATATACTTAGGGTAATTACGATACTACCCTTAGCCTGGAAAAAGACCATTTTACCCCTGGACCCTCCAAACATAAGATTTTCCCTCTTTAAGTCTGGTAAAGACTCATTCGAGTAAATCTTCGTATTCGAGAGCCCTACATGGCTGTACCCAACCTTTCCTAGCTCAACTAACTCCCCAAGTTAGTTGGCTTGGATGTAGCATGGGTTCCGAGGTGTAGTTCTACGCGCATCAATCCGTGTGAACCCGGTCTAATCGTAGGCATTCTAGACACATTAAGCATTACTTATCATATCCATTTTTAGGGTTGTTACAGTTGAGAGATGTTAGAGTAAGCTTAGGAGTAGCAGTTTTAGGTAAGAACTTAGTCAAACCCACTCTTTGTTATTTTGAATAAAAAAATCTGATTTTCTAAGGCTTAAGTGACAAGACTAAAATGCCCTTACTTAAATTAGATAATTAAATACAAATTAATTCAACTTAAATATTGCTTCCACCAAGGATCGAACCCGGGTGAAGCCCCTGTCGCGAAAATGGGTCAATTCGGGTCAACCCTACCAAAATTGTCCACTTTTATATTAATTAATTAATTAATTACATATTTAGGGTAATTGCAATACTACCTTAGCCTGGAAAAGACCATTTTACCCCTAGACCCTCCAAACCTAATATTATCCCTTTCAAGATCGATTAAAACTCATCCGGGTGAATCTCTTCAATTCGGGTGCCCTACATGGCTGGACCCAACTTTGCCTAGCTCAACTAACTCACCAAGTTGGTTGGCTTCGATGGTGCATAGGTTCTGAGGTCTGGTTCCACGCGCATCAAGCGGTATGAACCCGGTATAATCTAGGCATTCTAGGTACGTTTAGGCATTACTTAGCATAGTCATTTTCGGGTTGTTACATTATCTCCCCCTTGGGAACATTCGTCCCCGAATGACACTTCTAATTATCTAGCACAATACCAGTCATATCATAACATAAGTACTTTACACAGTCAAGCAATAGCAACAAAGAATAGAGGAGATAAGGAAACTTAGACTTAAGAGTAGGAAGTCTAACATCAAGAGATGAAAAGATGAGGATAGAGGGATCTCATATCAGCCTCGGCCTCCCACGTAGAACCCTCAACAAGATGGTTCCTCCACAATACCTTCACTGTGGAAACCTCCTTGTTTCTTATCCGCTTCACCTCCTGGTCTAAAATTTGAACAGGAACCTACTTATAGGACAAGTCTTCATCAACCCCCAAACCTTCAACAGGAAGAATTGATGCTGGATTGCCAAGGCACTTCTTTAACATAGAGACATGAAAGACTGGATGAACAGAAGATAGTTCCGCAGGTAACGCCAACTCATAGGCCACCTCTCCCACACGCTGTAGAATCTCGTATGGCCCAACGTACCTCGGACTCAACTTCCCCTTCCTACCAAACCTCATCACCCCCTTCATGGGTGATATCTTCAAGTAGACCTGGTCACCAACATCAAACTCTAAGGGCCGCTTCATGTTATCTGCATAAGACTTCTGCCGACTGTAAGCAGTAGCCAACCTGTCCCTAATCACTCTGACCTTCTCTAAGGACTCATGAATGATCTCTGGACCAAAAATGGATGACTCTCCAACCTCGAACCACCCAACTGGAGACCTACACCTCCTACCATACAGTGTCTCAAATGGTGCCATCCCAATGCTGGAGTGATAGGTGTTATTATACGAGAACTCTATCAATGGCATAAGTCCCAACTACCTCTGAAGTCGATCACACACTCCCTCAACATGTCCTCCATTGTCTGAATGGTGCGCTCTGCCTGCCCATCTGTCTGAGGATGGAAAGTAGTACTGAGCTTTACCTGCGTGCCTAAGGTCTTCTAGAAGGATCTTAAGAAATGCGAAGTGAACTGAGCTCCTCTATCCGAAATGATAGACAAAGGAATCCCATGCCACATCACAATCTCATCAATGTAGAGTCTCGCATAATCCTCGGCCCTGTAAGTAGACTTTATAGGGATAAAGTGGGCAGACTTAGTCATCCTGTCCACAATAACCCATATCGAGTTATGCTGTCTCCTAGTCCTCGGAAGACCAACCACGAAGTCCATGTTAATGGCATCCCATTTCCAAGTCAGAACCTCAATCATCTGAGTGAGACAACCAGGCTTAAGGTTCTCCACCTTAACCTGCTGACAATTAGGACACCTGGCCACATATGCAGCAATGAACTTCTTCATGCCATCCCACCAATAGATCTGCTTGAGGTCATGATACATATTGGTGGAACCTGGATGTATTGAATACCTGGAACCATGGGCATCTGCAACAATCTTGGTCCGCAAATCATCCACGTTTGGTACACACAGACTGTCTTGGTAACTAAGTATGTCGTCACCTCCAAAAGCAAAGGACTCATTCATCTTTATCTGCACTGAGTCCTTCAACTACATCAACACAGGATCAAGATGCTGACCCTTCTTGACTTCAACTACCAAGGATGATTCAAAACTGGGATGAACTGAAACACCCCCACTAGTAGAAGCCATCAACCGCACAACCAGTCTGTCCAGTCTGTGTACATCCTTCACCAAATCCTTCTTCCCATCATTAACGTGGGTTGTACTTCCCATGCTCAACCTGCTCAAAGCATCAGCTACAACATTTGCCTTCCCTGGATGGTAGTGGACATTCATGTCATAGTCCTTCAACAGCTCCAACTATCTCCGCTGACGTAGATTCAAATCCCTTTGTGTGAACACGTACTGGAGACTCTTGTGGTCTGTGAACACATCCGTATGCACCCCGTAAAAGTAGTGCCTCCACAACTTCAATGCAAACACCACAACTGCCAACTCCAGGTCATGAGTGTGATAATTCTTCTCATGAACCTTTAGCTGTCTGGACGAGTAGGCTATCACCTTACCACCCTGCATAAGAACACAACCCAAACCAACCCTAGATGCGTCACAATAAACAGTGTAATTCCCACAACATTTATGCAACGTAAGCACTGGGCTGAAGTGAGTCTGTCCTTGAGCTCCTAGAAACTCTTCTCACAAGTCTCCGCCTATCCGAACTTGGCTTTCTTCTTAGTCAAAGATGACAGTGGGGCAGCAATGGAAGAAAAACCCTCCACGAACCTGCGGTAGTAACCAGCCAATCCCACAAAACTATAGATATCGGAGGGAGTAGAGGTATTGGCAAGTTCTTAACAGACTCAGTCTTCCTGGGGTCCACCTCCACACCCTGATCGGACACAACATGACCCAGGAAGGTCACTGATCTAAGCCAGAATTCACACTTGCTGAATTTCGCATACAACTGATGTTGTCTAAGTACCTGTAAGGTTAATCTCAAATGATGTTCATGCTCTTCCTTGGTCTTAAAGTAGATGAGGATGTCATCAAGGAATACTATGACGAAAGAATCAAGGTATTCACAAAAAACTCGGTTCATGAGGTCCATAAATGCAGCTGGTGCATCAGTGAGACCAAATGACATGACTAGCAACTCATAATGACCATAACGGGTACGAAAGGCTGTCTTTGGGATATCTTCATCCCTAACCCTAAGCTGATGATACCCGATTGAAGATTAATCTTCGAGAAGAAACTAGAACCTTGGAGCTGATCGAATAAGTCATCTATTCTGGGAAGTGGATACTTGTTCTTTATAGTGACTTTGTTGAGTTGACGATAATCGATACACATTCTAAGGGTTCCATCCTTCTTTTTCACAAACAGCACTGGAGCGCCCAAGGGTATATGCTCAGTTGGATGAAGCCCTTATCAGTGACTTTTAAATGCACCTTCAACTCTTTGAGTTCAACTGGAGCCATTCTGTAGGGAGGAATTGAAATCGGTTAGGTATCGGAATTTAGGTTTATACCAAAATCAATCTCTCGAGGGGGACGGACTCCAGGCAAATTATCATGGAAAACATCTTGGAACTCATTCACTAAAGGCACAGAGTCTATGGGAGGAATGTCATGATCCAGATCATTGACACTCACAAGATGGCATAACAATCCCTTGGACATCATTTTATTAGCTTTTAGGTTCGAAATCAAGGGACTTGAACGACTCAAATTGTACCCCTCCCAGACCAGCTCTACTTCATTAGGGAAACAGAATCTCACAACCCTACTACGGAAATCCAGGAAGGCAAAACATTTATGGAGCCAGTCCATACCAAGTATAATTTCGAAGTCATTCATGGGTAACTCAACAAGGTCTACACACATAGTCTTACCACATACAACTATTGGGAAGTCTTTATGAACCCTATCAGCTCTTACATTTTCTCCTAAGGGAGTACTAACTACGATAAGATCATGCAAAACCTCATGTAGTGTTTCAAAAGTAAGATCAAGCAAGGGAGTCACAAAAGAAAGCGTAGACCCTGGATCAAGTAAAGCATAAACAGAGGTTGAGAAGACTTGCAGCATACCTGTGACCACATCAGCATACTTCTCCTGCTCCTCCCTGCCCTTCAAGGCGTATAATATGTTCCTCTTAGGAGGCTCGGCTTCAGTACCATACTGGGTATTAGGCCTAGGCTGAGCATTACCTCCAGCCTGACCCCTATTCTGTGGACAGTCCCTGACCATGTGTCCACTTTTTCCGCAACCGAAGAAGGCATTAGTGCCTAGTCTGCACTCTCCATTGTGAATACGGCCACATTTGCCACATTCGTTTATGGGACGTTGCACATCACCTCCATTGCCCTTCTTGGTCTCGGGTCTGCCTCCTTTGGGTGCTGCACTCCTCTGAGAGTTAGAGTTCCCTAAACTCTGATGCCCCTTCTTAAATCTGGGCTGATCACGAACTCCGAAAGTGCTCCTGCCACCACACTTGCTGGAACCTGTCTGGTAAGAAGGGTTAGGCCTCCTGACCTCACAGACTCTCCTCTTCTTCGTGATGTCCTCAACCTGTTGGATATGCACCATCAGCCTGGACAAGTCCGTGCTGTCATAGAGCATTGCAGCCTGACACTCTTCCTCCAAGTCCTCTGAGATTCCTGTAAGAAACCTGCTCATCTCATCCCTACTGTTCGACACAAGGGAAGTGGCATACCTGGAAAATTTTACAAATTTCAGGGAATACTCCCTGACAGTCGTCGAGCCCTGCTTAAGGTTGAAGAACTTCTCAACCTTAGCCTCTCTCATCTCTCTGGGGAAGAACCTCTCGAGAAAGGTTGTCTTAAACAGCTCCCATGTGATTGGACCTCTTCCCAACGCTTTGCTATCCTGCCACATCTTGCACCAAGCCTGTACAACATCCTTCAGCTGGTACGAGGCCAACTCAGCTTTCTCAATCTCCGTGGCCCCCATTGCCACCAGAATATTCTTGACCTCCTCCACAAACTCCTGAAGATCCTGTTCAGTCTTAGATCCTATAATGATTTGAGGATTCATCCTCGTAAAATCTCGCAACCTATTCGCCATGTTGTGGGCTGGTGGGTTCTCCCGCTGAACCTCTTGTTTATTGGCCTGTGCCGTCATAGCCTGAGCCTGTACAGTGATGGCTTGAGCCATCTGTCACAAAGCTGTCCGCACCTCCGCATCAGTCAACCCAGCTGGGTTAACTAGCATGGCCACTCCCACAACTGGAGCCTGGGGTGGAACTTTGTTGCCCCCAGCAGCTGCTCCTACTCTTCCCCGACCAGCGTTCCCCTTGTGTTCATTTTCTGGGAAAAGAAATAAGAATTTATGTTAGATACGCTCATAACACCAAGAAACCAGACATTAAGAGAAGCACGATAAGATTAGAAGAAGGGAAATTTTCCTACGCATCATGCAGTCTCTAATTCATGATAGTGGTGAACTTCACTACTATAACTTAGAAACTACTCGATGTGGTTGATGTGAACTTATTATCCTTAGAATTAAACCTAATACTCTAATACCATATTTGTCACGACTAGGGTCTAGACCCTAGCTGAAACCGGCGTCGTTGACCTCTCAGAGGTCGCACACAAGCCTACATACGCCATCATTATATCGTATAGGTTAATTTTAGCGGAAAATTTAAAACTTTTGTTTGCTTTGAAGTATACATAGACTTC
This sequence comes from Solanum lycopersicoides, assembly GCA_022817965.1. Lineage (NCBI taxonomy): Eukaryota > Viridiplantae > Streptophyta > Magnoliopsida > Solanales > Solanaceae > Solanum > Solanum lycopersicoides. Next base: position 40,848,736 of record CM040626.1, on the reverse strand, counting down.
ATAGTAAGAATTGCATCATATCACAACAGTTCACCACAACCATCTAATAATGAGATATTCAAGTGAAGGAAATAGTTCATAATTGCATTAATATAAAGTTGCCAAAATGGCACCAATACGACGTCTGAAAATAAGTAAGACAGAAATGCTAGTGGAACATCCTCCACTAGCTCATGCCTACGTCTAAGCTAGAATATAAGAGATAAGCATCCTCGAAAGCATGAGGGCCTACCAAGTCCGGATGAATGCTCCACGTCCGGATAGCTTCAACGTAGTCTCGTAAGCTCTAGCGTCCACCTGCATCTGCACCTAAAAGTAAAGGATTGTATGGGATTAGTAGACAATTGTACTAAGTATGGGTGTATGCAAGTACACACCAAGGACATGCATGATTAAGAAGATCTCTCTCCTAATGATATGAGTTATGGAAAGCCAAGTCAGTTGGACTTGCCAAATCAGATTCGGAAAGTCATGCTGTGAGAGTAACATGCATCATCATTCTTTTCATATTGCAAACAACACATAAAATACTTCATTTAGCACATACATATATCATATATCATTTGTTCGTATGCCGTGAGACCTTGGAATCACAGACTCAACATTAGGACTTCCCAAATGAGGGCTCAACATATGGGACCTCAACTAGGGAGCCTTCTTTAGCAAACACAGAGTCTGCTTCATTCATTCATACGTACTTCATTTTTCATTCATTTATATATCTAGGATGTTGTTTAGGACTCTCTTCGGGTTCAATGTGCAATGACTAACAATTACCTAGTGTCATTACTTGAGTCTAGTTCACCTCTTGATTATCCTATCCAAACAACTTTGGTATCATTCATTTAATTGTGTGCATTACTTGAGGCTGGCCTCATTCTTTCTTTGGGAACTTTAACTTTACATGACATAGATCATGTGAGCTCCATGAAATCCAGTGTCTACCCCACACCGAAAAGAGGTGGAATCACCGACCAAAGTGAAACCAAAACATGCTAGCGTATATAGGGAATTGAACCCCGCTAGAACCCTATGTTGGCTGCATAGATTCAAAGACTAGGAGATATAAGGAGACCCATAACCACCTAAACGGACAGTCTCATATAATGATATTTACACGAACCTCTGCCTTCCCCAAAAAAGGAATCGCGACGTGCTCCTTATAAAGTTCCATTACATTCATCTCACACTGATCATAGAAGTTGGCTTCTAGCATGAGGGCATCATTGCTCATTTAGATGATTTCTCATGTCATCATTAGTATTAAGTGTGTATTAATCTCAATACTTTCATTAGAGTGTTTATTATAGACTGGCCTCTTTATTAGTTTTACACTCTCATAGGTGAGTACGATATTTGGTAACACTTATTAGGCTGATTTGAGATTGATCTCGTCTTTCGTATTAGCCTCCTATCATGTTGTCACCACATTCATTAACTTTAGCATATTAGATCTTCATAATTACTCACCCCATTACGTGAATGTTCATTTCATCATATGCCAATGCACCTGGCCTTTTAGTGTATTTCACACTCTTACTTAACCCTCTTGGGATCACATCATTTCATCATATACATCTTAGGTTCACTTATATTTAAACGTACGCTGGACTTATGAATCCATACGTACAAGCCATGAGGCTTCATTCATAATTCGTCTAAGTGACTCATACTTACCAAGATTATGTGGTACAAGACTTATGCATGTTTTAAGTATGCCAAGGTCTCGAGTTCGATCCCTATGAGCAGCATTCATTAAATATTTATTGACATAAGACTTATGTATCAATACAGAATTGGACAAGGGAACCCAATTTAGAATCCCTTGAGCAACACTTAGTCTCATACTTACAATTTTAGTTTACATTTTCGGCTTGGGGACCCGAGGTCGATCCCCAACGCCCACACTTCTTTTTTTCTTTCTTTTCTTTCCTCTCTATTTTCGTTTGAGACTAAGAGGATGTGGGATCGATCCCCCACAACCTCATTTTATTTTTCTTTAGTTTCTCCTACTTCTCTCACCTATCCAAGGGGTTGTGGGTTCGATCCCCACACTCCCCATTTTATTTATTTTACCTTTTTCCTTTGTTTCCTCACCCAGCCTTACCCCATTTCGAATCCCCCTCACCTCACCTTTAATTATTGAATTTTTTTCAGCAGCCTGCAAATAGTGAGGTCTCGGGTTCAATCCTTGATCACCTCACATATTTTAAAATGATTTTTAAATCTCTAATTCTTCAAGTTGCATAGCCGAACCAAATTTTTAGCAAATCTTGAAATTTTATCACGATTTCCAGTACAGTTTCTCAACATTTTATATGGTATATTTTAGGTCAAATTCGAAGAACATTTCGTACATTGTTAGGTGCATTTTCGTGGTTACATTTAGCCAAGAATTTTCACTCAATTCAACAACATCACACCTCATATGAACATCACAATTTTTACAAATATTTGCACAACAAATACAAGGATTCAACATGACTTTTTCACACTTCAATTTATGCCCAAGAGTTACGGCCTACACAATGCACACACATACTTATCACATAATTTCAGAAAGACATAATTATCAGTCACATAAATCCGAACATACATACATGAACATTATCATCACAAAAACACGTTAGATCCCTAATTTCTACCAGAAAACATACGCAACCTACAACAATCAATGGGTGCTAGTGACAAGAACATGCAACGGGGAACATTCCTACTTTTCGGATTAGAGTAGACTGAAACTTAGGGGTCTCTTGGGAAAGGGACCAAGAGGAAGAAAACCCATACCTTTTGTCGATCAACACCCTCCAAACCTGCTCCAATGGACAGCCAACTCCCACGACACCAAAGCCTCACCACGAAACTTCAAGCACAACCCGTCAAGAACAATGTTTTTGATTTTCGTTTTTAGTTTAGTTTTTCTTTTGAGTTTTAGCGTACAAGTTCTTCAAGAGTGATGAACTTTTGATTTTGTTCTTTTACTGATAATGAAGCGCTATAATGAGAGTGGAGAATCGTGAGAATGAGAGTGGAGAGATGTTATAGTAAGCTTAGGAGTAGGAGTTTTAGGTAAGGACTTAGTCAAACTAGGACTCTTTGTTATTTTGAATGAAAAAAATATGATTTTCTAAGGCTTAATTGACAAGACAAAAATGCCCTTACTTAAATTAGATAGTTAAATACCAATTAATTCAACTTAAATATTGCTTCCACCAAGGATCGAACCCGGGTGAAGCCCTTCTCGCGAAAAGGGGTCAATTCGGGTCAACCCTACCCGAATAGTCCACTTTTATATTAATTAATTAATTAATTACATATTTAGGGTAATTACAATACTACCCTTATCCTGGAAAAGACCATTTTACCCCTAGACCCTCCAAACCTAAGATTATCCCTTTGAAGTCCGTTAAAACTCATCCGGGTGAATCTCTTTAATTTGGGTGCCCTACATGGCTGGACCCAACCTTCCCTAGCTCAACTAACTCACCAAGTTGGTTGGCTTGGCTGGTGCATAGGTTCTGAGGTCTGGTTCCACGCGCATCAAGCCGTGTGAACCCGGTCTAATATGGGCATTCTAGGTACATTTAGGCATTACTGAGCATAGTCATTTTTGGGTTGTTACAATGTTGCCACCATAGGATATTAGCCAGTGGATCCACCTAGAAAGCTATTTCATGTTTGATTCTACTTTGTCCGGTAGACCACCTTCTTTCGGTGTGGGGTTTTATGACACCGGATTTCATGTTTAGCTCACATGGTCTAATGTCGATTAAGAAGAATGTTCCTCATGTAAAATGAAAGAAAAGTAAATGGACATTGACTAGGGTAACTTGAGGAGTCTACTTAGTATAGTTAGGGGTATGAGACTCTACCTATAAATTGCACAAGTTGACTCTAAGGGAAGTCCTAGGAATTGTTGTTATGTAATATGATAACATGGAAGGTCTGATGATTATGATATATGTTGTTACTCTTATATGATGTTGGTCATTATCATGAATATGTTATTGGGTTATATTGTTTTATGAAGTGATGACTACTTATGTTACAAGGTGTATGAAGCAAAACTTTACATTATGGTCTCCTTTCTTATATATTTGTTCTGTGGGGTTATGGGGCTTCACATGACCATTGCACTTTTAGGTTGGGTATGGGATCATTGGTAAGTGTTTTGTATGTTAGTTTATATGATCTAATGAATATGAAATGTTAACAGGACTCTATGATAATATCTTTGATTATGATCATGCTTTATATAGATGGAATCCGTAACTTGAATATGTTCTACAGTATGTGCATTGAAGACATTCACATGATTTAGAATGTTTTCTAAGGAAATGATAAATTATCCTTTTCATGCATGCCCTTAAATGTTATGCGCATATACCCATACTTAGTACATGTGACGTACTAACCCATTACTTTATATTACTACAAATGTAGGGTCTGCCATTGAAGATTAAGAAGGTCGAGTGAAGAAGCTTGAAACTCTTACTCCAAGTGTTGGTAGGTCCTCATGTTCGGGGATGCTATCTTTTAATTATTCTAGCTTACAAAGACATTAGTAGATTTTAAGAATACTCTATTTCCATTTATGTCTTATTTGATTCTTTTGTATTAAAGCCTATATGGCGTATTGACTATTTATCGGATAAGTCCAGATTCATACTCACTAGATGGTTTTATATATGTGAGACAAGTTTTTAGAATATCTTATGCTATTATGAATGTTAAGTATGAAGTCTATGTATACTTCACATGGTATATAAAAGTTTTAATTTTTCGGCAAATCTTAACTGATGACATGTTATGACGAATGCTAATGTCTTGTTTGAGTCTTCTGAGAGGGCGATGACGCCGGTCGCATCTAGGGTATGCTCTTCGAGTGTGACAAACTTTGTATCAGGAGGTTAAATATCCTTAGGATCAATGTCTCACTAAACCACATTATCTAGTGTCTTGTTCATGGTTGCGAGCTCAATGTCTCACTAAACAACATTATCTAGTGTCTTGTTCATGGTTGTGAAGCTCTCCACAATTGTCGATGAGAGGCTATGTCAAGATTAGGAAAATTCTCTTTTCTTGATAATCATATGTCGTGCCTTTAGAATTTTTATACTATGTGTCTTTTTGCATCTAATCCCTTTATTGTTGTTATAGGCGATGAACACAAGAAGGACAACCGCTAGAAGAGTAGGAGATGAGATTGCGAATGCGGGAGCTACTCCCCAGGGAAATCAAGTTCCTCCTCTAGTGCAAGTTGCTGCAAATGAACAAGTTCCGGTCAGTCCTCCGTCCATGACAGATGGTAAGGTGAGGCCATCCCTGTTCCAAATGGCCCAAGCTATCACCATTCAACCTCAAGCCATCATTGCTCAAGCTAACAGGGAGGTTGCACCTTGAGAGAACAACATACTAGTATTATGGCTAGCCGTTTGAGAGATTTTACGAGGATGAATCCTCCTATTTTCCATGGGTCAAAAGTTAATGAAGACCCCCAAGATTTTCTTGATGAGGTCTACAAGATCTTGTTTGATATAGGGGTGTGTAATACCTAGAAGGCTGAGCTTGCTGCCTATAAACTCAAGGACGTGTCTCAGACATGGTACAAACAGTGGAAGGATAGTAGGGCTTTAGGAGGTGGTCCCGTGACTTGGGAGATCTTCAAAAAGGCCTTTCTTGACATATTCTTTCAAAGGGAACAAAGGGAAACTAAGGTAGAGGAGTTCATCAACCTTCGTCAAGTAATTATGAGTGTTAAGGAATACTCCTTAAAATTCAGTCAGTTGTCTAAATATGCTTCTTCTTTGTTTCCAATGCTAGGGATGAAATGAGTCGTTATGTAATGGGCGTGTCCGAAGAGCTTGAAGAAGAATGTCGTTAATCCATGCTTCATAACAATATGGATTTTTCTAGATTGATGGTTCATGCTCAACAAGTATAGGAGTGTCGTCTAAGGTAGAGGAATAGGGAAGCTAAAAAGGCAAAGTCTCTTGAAAGTGGTTTTTCTAAGAGTAGGCTTGATGGTCAAGACAAGACTAGAGTCAAGAAGAGGTTTTCAAACCAGGTTCCTTCAAATTTATCAAAGAATCAAAATGATAAAGGTTCTAATCCTAAACCTCAAAAAGGGAGAAATCTTGATCCACCAAGAGAGACTAACTTGTAGTAATTATTGTAAGAAACATGTGGGTGAATGCCTTGTTGGAACTAATAGTTGCTATGGTTGTGGCAAAGGTGTCCATATGGTCAAAGATTGTCCTAATGTCAGAAGTCAAGGAAAGGGGAGTATCCAAGCTCAATCAAGCGGTCCTATTTCTGAAGCTCCAAAAAGGAACTGTTTCTATGCACTCAAGGCTAGGGGTGAACAAGAAAGCTCTCCCAACGTTGTGACGGGTATGTTACAAATTTTCTCTGTTAATGTTTATGCTTTGCTTTATCCAGATGCTACCTTTTATTTTGTTACACCTTTAATATCTAGGAAGTTTGATGTACTTCCCGACGTTTTGATTGAACCCTTTTCGCTTTGTACCCCAATTGGTGACTTTGTAGTTGAAAAAAGAGTATAGGAAATGTCATGTGATGTTGTGCAATTCAGTTACTCTTGTTGATTTGGTAGAACTTGACATGTTTGATTTTGATATCATCTTGGGTATGTATTAGCTTCATGCATGCTTTTCTTCCATACATTGTAGAACGAGGGTAGTGAATTTTGAATTCCCAAATAAACCCATTTTAGAGTGGAAGGGGAGAAATTCTATGCCAAGGGGTTAAATCATTTCTTGTTTGAAGGATTGTAAGATCATAGCCAAGGGTTTTTTGTACCATGTGGTGAGGGTTAAGGACCTAAAATGTGAAACATATTTTATCGAGTCAGTCCCTATAGTGAGAGAATTCCCAGAGGTTTTTCCTAATGACCTTCCAGGAGTGCCTCCTGAATGGGAAATTGACTTTGGCGTTGACTTATAGGATGGCTCCGGCTGAATTGAAAGAGTTCAAGCTCCAACTGAAAGATTTACTAGACAATGGATTCATTCAACCTAGTATTTCTCTATGGGGTGCTCCGGTCTTGTTTGTTAAGAAGAAGGATGGGTCCCTTAGAATGTGCATTGATTATCACAAACTTAATAAGGTCACCATAAAGAACAAGTATCCTCTCCCTCGGGTTGATGATCTATTTGATCAACTCCAAGGTGATAGCTATTTTTCCAATATTGACTTAAGGTCGGGATATCACCAGCTTAGGGTGAGAGGCGAAGATGTTCCCAGAAAATCTTTCCAAACTAGATATGATCACTACAAATTTCTAGTTATGTCTTTTGGGTTAACAAATGCCCCCGCGGCGTTTATGGACCTAATGAAGAGATTTTTCCGAGATTACATCAACTCATTTGGGATTGTGTTTATTGATGATATTTTAATATACTCGAAGAATGAAGATGAGCATGAGAATCACTTGAGGTTGGCCTTGAAAGTGTTAAAAGAACACCAACTTCATGCCAAATTTAGCAAGTGTGAATTTTTGTTAAGGTCAGTTGCTTTTCTTGGCCATATTATCTCTGATGAGGGTATATAGGTTGATCTGAAAAAGACGGGTGCAGTCATAAATTGGCCAAGACTTTGACTCCAACAGACATAAGAAGTTTCTTGCGTCTAGCCGGGTATTATAGAAGGTTTGTTGATGGATTTTTGTCCATTGCTTCTCCTTTGACAACTTTGACCCAAAAGAAGGTGATGTTTGAGTGGTCGGAGGTTTCTGAGAAAGGTTTTCATGAGTTGAAAGATAAGTTTACCTCAACTCCGGTGTTGACCTTACCAGAGGGTAATGAAGGCTTTATAGTGTACTGTGATGCTTCCTGAGTGGGCTTGGGATGTGTCCTCATGCAACATGGCAAGGTGATTGCTTATGCTTCTAGGCAACTCAAAATTCATGAGAAGAATTATCCAACTCATGATCTTGAGTTAGCCGCTGTAGTTTTTGCCATAAAAATATGGAGGCATTATTTGTATGGTGTGCATGTTGATGTGTTTACTGACCATAAAAGTATTCAATATGTTTTTACACAAAAGGAGTTGAACCTCTGACAGAGAAGATGGTTAGAATTGTTGAAGAATTAAGAAATGAGTGTCCTTTACCACCGTAGCAAGGCCAACGTGGATGTGGATGCTTTAAGTCGTATGACTATTGGTAGTGTGTCTCATGTGGAAGAAGAGAATGAAGAACATGTGAAAGATGTTCATAGGTTTGATCGCTTAGGTGTGCGGTTGCAAGACTATCCAAATGGTGGGTTTATGGTCCATCATAACTCCGACTCATCTTTAGTGGAGGAGGTGAAATCTAAGTAACATCTTGATCCTCTATTGATGGAGTTTAAGGAATTGGTACTTAGTAAGATCAATGAGTCATTCTACCAAGGGTGGATGGGGTTCTTAAGTACAAAGAGAGATTATGTGTACCCGGTGTTGAGGATTTGAGAAATTGAATTCTAGAATTAGCTCATGGTTCTTGCCATTCTATACATCCAGGTGCCACAAAAATATATCATGACCTTAGAGAGGTCTATTGGTTGGATGGATTAGAAAGTGACTGTCACACCCGGATCCTAGACCCTGGATGAGACCGACGTCGTTAACCTCTCAGAGGTCGCAGACAAGCATCTTCTTAGCTTTCATCACAATCATACAGTTAAATTTTTGCGAAAAATTAAAAACCTTTAATATAATAATGAAGTATACTTAGACTTCATACTTAAGATTTATAAAAAACATACGATATTCTAAAATTGTCTCACATATATAGAAACCATCTAAGAGTGCAAATCTGGACTTAGCCAATAATAGTCAATATATAGGTCTTAATACAAAAGAATCCAAAGAACATAACGGAAATAACGTATTCTGAAAACTACTAAGTCTTCATAGGCTGGAATATAAGTGATAGCATCCCGAACATAAGGACCTACCAAGACTTGGAGAAAGATTTCCAAGCTTCTTCAACTAGACCTGCTTATCTTCAGTGGTTAGTACGCCACATGTACTAATTATGGGTATATGCACATAACACATAGGGACATGCATGAAAAAGGATCATTTACTCATCTCTTTAGATAACATGCTAAGTCATATGAAAATCTTCAATGCACACACCATATAACACATACAAGATAAGGATTCCATCACTTAAAGCATGATCATAAGTAAAGACATATTCTCATAGATTCATGTTAACATTTCATATTCAATAGACATATAGACACAACATACAAAATATTTACCAATGACCTCATCCTCAACCTACAAGTGCAATGGTCATGTGAAGCCCGATAACCCCACATAACCGAGTAGATAAGATAGGAGGCCATAAGTAAAGACTTGCTTCATGTACTTGTAACATAAGTAGTCATTACCTCATATAACAATATAAGCAAATAACATATTCATCATAAGGATCAATATTCATATAAGAGTAACATCATATATCATAAGTATCATACCTTTCATGTTATCATATTACATAAGAACAATCTCCTAGGTAACGTATTCGTTATAATGACCAGCATGCATATAAGAGTAACATCATGTATCATAAAAGTATATCTTTCATGTTGTCATATTACATAAGAACAATCTCCTAGGTAACATATTCATCATAATGACCAACATGCATATAAGAGTAACATCATGTATCATAAACATATATCTTTCATGTTTTCAAATTACATAAGAACAATCTCCTAGGACTTCCCTTAGAGTCAACTTGTGCAATGTCTAGGTAGCGTCCCATACCACTACCTATACTAAGCAAACTCCTCAAGTCACCCTAGTCAACGTTTATTTACTTGTCTTTTATTTTACATGAGGGAACATACGCATTAACCGAGATACACCGTGTGAGCTAAACATGGAATCCAGTGTCTTACCCACACCGAAAAGAGGTGGTCTACCAGCCAAAGTAGAACCTAACATGACGTAACTTTCTAGGTGGATCCACTAGCTAGTATCCTATGGTGGTAGCATAGTTCAAGAACTAGGAGATGTATTAGAGACCCATAGTTCCACATTACATGGCAGCCTCAATCTCATGAGAATCATTGTGAACCTACCTTCCTGCTAGGGAAGGGACACTTCCTATATCTAGTTCATCGGTGCTTAGCTTAAGTCCCTTTTTTGAAATAACCTTTAAGTTTTCTTTTATCATAAACTTATAATCGGTCAGAGGAGATTATCTCCCTGTATAACATGATCATGAGCTCTTTTGGATTAGATGAGAATTGTCCTTTCATCGTAACCTTTATTATGTGAGATTAACATAACATAATCACCTTGTGTAAAGCATACAAGGGATATCATAAACTTACATATTCGTATTCTTATCATGATATCACAATTTACATGTTCATAGCCAGCATATTCACATAGCAACATCATACATACTTTTCATAACATAGCATCATAGTTTATAGGCTAACATATATGTTTACGAGTAATCACACTTAGAAGACTTACCTCTTCCTTCCAAAAATCTTATTCATCATTCAATATTCATAATCATACATAGTGAAATACTCAATAAAATAATCAAGAACAACTCATAAAATCATGTACAAGATCAATGCATAGCGTAGAAGAGGGTAATCGGGTTATTAAAGGGTTCATTCAAACCTTAAATTCTAACCCTAACGTTTTCACGTTATCAAACACTACAAACAACCCATTCAAAACCATCACATAGAGAAGGATCATGTATCACACGATATTCAAACATTATCAATCAATTACTCTACAATTCGTGCGAAATTGAATATAGAGAACATTTTCTTTTCATTGAAAATCATAAATCTAGGGTTAGGAAGAAAATCCGTTTTTGTAGAGTAAAAACCCTAGTATTTATAGTTCTTGAAAACTTATCTTGAAAGGACCTCTTGGGGAAAGGAATCCCAAGAGTAAAAAACTCATACCTTATAAATGAAGAATTCACGAAATCTGATTGGAAACTTCGAAACATTCATCTTCTTCCTTAAGCTTTTCTTGTTCTTCAATGGAGTTTGGAAAAGAGAGTGTTCTTGAGAGATTGAGAGAAATTTCGTTTAATCTGATTTGGGACGTGTAAAAGTGTTCTAAAACTCACCTAATATCAATATATAGTCGTTCCATGAATTATCCAAAAGACACTCCACTTAAATTACCAAAATACCCCTCCTAAATCGACTAAAAGTAGGAGAGCATTTGACTATCGGTCTCGGGTTTTACCATGATTTTAAATAAATTAATTAAGTTGCTAATTTAATTAATTAAGTGACCTAGGGTAATTAATAAAGTACCCCTAAGTCGTTAGGACCATAACCAACCACTTTTAACCACCCTAGGTTAGGTAGTAGGATGTTTCTTTAGTTAGTTACTCGACTAGTGTCACCCGGTTAGGTCTTAGGTTGTGGGGTGCACTTAGTTAGTTCATTTTAGTTAGTCCTAGGTTAGTTAGTTAGTTAGTCCAGTAAGTTAGATCCTAGGACTGGTTAGGAAGCTCGGCCCCATGTGGCTTGACCCGACGCGTGCCTGCCCCTTAACCGCCCTAACCGAATCGGTTGGGCTTGTCTCTCGGCCGTTGGTAGAAAATGTGCTTCCACATGTGTTGCCGTGCACTTTCCTAACCGTGCAATCTGGAAAGTTCACTCCTTTTCCAAGGATCCTCACTATGTCCTTGGGCATTGCTTAATTTACATGACCATTTAAAATAATCATGTGCTATGATACCTAGGCTTGACACTTGGATGCCTCGTACCTAATGTGTGTAATTTGAAGAATATAGTTATTTTAGCTTAGGGTCTTCATTGCAGGTACCATTCTTAAATAAGCTTGCATTGGAGAATTTGAACATCAAGGTGTATTTTCATTTACTTGTGTATACATAGAAAATGGCTAACACCCTTAAGACAATATTCTCTAACATGCCCAATATTACTAAATATTGGACAATGGGATGCCTATGTAGGATACAAATTCTTAAAACCTAATAGGCTCTTCACTAGACAAGTACATTTTCTGGAAACATCATTTTAAGCATTATTAACTAGATTAAGCTCTAGTATAAGTCATGGCATTTCCGGAGTGTTACATTATCCCCCCCTTAGGAGCATTCATCCCCAAATGAAACTAAAATCTTTTGGAGGGTAGGAAAAGACTCAATACTAGAAGCAAAACCAGCATTTAACATATCATTACACATAGCACTCAATCCATGATGCACAAACATATAAGAGCTACATATTCATAACACATAGTGAGGAATTTCCTTCTCAAACTTATCATAAGCTCAAAATACATCAAAGAGTTACCATGCTATCAATCTTCTCAAGATAACAACAAAACAGCAAAATTTCAAGAAAAAAATATGCATATAAGTTTCACATAAGTGCAAGAATAGAGTATGAAAACATCTTCCTAAACTCTAGTTGGTACTATCTTTCCTACTTAGTAAAAAGTTAATTTTTTTTTTCCATTCTTGTTAAATTGGGCATGAAGTCTTTATAAGACAATCTTTATTGGTTATGCCCATCCTTTGATTATTTGCATAATATATAGTTCTTGGGGCATATATTCATACTCCAATATTGGCATAAACCAATAATTGTTAAAACTTCATTCTTATCAAACATTGATGATTTGACATTCTCATGCTTTGCTTACTTAGTTCACTTTGAACTTACATTTCTTCTTCTTTGATTTGCTGCTCACTTTGAACATGCTAGGTTGACTTAGGATATTATTTTAAGACTTCCATTGGGATCTTTCTGTGCAATGACTAAGAATGACTTACATCATTACTTAGTCTAACCCCACCCTTTGGTCATCCTATCCGAACACCCCTCATCTTCCTACTTCTTTCTTTCTTTTTTACTTACTTTCTTACGGAAATCTTGAGCATTATACATACTACTAGAATCGGAAATAGGGAGAACTAGGGATATTAACATTCGACAATTTCATTGGGAACAACCCTAGGTTTGGTTTTCATGAATTCAATACGTTTGAAAATCCTCCTTTATCCTCACCACATGGTATATACAACCCTTGTCTATCATGTTACAAGCCTTTAAACACGAAATAATTTGACCCCTTGGCATAGAATTTCCCCCCTTCCACTCTATAATAGGTTCATTAGGGAATTGAAACTTCACTACCCTTGTTCTACAATCTCCGAAAGCAAAACAATCATGAAGCCAATCCATACCCAAGATGATATCAAAATCAAACATGTCAAGTTCTACCGAATCAACAAGAGTAACTCTATTGGGCAGCATGACAGGGCATTTCCTATAGACTCTTTTTGCAACTACAGAGTCACCCATTGGGGTACAAACGAAAAAGGGCTAAATCAAACATCGGGAAGTAAATCAAACTTCCTAGCTACCAAAGGTGTAACAAAAGAAATAGTATCACCTAGGTCAAGCAAAGCATAAACATTAATAGAGAAAACTTGTAACCTACCCGTCACAACGTCGGGAGAGATTTCTTGCTCACACCTAGCCTTTAGTGCATAGAAACAGTTCCTTTTGGGAGCTTCAGAATGAGGACCGCTTGGTTGAGCTTGACTATTACTCTTACCTTGACTTGTCACATTAGGACAATCTTTCACCATATGGACACCCTTTACACAACCATAGCAACTATTAGTTCCAACAAGACATTCGCCCCCATGCTTCTTACCACACTTACCACAAGTTGGTCTTTCTCTTGGTGGATCAACATTTCTCCCCTCTTGAGGTTTAGGATTAGAACCTCTATCATTGCGATTCTTGGAGAAATCTGAAGGAACTTGGTTTGAAAACCTCTTCTTAAACTTAGGCTTCTCTAGAACATCAAGCCTACTCTTAGGAGAACCACTCTCAAAATACTTTGCCTTCTTAGCTTCCCTATTCCTCTTCCTTAGGCGACTTTCCTCAACCTGTTAAGCATGAACCATCAACCTTGAAAGATCAATATTGTCGTGAAGCGTGGCTTAACGACATTCTTCTTCAAGCTCTTCGGACATGCCCGTTACATAACGGCTCATTTCATCCCTAGCATTAGAAACCAAATAATAAGCATATTTGGACAGCTTATTGAACTTCAAGGAGTATTCCTTAACTCTCATACCTCCTTGACGAAGGTTGATGAACTCCTCTACCTTAGCTTATCTATGTTCTCTTGGAACAAATCTATAAAGAAAGGCATTTTTGAAGATCTCCCAAGTCACGGAACCATCTCCTAAAGCCCTACTATCTTTCCACAGATTGTACCATGTCTGATCCACGTCTTTGAGTTGATAAGTAGCAAGTTCAGCCTTCTCAGTAGTACTCACCCCCATAGAAAACTAAATCTTGTAGAACTAATCAAGGAAATCTTGAGGGTCCTCATCAACTTTTGATCCAAAGTACATGGGAGGATTCATCCTCATAAAGTCTCTCAAACGGCTACCCATAGTACTAGCATGCTGGTTTTCTCGAGGAACAACCTCTCTGTTAGCTTGAGTCGTGATGGCTTGAGCTTGGGTGGTGATGACTTGGGCCATTTGGAACAGGGCTACCCTCACCTCACCATCCATGATAGCCGGAGTATTCAACGGAACTTGACCATTTGCAGCAGCTTGCACTCAAGGAGCATTTTGGTTACCTTGCGGAGTAGCTCCTGCATTCGCAATCTCCCCTCCTACCCTTCTAGCGTCTGTCCTTCTTGTGTTTATCGCCTAAATACACAAGAAAGAGATTAGATGCTAATAGACACATAGTTTCAAAACTCTAAAGGCACGACATAGGAGTATCAAGAAAAGAGAAGTTTCCTGATCATCACATAGCCCCTCGCCCACAATTGTGGCGCGCTTCACAACCATGAACAAGACACTAGGTAATGTGGTTTAGTGATACATTGATCCTAAGGATATTTAACCTCATGCTCTGATACCAAGTTTGTCACACCCGGATCCTAGACCCCGGATTAGACCGACGTCGTTAACCTCTCAGAGGTCGCAGACAAGCCTCTTCTTAGCTTTCAGCACAATCATACAGTTAAATTTTTGAGGAAAATTAATAAAATGTCATATACTAATGAAGTATACTTAGACTTTATACTTAAAAATTATAAAAAACATATGATATTCTAAAAGTGTCTCACATATAGAAACCATCTAAATGAGCAAATCTGGACTTAGCCAATAATAGTCAATATGCCGTATAGGCCTTAATACAAAAGAATCCAAAGAACATAATGGAAATAACGTATTCTAAAAACTACTAAATCTTCATAGGCTGGAATATAAGTGATAGCGTCCCGAACATAAGGACCTACCAAGACTTGGAGAAAGAGTTCCAAGCTTTTTCAACTAGACCTGCTTAACTTCAATGGCCGGAACCTACAATGGTAGTAATATAAAGTAATGGGGTTAGTACGCCACATGTACTAAGTATGGGTATATGCACATAACACATAGGGACATGCATGAAAAAGTATCATTGATCATCTCTTTAGAAAACATGCTAAGTCATATGAAAATCTTCAATGCACACACCATATAACACATACAAGATAAGGATTCCATCACTTAAAGCATGATCATAAGTAAAGACATGTTCTCATAGAGTCATGTTAACATTTCATATTCAATAGATCATATAGACACAACATATAAAATATTTATCAATGACCTCATCCCCAACCTACAAGTGCAATGGTCATGTGAAGCCCCATAACCCACATAACCGAGTAGATAAGATAGGAGACCATAAGTAAAGCCTTGCTGCATGTACTTGTAACATAGGTAGTCATCACCTCATATAAAAATATAAGCAAATAATATATTCATCGTAAGGATCAACATTCATGTATGAGTAACATCATATATCAGAAGCATCATACCTTTCATGTTATCATATTACATAAGAACAATCTCCTAGGTAATGTATTCATCATAATGACCAACATGCATATAAGAGTAACATCATGTATCATAAACATATATCTTTCATGTTGTCATATTACATAAGAACAAACTCCTAGGTAACGTATTCATCATAATAACCAACATGCATATAAGAGTAACATCATGTATCATAAACATATATCTTTCATGTTTTCATATTACATAAAAACAATCTCCTAGGACTTCCCTTAGAGTCAACTTGTGCAATGTCTAGGTAGCATCCCATACCACTACCTATACTAAGAAAACTCCTCAGGTCAACCTAGTCAACGTTCATTTACTTGTCTTTTATTTTACATGAGGTAACATACGCATTAACCGACATAGACCATGTGAGCTAAACATAGAATCCAGTGTCTTCCCCACACCAAAAAGAGGTGTTCTACCGGCCATAGTAGAACCGAACATGCGGTAGCTTTCTAGGTGGATCCACTAGCTAGTATCCTATGGTGGCAGCATAGTTCAAGAAATAGGAGATGTATTAGAGACCCATAGTTCCACATTACATGGCAGCCTCAATCTCATGAGTATCATTGTGAACCTACCTTCCCGCTAGGGAAGGGACACTTTCTTGAAATAACCTTTAAATTTTCTTTTATCATAAAATTATCATAGGTCATAGGAGATTATCTCCATGTATAACATGATCATGAGCTATTTTAGATTAGATGAGAATTGTCCTTTCATCGTAACCTTTGTTATGTGAGATTAACATAACATAATCATCTTGTGTAAAGCATAAAAAGGATATCATAAACTTGCATATTCGTATTCTTATAATGATCTCATAATTTACATGTTCATAGCCAGCATATTCACATAGCAACTTCATACGTACTTTTCATAACATAGCATCGTAGTTTATAGGCTAATATAAACGTTTACGAGTGATCACACTTAGAAGACTTACCTCTTTCTTCCAAGAATCTTATTCATCATGCAATATTCATAATCATACATAGTGAAATACTCAATGACATAATCAATAACAACTCAAAAAATCATGTACAAGATCAATGCATAGCGTAGAAGAGGGTAAACGGGTCATCAAAGGGTTCACTCAAACCTTAAATTCTAACCCTAACGTTTTCACGTTATCAAACACTACAACAACCCATTCGAAACCATAACATAGAGAATGATCATGTATCACACGACATTCAAACATTATTAATCAATTACTCAACAATTCATGCGAAATTTAATATAGAAACCGTTTACTTTTCATTGAAAATCATAAATCTAGTGTTAGAAAGAAAATCCATTTTGTAGAGTAAAAACCCTAGTATTTATAGTTCTTGAAAACTTATCTTGAAAGGACCTCTTGGGGAAAGGAATCTCAAGAGTGAAAAACCCATACCTTATAGATGAAGAATCCATGAAATCTGATTGGAAACTTCGAAACCTTCGTCTTCTTCCTTAAGCTTTTCTTATTCTTCAATGGAGTTTGGAAAAGAGAGCATTCTTGAGAGATTGAGAGAAATTTCGTTTGATCTGATTTGGGACGTGTAAAAGTGGTCTAAAACTTGCGTAATATCAATATATAGTCGTTCCATGAATCATCCAAAAGACACTCCACATAAATTACCAAAACACCCCGCCTAAATCGACTAAAAGTAGGAGAGCATTTTACTAAGGGTCTCGGGGTTGACCATGATTTTAAATTAATCAATTAAGTTGCTAATTTAATTAATTAAGTGACCTAGGGTAATAACTAAAGTGCCCCTAAGTCGTTAGGACCATAACCAACCCCTTTGGACCATCCTAGATTACGTACTAGGATGTTTATTTAGTTAGTTACTCGGCTAGTGTCACCCGGTTAGGTCTTAGGTTGTCGAGTGTACTTAGTTAGTTCATTTTAGTTAGTCCTATGTTAGTTAGTTAGTTAGGTCGGTTCGTTAGAGCCTAGGACTAGTTAGGAAGCTCGGCCCCACGTGGCTTGACTCGACGCCTGCCTGCCCCCTAACCGCCCTAACCGATTCGGTTGGCCTTGTTTCTCGGCCGTTGGTAGCACATGTGCTTGCACATGCCATCTGGAAAGTTCACTCCTTGTCCAAGGATCCTCACTATGTCCTTGGGCATTGCTTAATTTACATTACAATTTTAAATGATCATGTCCTATGGTACCTAGGCTTGACACTTGGATGCCTCGTACCTAATGTGTGTAATGTGAAGAATATAGTTATTTTAGCTTATGGTCTTCATTGCAGGTACCATTCCTAAATAATCTTGTATTGGAGCATTTGAACATCAAGGTGTATTTTCATTTACTTATGTATACATAGAAATTGGCTAACACCCTTAAGCCAATATTCTCTAACATGCCCAATACTACTAAATATTGGACAATGGGATGCCTATGTACCTCAATACACATTCTTAAAACCTAATAGGCTCTTAACTAGACAAGTACATTTTCTAGAAACATCATTTTAAGTATTATTAACTAGATTAATCTCTACTCTAAGTCATGTCATTTCCGGAGTGTTACAGTGACATAACAAAGTTTGTTGCTAAGTGTCCAAATAGCCTACAAGTTAAAGCTGAGCATCTTAAGCCGGGGGGTTTAACCCAAATAATGGATGTTCCTACATGGAAGTGGGAAGCCATCAATATGGATTTTATTGTTAGGTTGACTTGAATCCGAAGGCAAAATGATACTATATGTATTATTGTGGATTGGTTGACCAAATCTGCACACTTTATTCCTGTTAAGTCTACTTATATGGCTGAAGATTATGAAAGGTTCTACATTAATGAGATTGTGAGTCTTCATGTGATTCCTTTGTCCATCATTTCGGATAGAGGTGCCCAATTCACTTCTCATTTTTTGAAGGCTTTTCAAAAGGGTTTAGGTACTAACCTGAAACTTAGTACCGCTTTTCATCCTCAAATGGATGTTCAATCGAAATGTACCATTCAGACCCTTGAGGACATGTTAAGAGCCTGTGTCATTGATTTCAAGGGATGTTGGGATGATCACTTACCTTTTATTGAGTTCTCTTACAATAATAGCTATCATTCGAGCATATCCATGACACCTTTTGAAGCTCTTTATGGTAGAAGATGTATATCTACGGTTGGATGGTTTGAGGTTGGTGAGTCCTCACTCCTTGGTCCAGAGATTATCTATGAGGCTTTAGAGAAGGTTCGAATCATAAGAAATAGATTAAAGACAGCTTATAGTCGACAAAAGTCTTATACCGACAATAAAAGAAGAAACCTTGAGTTTGAAATCGATAATCATGTCTATTTGAAGATTTCACCTATGAAAGAGGTGATGAGGTTTGGTAGAAAGGGGAACTTAAGTCCCTGGTAGGTTAGTCCTTATGAGGTATTACAACGAATTGGAAAGGTTTCCTATGAGTTGAAACTACCTAGTGAACTAGATTCGGTTCATCCGGTGTTTCATGTTTCTATGCTCAAGAAATGCATAGGCGACCCGATGTCTATTATTCCTATTGACGGTTTAGGGGTGGATGAGAACCTCTCCTATGAAGAGGTTCCGGTTGAGATCCTAGATCACCAAGTCAAGAAGTTGAGGAACAAGGAGGTTGCCTCTGTAAAAGTTCTATGAAGGAACCATCTTGTTGAGGGTGAATCATGGGAGGCTGAAGCCGACATGAAATACCGCTACCCTCATCTATTTACTCCTTGAGGTTAGACATTCCTTTTAATAGAGAAATTAATGCATGATCATGAAATTTACTTCTTACTAAGTAGGTGCATGTTTTGGTAAAAGTTGAACCAACTAGAGTTCTACGAAAATTCCTTCATACTCTATTCTTGCACTTATGTGAACTATGTATGCATGCGTGTTCTTGAGATTTTGGTTGTTTTGTTGTTGTCATGAAAATAATGATAGCATGGTAACTCCTTGATGTATTTTAAGCTTATGATAATGTTGAGAAGGAAGTTCCTCACTAAATGTTATGAATATGGAGGCCTTATATGTTGTGCATCATGAATTGAGTGCTATGTGTAATGATGTGATATGTGTTGAAAGGAGTTCTGAAGTACTCCAATGAGCTGTGAATAATTATGATTTTATGTTGTTGATTGGTTAGGTTGCTAGTATTAAGTCTATTCCTTAACCTCCAAAATATTTTAGTGTCATTCGGAGACGAATGTTCCTAAGGGAGGGGAGGATAATGTAACACTCCGGAAATGCCATGACTTAGACTATAGCTTAATCTATTAAATAATGTCTAAAATGATGTTTCCATACCTATATTATTGTAATAAATTCAATTAGAAAAAAGTTAGATCCAAAATGACAAAGAAAGACCTTGACATCCTGAATCTAGCTAATTTGAACTAAGTGATGTCCCTGTGTTTGGTGATGGTTTTGAGGTGTCAAATGTAGTCCAAAACTTGTAAATAGACCTTGGATAGGTAGTATGTAGTACAAAGGATCCAACCGTCCGGTAACGACACCCCAAGGACCACTCGAAGGGTCAATGGGATGACCCCAACATGGGTAGGCAGGCTGCAAAAGAAGCCTGCGCGGACAAGGTTGGAGCATGAGGTGTGCGACACACATTCTACACGCAGGCTACTGCCTCAATTTTGAGAGTCGGCCTCACAATCCGAGGCTTACAAGCACCTCACTGCCTCGACCCAAAATTTCTGAAATATAACGGGAATTGGCCTCGCGACGCGCAACCACTCTACAGAATCTTTAAAGTCGTATTTTTGGTAATTTAACTTAATAAAAAGACGCATTTAAGTGAAGGGTCTTTTGGGTATTTTATAGGAAGACTATATATGGAAACTAGGTCAGTTTTAGACCACTTTTTACACGTCTAGTTATGATTCAAACACAATTACCCATCTCTCTCAAGAGACGCTCTCTTTTTCAAACTCCATTGAAGAACAAGAATAGCTTATGGAAGAAGATGAAGACTCCAACGTTTCCAATAAAATTTTGTGGATTATTCGTCTATATATGGATATTTAAATCATAGGATTCCTTTCCCCCAGAGGTCCTTTCAAAGGTAGTTTTTCAAGAAATTCAATTCTAGGGTTTTTACTCTACAAAACGGGTTTTCCTCCTAACTCTAGATTTATGACTATCGATGAAAATTAAAGGTTTTCTATGGTTGATTTCACACGAATTATTGAGTACTAGATTAATCATGTTTGAATCTTTTGTGATTCATGATCTCCCTCTAAATAATTGTCGTGATTAGGTTGTACTTACTACTTGATAACATGTAAACGTTGGGATTGGAACTAAGACTTGATGAACTCTTTAATGACCCTTTACTTTATCCTACATTATAAATTGATCTTGTTTATGAGTTGAGAAGTTAGTATTGGATTTTTTATATATGATTTCTCTATGTTGTTGTTATGATGGTTGTAAGTTGAACGTAAGTTCTTGAATAAGGTTCTTGGAAGCAAGAGGTAAGTCTTCTAAAGTCGTGATTACTCTATGATGGTTATGTTAGCCTATAAATGATGATTCTATGCTATGGAAGTATGTGTGATGTTGCTATGTATATATATGTTGGGCTACTAACATGTTAATTTTGAGATCATGATAAGAATACGATAATGCAAATTTATGATATTCTCTTATATGTATTATACAAGATGATTATGCTATGTTAATCTCACAAACGAAGGGTTACGATGAAAGCAAATTCTCATGTAATCCTAAAGAGCTCATGATCATGTTTATACAAGGAGTTAATCTCCTATGACTTATGATAAGAATTATGAATAAATTATGATTTAAGGATTATTCAAAAAGGGACTTAAGATTAGCACCGATGGACTAGATATGAGAGGTGTCCGTTTCGTAGTTGGAAGGTAGGTTCACAATTACTCTCATGAGATAGAGGATGCCATGTAATGTGGAACTGTAACGCTCTAAAACGAACTAAGGTGAACTAGAGCTTGGTGAATGTTTTTTGAGTTATTTTTAAGTTAAAATGAGTTACTTTAGTGTCCTTAGATAGTGTGTGAAGTTTGGCTAAGTGTGGAGGTCAAACGTCCAAGAACGTCCATGACGTTCGGAAGGTGTGCCTTAGACAGTGCTTTTGTGTCTTGATGTGTTTGAGTGAGTTTTACGTGTTTGTTTTTCTTGAATTTGGTTTGAGATGTTCCTAAAGCCTAGACGACTATGTTTAGGGGTTTAACGTCCGGGCACGACCCTACCTAGGACCCATAAGGGGCCCTAGAGGAGGGCCCAAGACTTTGGTCAAAAACTGTATGGCAGTGTCCGTCAACGGGACAAGTCGATGACCAGTTGACCAATCGACGGCTCATCGACTTGGTCCGTCGATTGGACCTGCATGTTTTCATGGTTGATAGTTGCAGACCCAACCAACGAAACCCCATCAACGGGGCGTTTGTTGACAAATGGCCCGTCATTTGTGAGTCATGGATGCTGCCTGCAAAAGCTGTCTCACCTGCTGCCAGCTTGGGGTGTTTTTGTATAAATTCACCCCAAGTCTTTTCTGACCCTAGGATGATATTTTTAGGGTTTTTAAGCTATATTAAATTAGTTTTAAGTCCTAGACCTAGACAAGACCCCTCACTTCAAGATTCAAACTCTCTCTCTCTAAAGACAAACTCTCTCAAAGTCACCATTGGAGATAAAACTCAAGAAGAGATAGGAGGGCTGGTCTTGACGTTTTTATTCACCAAAATTCGTGGGTTGTCTTGAATTTGAGGTATGGTATCCATCCTTGAACCCTCTTCCATTGAAGTAGTCCTTTCTAAAATATTTGAAAAAGGGTTTATTCTACTTTCTTCTATCTTTGATTTTAAGCATGGGTCTTCTTGTAAAAGTCTTTAATGATTCAAATGCGTTTATTCTAGCATTAATTGATTATTTTAATGTCAAAAACCTAATTAACTCATGTTTATGAATATTTCAAACTTTTAGCTTAAGAAATGGGTTAAGTGAACATGTTTGTGTAGCGAATGAACTTTGGGTTTCTTGTGTTGTTATTATGATTTAGATACTGCCCTAAGGGCCTTATTATGATGAAATATTGAGGAATTGGTTATAGGTGGTGATGGATTGATTCAATAGTCAGTTGTTTATATTGTATAATTCTTATTACAAATTGCTCTTGAGTGGTATTGTCCACCTTCTTGGTGGCGGTGTTTACTTGATAAACTTTATATTACTTAGTATGTATTGTGAGTGTGGTTTTGAAGGTCTAATATGTGAAATGGAGAGATATTGAAAATGGTCTTGTATTGTGTTTTGTGAAGCTTGAATTGCATGTTTGACTTAGATTATGCCTAAATGAAGTATATGACTATGTGAAGCAGGTAAAGTGTGTGATTTGATTAATAAAGTCCTAAAGCATGTCTAGAAGTAATATGAATGAAATTATACTTATATGCAAAGTGTGCTCACATATACACACACACTTAAGTGAATGTATGAAGCTAAGTTGAGTAAAAAGGGGAGTTTTGGGGTGAACACTCTTCGTGAGTTCGGATGAAGTATTTACTAGTAACCTCATTACATCCCAAGAGCTTTGTAAGATAGGTCGGAGGATGAATACCCTTCGTGAGTTTAGATGTGGTGTTCACTAACTATCCTTAACCTATAGTTTATAATATTGAGAATCCGTGGGGAGTTATGCCTAGCACCGAGAGGATATGAAGAAGGGGTGGGTACACTTCGTAAGTTGAGATGTTGTATTCCAATATACCTCTTTAGATGGGTACTCCTCGTTAGTAGAAAATGAGTTACTTAGTAGCAATCTCTCTATCCCTTAACTATGCGCCCGCATAGGTGTAGCTATTGGGCAAGCCATGTAAAATCTAAGAGAATGACCTCACTCTAGGCAAGTGAGGATCCCTCAACCGATAAGGGTTAATATCAGGATTCCATGTCTAGCTCTCATGGTCTATGTCGGTTAAGATAACTCCCACAAAAGAAATGAAAGTACTACGTCTTCTAAAAGAATGTGCTACTTAGGGTAGGTAGTGGAATGGAATGCTATTTATCCATTGCACTAGGTAGGCATTCCGAAAGGGGAGTCTTGGTGAGTATTATGTGAATTTAATGAACCAAGCCTTCTAAAAGAACGTGCTACTTAGGGTAGGTGGTGGTATGGGACGCTATCTATCCATTGCACTAAGTAGGACCTTCCGAAAGGGAAGACTTGATGCCACACCTTCTAAAAGAGTGTACTACTTAGGGTAGGTGGTGGTATGGGACGCCATCTACTTATTGCACTAAGTAGGCATTCCGAAAGGGAAGTCTTTGATGTTTTGTTCGGTGTTCCTCGAAGGTCTTGTGATTGAGTGGTGACTTGTTCTCCCGAGGTGAGTCATGGTGGGTTGTCTTAAGGAACTCCTTTGTGTGTATTGAAGGAGGTGTTTAGACGTTTTCTTCATGGCATACCTTGGAGAGTCTTAGGATAACCTTGGTTAGGAAACTACTACGGAAATGAGTTCACTTCCTCATTGGAAATACTTTGGAAGTTCACCACTTTTTGAGTCTAAATAGTTCACTGTAATATCAAGATGAGATTACTGTAAATTTGGGTACCTTAATGTAAATTGCTCCCTTTGGTTCAAAATTACGGAAATCCTTCTTTAAGTGTTAAAATTTTTTTTTATGTTGTTTTGCTTCTAAATTCATGAATGTTATAATTATTTAACATGAAAGCTTATTTTACTAAAAATTCCCTTTTTACATGATTTTGCATATGCCATACTTAGTACAGCGTTTTGTACTAACCCCATAATTTTCTGTACTCTATAAGTATAGGTTGGAAGCTTTTGAAGGTTTGAAGGTGAAGCTTGGGAAAGTTCCTCTCAAGACAAAGTATGTCCTCATATATTCGAGGGCATAGTCCTTTTCTTAGTTTCTTATTTAAGCACTTATTATGTATTTCTCTTTCAATGTAAAGGGTCATATCCCTTAAATATTATGTCGTGTCTTAAGTTGGCTTGTGACGATGAGTTTGTCTAAATATTTATGAAAGACTAGCTTTTTATTAAATGTCTTGAAAATTTTTAACTTTTCATGTCTTATGTAATGAACGAAAGTTAAAGGGCTTGTATGAGACCCCAAAGGGTCAAGTATGCCTTGCCACGATCCAAGGGTTCTCCCTAACTTCTAGGTAGTTCTTTTGGGTCGTGACAGACTTGGTATCAGAGCATAAGATTATGGAAAATAGTTTAGGGTCTAAAAGTCTCACAAGCCACGTCTAGTAGTATCTTGGTCATTGGTGTGAGTTGCGACACATCCATGGACAAGAGGCTATAGGACGATAGAGTTTCACTTTATTCATTACTCTTGAATCGTGCCATAGAACTTAACTCCATAAGATCTCTCTCTTCTTCTCCTTTGTCCGGTGGTTTTCTAGGTGTGTTGCTTGGAAAGGGAGATGTTTCTAAGTTTGAGGGAGAGAAAAGGTGAGTTATGATGTTATGATGGTTTTGTGGCTAGAAGAGTAGATGTGAATGTTAGTTTTGAGAACTGTGATGCGAATCCATTTATGGCTATGTCTGACTTATGAGATTGGAAATGTTGTGACAAGAAACATTAAGGTGATGTAGTTCTAATATGGTAAGAATTATAATGAATGAATAAAGTGCATTTGAGAGAAAATGAGTTATCTTGTGATTATGTTCAATGATGGTAGAAATGCTTTAAGGTATAAACTTGAGGAATGTTGAAAGAATGTGGAGATTTTGTAGGAGTTGATGGCAACCCTCTTGTGTGGTTAGTGTTTTAATATCTGTTCTTGTATTTTGGTTGAGGTTGTTGTGTAGGCTTACACTAAGGAGGAAATGTGGTAAGAATACCTAGTAAGGAAGCCTTGTTCCATGAGATTGAGTTAAGTGGTGCGTAAGAGTTGAATGATGTGGTGTATAAGAGAGTTTGTCTAGGCTTGAATCCTAAGAGGTAATTGTTATGCTTAACTTGTAAGATTGTTGTTTAGTCTTGATGATCATAAGTTAAGAGAAGTATGAGTTCCAATCTTGTGTGAAGCATAGTGCGACTTTGAATTTTAAGACCTTGAAGATGGCTTTACCCTAAGTGGGGGAGAATGAGTTTAGTAGAAATGTAGTTGATATCCTCATCTTT
This sequence comes from Solanum lycopersicoides, assembly GCA_022817965.1. NCBI lineage: Eukaryota > Viridiplantae > Streptophyta > Magnoliopsida > Solanales > Solanaceae > Solanum > Solanum lycopersicoides. The sequence goes on along the minus strand of CM040626.1, from coordinate 40,822,712 downwards.
CCTTTTTGTACTTATTCAAGCTTGAGAACAAATCCATAGTAATTTGGTAATGATTAAGAGTCTTGCATAATAGTATGAGTTATGTTGTATTGCATATGAAGCAAGATGACTTAAGGTCTAATGTTAAAGAAACAAGTTAAAGCTAAGTTTTGCATAATGAATGTTGAGTCGAATTGCATGTAGTGTACTTAGTCCAAGAGAATCCTCAAGGGTCACTAAGTGGGAGTGGGAGTATGTGATGCTACTCTCACATTGCACTTGGTGCAACTTGCCAAGTCTCTTTGGAGTAAGTTAGTATAGTCTTGTCTCTCATATTGTCATGCCTTCTTGATAAAGTTGCTTGAAAGGTGCATTATTGAAATTCTAAGCATGTGACACAGTGAACTTTTGAGTTCACTGCAAAGGAGTCCAAATTTTGAGAAAATTGCATTTTTCATGAATTATTGTTTCAATGTTTTATGAAATGAGTTTATGTGGTTTTATAGTCCATATGATCATGTCATCTTGATGAATTGCTCACACAATGAAATTTTTAAATTTTAAGCATGCTTAACAGTGTTGCAGTGATGTTCACCATAAGATTTTTGAATTTTGAAGAAATTTGTCTTGCCTTTGATTGAAGTTTCAATGTGTGCAAAAGTGTTGTATATGATAATTTTTAATGTTGGAGAAGGTAGTTCCTCCATAAGTAAAGGATAAGAGAAGATTTTTGAAAGGTAAAAGTTGTTCCAAACTGCTTGTGTTGCGAAGTGTTTGAATGCATGAAATTGTACTCCTTGTTAGTTAGTGCTTTGATTATGAATTTTTGAGCCTTGATAGTGATGTGTTATGTGATGCTAAGTTAGTCCTTGATGGTCATAAAGTTTTAGTGTCATTCGAGGACGAATGTTGTTCCAAGTGGGGGAGAATGTAACGCCCTAAAACGAACTAAGGTGAACTAGAGCTTCGTGAATGTTTCTTGAGTTAATTTTAAGTTAAAATAAGTTAATTTAGTGTCCTTAGTCAGTGTGTGAATTTTTGTTAAGTTTGGAGGTCAAACATCCAAGAACGTCCATGACGTTCGGAAGGTGTGCCTTAGATAGTGCTTGTGTGTGTTGATGTGTTTGAGTGAGTTCTACATGTTTGTTTTGCTTGAATTGGGTGTGATATGTTGCTAAGACCTAGAAGACTACGTTTAGGGGTTTAATGTCCGGACACGACCCCACCTAGGACCCACAAGGGGCCCTAGAGGAGGCCCCAAGGCATTTGTCCAAAACTGCCTGGCAGTGTCCATCAACGGGACCTGTCGACGGCCAGTTGAATAATCGAAGGCTCATCGACTTGGTCCGTAGATGGAACCTTCAGGTCTGCAGGGTTTGAGAGTTGCATACCCAACAAATGAAACCCCATCAACGGGGCGTTGGTTGACAACGGCCCGTCGTTTGTGAGTCGTGGATGCTGCCTGCAAAAGCTGTCTCGCCTGCTGCCAGCTTGTGTTGTTTTGTGTAAATTCACCCCAAGTATTTTATGACCCTAGGATGATATTTTTAGGGTTTTTAAGTTATAATAAATTAGTTTTATGTCCTAGACCTAGACAATACCCCTCACTTAAAAATTCAAACTCTCTCTCTCTAAAGACAAATTCTCTCAAAGTCACCATTGGAGCTCAAACTCAAGAAGAGCTAGGAGGTCTGTTTAGACGTGTTTCTTCACCCAAATTAGTGGGTTGTCTTGCATTTTAGTTATGGTATCCATCCTTGAACACTCTTCCATTCAAGTGGTCCTTTCTAATAGATTCCAAAAAGGGTTTTCAAACTCTACTTTCTTCTATCTTTGATATTAAGCATAAGTGTTCTTGTAAAAGTGTTTTAATGATTCAAATGTGTTTATTCTAGCATTTATTGATGATTTTAATGTCAAAAACCTAATTAACTCATGTTTATGCATATTTCAATGTTTTAGCTTAAGAAATGGGTTAAGTGAACATGTTTGTGTAGAGAATGAACTTTTGTTTTCTTGTGTTGTTATTATGATTTAGCTACTGCCCTAAGGGCCTTATTATGATGAAATATTGAGGAATTGGTGATAGGTTGTGATGGCTTGGTTCAATGGTGAGTTGCTTATATCGTATAATTCTTATTACAAATTTCTCTGGAGTTGTATGGTCCACCTTCTTGGTGGCAGTGTTTACTTGATGAACTTGATATTACTTGGTATGTATCGTGAGTGTGGTTTTGAAGGTCTAATATGTGAAATGAATAGATATTGAAAATGGTTCTTGTATTGGGTTTTGTGAAGCTTGAATTGCATGTTTAACTTAGATTATGCATAAATTAAGTATATGATTATGTGAAGCATGTAAAGTGTGTAATTTGATGAATAAAGGCCTAAAGCATGTATAGAAGTAATATGAATGAAATTAAGCTTATATTCAAGGTGTGCTCACATGTACACACACACACTTAAGTGAATGTATGAAGCTAAGTTGAGTAAAAAGGGGAGTTTTGGGGTGAAAACTCTTCGTGAGTTCAGATGAAGTGTTTAGTAGCAACCTCATTACATCCCAAGAGATTTCTAAGATAGGTCAGACGATGAATACCCTTCGTGAGTTTAGATGTGGTGTTCACTAACTATCCTTAACCTATAGTTTATAATATTGAGAATCTGTGGGGAGTTATGCCTAGCACCGAAAGGATATGATGAAAGGGTGGGTACACTTCGTGAGTTGAGATGTTTTATTCCAATGTACCTCTTGAGATGAGTACTCCTCGTTAGTAGAGAATGAGTTACGTAGTAGCAATCTCCTTATCCATTAACTATGCGCCCGCATAGGTGTAGCATTGGGCAAGCCATGTAAAAGCTAAGAGAATGACCTCACTCTAGGAAAGTGAGGATCCCTCATCTGATAAGGGTTAATATCGGGATTCCATGTGTAGCTCTCATGGTCTATGTCGGTTAAGATAACTCCCACAAAATAAATGAAAGTACTAAGTCTTCTAAAAGAATGTGCTACTTAGGGTAGGTAATGGAATGGGACACTATTTATCCACTGCACTAGGTAGGCATTCCGAAAGGAGAGTCTTGATGAGTCTTATGTGAATTGAATGAACTAAGTCTTCTAAAAGAACGTGCTACTTCAGGTAGGTGGTGGTATGGGACACTATCTATCTGTTGCACTAAGTAGGACCTTCAAAAGGGAAGACTTGGTGCCAAACCTTCTAAAAGAGTGTACTACTTAGGGTAGGTGGTGGTATGAGACGCCATCTACTCATTGCACTAAGTAGGCATTCTGAAAGGGAAGTCTTTGGTGTTTTGTTGGGTTTTCCTCTAATGTCTTGTGATTGAGTGGTGACTCCCGATGTGAGTAAGCTTATGGTGGGTTATCTTAAGGAACTCCTTGGTGTGTATTGTAGGAGGTTTTTAGACATTTTGTGCATGTCATACCTTAGAGAGTCTTAGGATAACCTCGGTTAGGAAACTCCTACGGAAATGAGTTCACTTCCTCATTGGCAATACTTTGGAAGTTCACCACTTTTGGAGTCTAAATAGTTCACTGTAATGTCAAGATGAGCTTACTGTAAATTTGGGTACCTTATTTTAAATTGCTTCCTTTAGTTCAAAATTACGGAAATCCTTCTTTAATTGTTAAATGATGTTTCTTATGTTGTTTTGCTTCTAAATTCATGAATGTTATAATTATTTCTCATGATAGCTTATTTTACTAAAATGTCTCTTTTGACATGATTTTGCATATGCTATACTTAGTACATTGTTTTGTACTAACCCTATACTTTTCTATACTCTATAAGTATAGGTTGGAAGCTTTGGAAGGTTTGAAGGTGAAGCTTAGGAAAGTTCCTCTCATGACAAAGTATATCCTCATATATTCGAGGGCATAGTCCTTTTCTAAATTTCTTATTTGAAGACTTATTATGTATTTCTCTTTCAATGTAAAGGGCCGTGTCCCTAAGATATTATGTCGTGTCTTAAGTTGGCATCTGACGATGAGATTCTCTAAATATTTATGAAAGACTAGATTTTTATTAAATATCTTGAAAAATTTTAAATTCCGCACTACTTTGAATGTCTTATGTAATGAACGATAGTTAAAGGGCTTGTATGAGACCCCAAAGGGTCAAGTACGCCTTGCCACGATCCAAGGGTTCTCTCTAACTTCTAGGGATTGCTTTCGGATCGTGACATGAACTATGGGTCTCTAATATATCTTGTAGTTCTTGAACTATATTGCCACCATAGGATACTAGCTAGTGGATCCACCTAGAAAGCTATGTCATGTTTGGTACTACTTTGGCCAGTAGACCACCTTCTTTCAGTGTGGGGTTTTATGACACCGGAGTTCATGTTTAGCTCACATGGTCAAATGTCGGTTAAGGTGGATGTTCCCTCATGTAAAATGAAAGACAAGTAAATGGACATTGACTAGGGTGAATTGAGGAGTCTACTTAGTATAGGTAGGGGTATGAGACTCTACCTAGACATTGGACAAGTTGACTCTAAGGAAAGTCCTAGGAAATTGTTGTTATGTAATATGTTAACATGAAAGGTATGATGCTTATGATACATGTTGTTACTCTTATATGATGTTGGTAATTATGATGAATATGTTATTGGGCTATATTGTTATATGAAGTAATGACTACTTATGTTTACGAGTTATATGAAGCAAAACTTTACATTATGGTCTCCTATCTTATCTACTTGGTTGTTTGGGGTTATGGGGCTTCACATGACCACTTGTAGGTTGGGTATGGGATCATTGGTAAGTGTTTTGTATGTTATGTTTATATGATCTATTGAATATTAAATGTTAACATGAATCTATGATAATATGCCTTTGATTATAATCATGCTTTATGTTGAAGGAATCCGTAACTTGTATATGTTCTATAGTATGTGCATTGAAGACATTCACATGACTTAGCATGTTTTATAAAGAAATGATAAATGATCCTTTTCATGCATGTCCTTAAATGTTATGTGCATATACCCATACTTAGTACATGTGTCGTACTAACCCCATTACTTTATATTACTATAAATGTAGGGTCCGACTATTGAAGATTAGGAAGGTCGACGAAAGAAACTTGGAACTCTTTCTCCAAGTGTTGGTAGGTCCTCATGTTCGGAAATGCTATATTTTCATTATTCTAGCTTACGAAGATATTAGTAGATTTTAAGAATACTCCATTTCCATTTATGTTCTTTGGATTCTTTTGTATTAAGGCCTATATGGCGTATTGGCTATTTATCGGCTATGTCCAAATTCGTACTCTTTAGATGGTTTTATATATGTGAGAGAAGTTTATAGAATATCGTATGCTATTATGAATGTTAAGTATGAAGTCTAAGTATAATTCACATGGTATATAAAAGTTTTAATTTTTCCACAAATTTTAACTAATGACATATTATGACGAATGCTAAGGGCTTGTCTGAGTCCTTTTTGAGTCCTCTGAGAGAACGACAATGCCGGTCGCATCTGGGGTATGCTCTCCGGCTGAAACACACACACACACACACACACACACACACACACATATATATATATATATATATATATATATATATATATATGAAGTGATGTTCTAGCATATGATGTGCTATGAAATTTTTTAAATTTTCCACTAAATTTATATGTCTATGCAATGAAAGATGTCTAATGTCTTGTACAAGACCTCCGAGAGATAAAGTATGTCGTGTTACCTCAAGGGGGTGCTCCCTAGTCGTGACAAACTTGGTATCAGAGCCAGGTTATAGAAAATGGTTTTAGGGTACAAATTCTCATATTGCCACGTCTAGTAGAGTCTTATTCATTGCAGGATAGTCGCAACACATCTATGAGAAAGAGGTTATAGGACAATAGAGTTTCACTGCCTTCAGTACTCTTGTGTCGTGCAATAGAACTTATCTCTATATGATTTCTCTCTTATGTTTCCTTGTACGGTGGTCTTTTAGATCCGATTACCTGGAAAGGAGTATATCCCAAAGCTTGAGGGATAAAAGGTGTTTTTTGATGCTTACTTTGGTTTGGTGGCTTCATAAGTATGTATGAAGGTTGAAATCGGTACAATTGATGTGATTCCAATTTTGGCCATATGTGATTTAGGAGAATTGTGATATTATGTTGAGAAGTTATGATATGATATGGTTGTAGATTATTAAGATTTGTTGTAATAGAATGAAGTTCCCTTATAAATTATAGGTTGTTTTATTGATATGTATGATGATAGTGTAATGTTATGGTAAAGGCTTGAAATGTTTTCGATAAAGGTGATACATAGTCAAAGAAGAATGTTTCCCTTATATATGTGTAATGCCTTATAGTTTCCCTTGTGTGGATTTGAGTCTTTTGTATGGACTTGCTCCTCAGTAGGGAAGTTGGGTATTGAACCTAGTAAGGAAATTCTGAAGTATGCTAGTTAATGAGTGAACCCTTATGACTAGTTGGTTTGTTCCCTTATGAACCTATTCTTAGAGTGGGGGGAAAAGGAGAAAAGGGTTTTATTCCATGAGTTTGGATTATGTTTTGGCCCTAAAGTGACATAGAGAGTAGTATGTACCCCTTAGTTTATAGGGAGAAGAAGAGAATTTATGTTGATCTACTTTAAAGGGGTTAGTTGCCTTTTTTGATTGAATCAAAGAGTGGTCATCCAAAAAAAGTTATTAGATTGAACCTTGTATGTTTTGTCTTGACTTTCTTTGACAATGATGTTTAAGGGCATGAGATGATGAATGTTTGATTATGCTTACCCAAAGTGGGGGATAATGTGCCTAGATTGTAAGGCTTTTAATGCCTTAATTGTCCTATTTTGAATCCCCTTGAACTTCCCTAGGTTAAGAATCACTTTGAGTGATGGTTATGGAGTGGAGTAAGTTAGTTTCTCATTTGTGATCTTTTGAATACCTCACCTAGTGGAGTGTGAGTGAATATCTAGTGGGAAATGATTCCTTCTTGAGAAATGGAAAGAGGAGATGATATGAAAAGTTGCATAGGTTTGATCCCAAGAGGGGTATGTTGTGCCTGACTAGAGGTATTGGTAAGTCCAACTTCTCTTGAGGGGTATGTTGTGCCTGACTAGAGGGATTGGTAAGTCCAACTTCTCTTGAATGAGAAAAGTTTCTCTTAAATAAGTTTATCCTAAGTTAGGGATGCTGATGTAAGTAGTAAGGTTCTATATGTCCCTATATTTTCCTTCTATTCTTACTCAAGCTTGAAACAAAATAGTTC